>OZ023335.1:6876108-6991108 GCA_964007535.1 Brachyptera risi
CAGCTGTTTCGATGTAAAAAAATATATAATGTTATTTGTGTCAATTATTCAAAGCTATTAAGATACCTATTAAATCAAAGCAACAAGTGTCACCACTTGATTGTAAACGATTAAAACAAAGCCCTCTTTATTATTATATAAATTATTAATGGAAAATAAGATGGCAGTGATGTAATGGTTTGGATCTCAAGGTGTATATATATATATAATAACCAATCCAAAGATAAGTTGATATGTTCCAGCTCATCCATCAACGCGGAAACACATAACGCGTTTGCCTAGTTATATAAATTACTAGGCAAACGCGTTATGTGTTTCCGCGTTGATGGATGAGCTGGAATATTTTTTTACATCAAAACGGCTGATCCGATTTCAGTGAAAGTTCGGAATAATGTGTATTATCATGTCGTTCGAGTTCTGTGAAAATTTGAAAAATTTCGGAGAACATTCACTTTGTCATTTTTTCCGCCTGGCTTATTCATATGGGTTTTTTGAAAACTTCAAAATAATTTATCTCAAGAATTGTTGAACCGATTTTGCCTCAAAACTATACAGCATCAAGTCAGATAGGGGTTCATGTGTGTGCCAAGTTTCATCATGATCTGAATTTCTGTCTGACCTGTAGAGCGCGAACAAAAAAACAAAAAAAAAAAAAAAAACACCTTCGATTTTTCAAGTACAGTGTAATTGAGTCTTCGCTACGCTCATCCAATTGATGTGAAATAAGATGGCAGTGATGTAATGGTTTGGATCTCAAGGTGTATATTTATATAATAACCAATCCAAAGATAAGTTGATATGTTCCAGCTCATCCATCAACGCGCAAACACATAACGCGTTTGCCTAGTAACTTGAATGTCACGCGATTGGCGAATGTAGGCGAAAGTTTGGCAATCAGGTGATTATATATATATATATATATATATATATATATATATATATATATATATATATATATATATATATGAATATATCATATATATATATATATATATATATATATATATATATATATATATATATATATATATATATATATGAATATATCATATATATATATATATAAATTTATATATATATATACATATATGTATATATATATATATATATATATATATATATATATATATATATATATATATATATATATATAAATATATATATATATATATATATATTTATATATATATATATGAATATATCATAGATATATATTTATATATATATATATATATATATATATATATGAATATATCATATATATATATAAATATATATTTATATATATATATATATATATGAATATATCATATATATATATATATATATATATATATTTATATATATATATATATATGAATATATCATATATATATATATATATATATATATATATATTTATATATATATATATATATATATATATATATATATATATATATATATATATATATATATATATATATATTTATATATATATATATATATATATATATATATATATATATATATATATATATATATAAATATATTTATATATATATATATATATATATATATATATATATATATATATATATATATATATATATATATATATATATATATATATATGTATATAAATTTATATATATATATATATATATATATATATATATATATATATATATATATATATATATATATATATATATATATATATATATATATATATAAATATATTGTTACCGCCGATCTCAGAGATGGCGATGAAAGACCAGTGGACTGTATATTGATGTTTAAATAACGATGAGACCATGCAGAACTTGAATATTTGGGTGCCGACTTGGCATTAATCATCAGGCGAGCATAATCCAAACTCGGATTATGCCTCACCCCAAAACGATACGTATTTGGTCTACGTCGACTTGACGTTGTTATTAACTAGGAAAACGCGGGATGCGCGTTGTTAGACGAGCTTAGGGGTATAGAAATCTAGAATGAAAAATAATTTGTCAACCCAATCTACATCTACAGACCTTGGATCACTCCAAACGTTCAAAAACCTTACGAGAATCAGTTATGTCACGGCCTTCTTCTTCATTCATTTCAATCGTTTTGAATTGATTAGTGACACTTGTTGCTATAGATTTAATTGGTTCCCGTAATAGCCTAAATTGATGGGAAAATGCTTTATAAATGCGTTTTCTTCGTTATTTCTCATCCGATTGATGCGAAAAATCTCTCAAAATGTGCTTAATAGTTTCCTTTATATTCGGCGAAAATTTGAGAGGTCTTGAAAAATTTTGATTTTTCAAGTATTTTCCTCCGGGTTATTCTAATGGGGATTTTTGAAATTTCTAAAATTCATAAAAAAAAAGTTACCACCCGATAATGCCACAAAACTATACAGATCTAAGTTAGATGAGGAACCATGACGAAAAAAAGTTTGAAGTTGATAGCTGTAGCCGTTTGACCTGTGGAGAACCGACAAAAAAACATAAAAAAAAACAAACAAAAAAAAAAAAAAAAAAAAAAAACGAACACCAATTTTTTTCAGTATGTCAAATTGAATCCTCGCTAAAGCTCGTCTAACCAAATCAAAAGAATAAAGAGAAGCGAAACAAAATAGATCAAAAACCTGAGTGGTGTCCCCGCACACCATTCGAATAAACAAGAAACAAAAGCTTGTGAGAAAACAAAACACCCAACCTCGTAATGCTGAAGACTATAAGAAAAGTAAGGAATTAGAAACAAGAAAGTCTGGAAAGAGGTCCTATTAACGACTCAAGAAGAACGAAAAATAGAAAAGAAACAACTGCGTACATGCGAAATAATGTACGGTACGTCCGAACTCTAACAAAGTAGAGAACGACGGGAGAAGCTCACACAACAAGAGCTGGTCGAGAATATGACCGAATTCACCCACTTGACGAGCGACTACAAGTGCGTCCGACCTCAAGAGAGTGTAGAAGATAACTGACTTGCGAGGCCTGGCGAGTTCAGGCAACACGAGAATGGCGAGCTGTGATTGGACGCAGCACATCGCGTGACAATGCACCAGCCAACCAGCAATGAGAAAGGAAGGTCGACTAGAAACACGGTTTGCAGTGTACAAACAACATTCCATGACGTGATCGAATATGAATCAAGTTCAATTGGCAAACTAGGGAAAACGAGCTAGCTGGTCTCAAAAGACCGGCGTTAACATACCGCCCACCAAAATGAACAATTCAAAGCTGAGGTAAACGATACGGAAAAATAGGAACATGAAATGAGAACAGCAAACTGTTCGTAAGAAGCCTTGTAACTTCATAGGCAACGTGAGCAAAGAGATTTTCACCGAGTAATTGGATTGCTTCCCAATTGGATCGGAGAACAGCAAAGAAATCGCACATGATCCGAGCGATTCATTGAGGAGAAAACGCAACCATTTTATTCAATGGTCGCTGACTTTTCAAAAAAAGAGAGACGGATCAACAAGAAAGTAAACATGAAGAAATGAGCAAAGCACCAATGCGTGCTTTGAACAGAAAGAATACACGAATGAATATCAACTCGACTATTCGGAAGTTGTGAGTGACACCAGTTTGTTAACCGGGCGCTTATAAGTACCGGTTGAGGTGCTAACAGAGACGACCCGAACGGTGCTGTCTCGCCCGTGGTGAGTCTCGACCACTCTGCCGATTGGCCAGGCCAAAGGATTGCTTGTGGCATCATGGAAAAATACCACATCCCCGACAGCCAGGTTGGGACAGCCCCGAACCCATTTACGGCTTTGCATCTGCGTATTCAAGTACTCCGACGACCAACGCGTCCAAAAGGCCTGGTGCAGTTGGCGCAATCGTACCCAACGATCAAGATGCGAGTGGTTTCCTGGCACCGTTTGTTCAGGTGGAGCTAACAAAGCGGTGCCGATTAGAAAGTGTCCGGGAGTTAGAGAGTCGTAGCTTTCGGCAGGGTCAGATGAGAGGGCGCAGAGAGGTCGACTGTTGAGGACGGCCTCAATGCGGGAGAATAGGGTGGCGTACTCCTCAAAGGTGTGAGGTGTGTCCCCAATTAGACAGTAGAGCAGGGATTTCGCCGATTTTACACCGGCCTCCCAGAGGCCTCCAAAGTTGGGAGCTCGCGGAGGGTTGAAGTGCCAAGCTATTTCACGTTCAGAGAGATGGTCAAAGACGGAGGTTTCAGCTTGAGATAGAAAATCATAAACCTCGCGCAGATGTCGCGCAGCACCCACATAGTTTCTCCCACAATCGGAGTAAATGTGCGACGGGAGTCCTCGTCTGGAGAGAAACCGATCTAGGCAAGCCAAAAAGGCGTCCGTGGATAGCTCGGACACCGTTTCTAGGTGCGCCGCTTTAGTGGACATGCAAACGAAAATGCACAGATAACCCTTGGTGATGGGTGCCTTACGACGACTACTGGATTTGACCTGGAAAGGGCCAGCAAAATCAGTTCCAACATGGCAGAAAGCGCGAGAAGCTTGAACACGTGAGGGAGGCAAATCTGCCATTGGAGGCGGCATAGGCTTTGCGCGAAACTTGTGGCAAGTAATGCACTGGTGTAAACGCTGCCGCAACAAACCGCGCAGAGAAACGATCCAGTAACGCTGCTGTATCAGCGCCTGTACCGTTCTCGGGCCGGATTGTAGCGATGTTCGATAGAAGGCATCGCAAATGAGAGATGCGAGGTGAGCTTCTTCGGGGAGTAGGATTGGGTACCGCGCCTCTTCAGGAAGAGAAGAGTGACGCAATCTTCCGCCCACCTTGAGTAAGCCCGAGGGTCCGAGAAAAGGTTTCAGCGAAGCGATCCGGGATGAAACTTGTCCCTGTTTGGCAAGTTGGCTGATCTCGGTTGCATAAAAAAGGTTTTGAGTGACTCTTATGATCAGTTCAAGAGCGTCTTGCAGCTCCACAGGTTTTAAAGAACCCGTAGGAAGGAGAATCTTGGATCGTTTCGCCAATAAGAGACGGGCAAATCGAACTACATACCCAAAGACCCGTTGTGCTTTGAGAAGTGTGGAAAACTTTCGAACATTCACCAGGAGAGGATCTACTTTGACCGTTGTGGCCAAAGTGACCATGGAAGGCTTAATGTCTGGCAATTCAGACAATAAATCAGTGGAAGGCACAGAGATAGGCCACAGAGCATGGGGACTCCTGAGAAAAGAAGGACCCGAGAGGTACAACGGGTATTCCATGAGCTGAGGAGACAGTATTCCACGAGAAGCGCAGTCAGCGGGATTTTCTTCGGAATCCACTTGTGCCCAATTGGTAGGAGTGGAGTTGTCGAGTATCTCCTCTAACCGGTTGGCGACGAATGTCTTCAGTCGATGTGGAGGGGTGGCAAGCCACGCGAGCACAATAGTCGAATCAGTGTAGAGAGTTACTGACTCCACGACAAGAGTGCTGAGTGAGGAAAGAAAATCTTTTAGCACACGCGTTAGAAGCAAAGCAGCAGAGAGTTCAAGCTTAGGGATGGTCAAGGGTTTGACCGGGGATACTTTACTCCTTGCTCGCAACAAACTAATATGCGAAGTTGCATGATTCGTTGTGTGAAGGTGAAGTATCGCAGCGTAGGCCTTCTCGGAGGCATCACAAAAGCCTACAAGTCGATGTATGCCTTGTGAAGCAGGAAATGCGCGTGGAACTTGGAAGTTCGAGAGAAGAGAGATCTCGGCTACCGCGTCCAACCATCTTCGAGCAATAAGCGGTGGTAAAACGTCGTCCACCTGCACCCGCGATAACCAGAGTTGCTGGAGAAAAATCTTCATCCAGCATAACGAGCGGGGTGAGGAATCCCAAAGGATCAAAAATGCGCGCAATGTACGACAAGACCGTGCGCTTCGTTACCACGCCTTCGAATGTTAAGGTGTGAAATGATAAATCATCCGATCGGGGATCCCAGAACAGACCGAGGATCTTGATGCCCTGATCGTCATCCGAATGAATGAATATTAGAGTTTCAAGGCGCATCGACAGCGAGGTCATTTAGCGCCTGTCGAAATATGTTGCAACAAAAAAACACGACTGGAGTCTCTAGATGATCCTCCGGAAGTGCACTCAATGCTTCTGGGAGGTTACTGGCCCACTTTCGGAGTTCGAAACCTCCACTAGCTAGAATAGCCTGTAATTCCGATTGAAGAATGCGAGCTTGAAAGACGTCTGCTGCGCCAGACACGATGTCATCCACGTAGATGTGAGATATCAAAGCACGCGAAGCATTAGGGAAAGGAGCCCCTTCGTCGTGCACGAGCTGCTTCAGCACTCGTTGATCAAGAAAAGCTGACGGTACGAGCCCATACGTGACCGTGTTGAGCTCATATTATTTTACTGGAGAGTCTGCATTGGGTCGCCAAAATATGTGCTGATATTTGCGGTCAGTTGGTTGGACCAGAATCTGACGATACATCTGACGAATGTCAGCACAAATTGCGATGTGATGAGAACAAAATCGGGTTAAAACGCCCGGGAGTTCGCTCTGAAGCTTGGGACCACTGAGTAACAGCTGATTCAAAGAGGCGCCTCTCTCATCTGGAGAAGAGGCGTTAAATACGACTCTCAGCTTTGTGCTGGAGCTGGTAATCTTGTGCACACAATGATGCGGAATCACGTAGTTCGAAGAGGTGCTTGCAAGTTGCATGTGGTTCGATTGAATATAGTCTTGCATGAATGCTTGATACGCAGCATCATGCTCAGGATTGCGTTTCAGTCGCCGCTCCAGACTCAAATAATTCTGGAGGGCGGCCTCACGATTATATCCGAGAGGAGAGGATGTGTTCTTGAAAGGGAGTGCTACCGAATAGCGTCCGGAAGGGTTCCGTGAGTGCGTAGAAAGAAAATGCTCCTCACAAAGTTCATCGTCCGGATCAACTTGAAGAGGACGTGAAACTTCTTCCGATTCCCAAAACAATCTAAGAGTACGATCCAATGGAGAACCAGTGCAAGCAAGCAGAGAGAGCTGAGGCTGGAACTCGACATCCAAACACCGAATAGGACCCAAAACCACCCAGCCGAAAACCGTGTTCATGGAAGATGGACTGCCACTCATCACAATATCACCTGACTTTTCAAGAATATCAGGGTATAAATCGGCGCCGATCAAAAAGTCGATCTGATCGGGCACATGAAAGCGGTCGTCGGCAAGAGAGAGACAGCGATAACGTTCAAACACCTCAAGCGGAACGGTGGTGGTTGGAAGTTGACTCGCTATCGCAGGCATAACGTAGGCTTGTACGCTGAGAGAGTTTGCAGGGGTGAACCGGGAAGCGATGCTGCATTGAACAGTCCCGATTACCCGAGCACTAACGTGACCAATACCAGAGAGTTCGGAATGACAAGGATTGATTTTCAATCCTAGCTTCTGAAGGAACGAGTGAGTGAGAACAAAGATTTGTGAACCACAGTCGATAACCGCACGGATAGGTTGCAGTTGACCGTGAGAGTCGCGGATCAAGGCGCGAACAGTGCCCAACAGAGCTGTGGGTAGCACTGGCTTGCTTGTCTTGACTTGACAAGCGAGAGTTTGAGGATGAGGCGAGGTGGTCTCCGGAATAGAAGAGACTTCGGTTGCTATTGTGTCACGAGTCAAGGGGTTGATTCGTGCAGTGTGTAACAGCGAATGATGTCTGTTACTTTGGCAAGTACCGCAAACACTCTTAGAGGTGCATTGCGGTCTGAGGTGAGCGCCCATGCAGTTGAAGCAGCGTCGCAGGCGACGTAACGTGTTGTATTTGTCGTCAACGGACTGTTGCCGATATACGGAACACGAGTATATAGAATGCTCTCCTCTGCAGACTGGACACGAAGATTGTTTCGTGGTCGAGCTTGCTGATTTGCTCTGCTCGCGAGATTTAAAGCTGACGGGCGGAGGATTCGCAACCAACAACGAATTTATTCGCTTTGTGGAAGGAGGAATAGCTTTTGAAGAGCTAGCTGCTTGTTTGTCGAGACCACACAATTCCATCGTCCTGGACTGCTCTTCAATGAATTTGATCAATGACGCGTAGCTAGGAGTGCTGTGCAAAAAATGTTTCTGTTCGAAAGCCTTGCGCGTTGATGTGTCGAGATTTGTCAGTGCTAACGAGAAGAGCAGAAAATCTGACAAATCTTCGATATTCAGAGCTTTCAACGCTTCGATCGAAGTTTTATGAACTTTCAGAAATGATTGCAGCCCAGAATGTGAATTGGTTTTGAGAGGCGTAAATTCTAAAACCTGTTGAACATACGTGGTGGCTAACAACCGGGGGTAATGATACCGACTGACAAGAGCATCCAATGCCACAGAATAATTTGCTTCCGTAATCGGAAACCTGGAGACGACAGACAAGGCGTTGTATTTGAGGGTGGTTCTCAAATAGTGGAATTTCTTAACTTGATTCAGGTCGTTGTTCTCGTCGACGAGAGATTTAAATAGCGAATAGTATTCCGTCCATCGAGTAATATCACCAGAGAATGCCGGCAACGCGATTGTCGGCAATGGGATGGCTTGAAAACCATTTTGATTTGGCGGCGGAGGCGGCTTGGGCGTCGAGATACAGCTTACGAGTCGCGTACAGCATTTCCTCAAAGCATGCTTCAACAGCGTCGACCGGTAATGCATCGTCACTGTTGTCAAGTTGAGCATTCAATGCCATTATTCCGTTTTGAATGCCTTCAAAGTTGACTTCCAAAACGTCAAGCTTGTCGAAACGAGATTTGTAAGACGAAGCATCGTCACTCTCAAGCATTTTGAAAGCATCATACGAGCGTTGTAGCGCTGTGTATATTCGCTCACGTTTGACTTTAAACAATGATTGTTGTTTCTCCATCTTTGGAGCCATTGTTGTGGATGAATGTTCACAAAGCAAAACGAAGAAGCCAGCACAAGTATCGAAGACTTGTGAAATGAATTACTCACGGAGAAAATACGGCCGAAATGCACAGAAAAAGAACAACGCAAAATAATTCAAGAAATGAATGTCTATCAAACAAGTTGAATCAATTGTTGATAATAACTCGCAAACACAAACAGAATAAATTATTGCGCCGTGGAAACCCAATTATGTGGAAGCCGATTCAGTGCGGAGGATAAAGAAGTCACCCATGCGATGCCTGATCGCGGGTGCTGCCAAGAATGACTGTGGAATCCGGAGGTGGACTCCGCGTGGTGCAAAGAAAGGAATCCACAAATGGATTCCAACAAGTAAAAGCAATTGGAATCCGGAGATGGACTCCGCGAGGTGAAAAGAATGGAATTCACAAATGGATTCCAACAAGAGAACGAAATTAGAATCCGGAGATGGATTCCGCCTCACGAATGACGAGAAATTGGAACCAAAATAATCTTTGGCTCACAGGGACCAAAATGTTACCGCCGATCTTAGAGATGGCGATGAAAGACCAGTGGACTGTATATTGATGTTGAAATAACGATGAGACCATGTAGAACTTAAATATTTGGGTGCCGACTTGGCATTAATCATCAGGCGAGCATAATCCAAACTCGGATTATGCCTCACCCCAAAACAATACGTATTTGGTCTACGTCGACTTGACGTTGTTATTAACCAAATCAAAAGAATAAAGAGAAGCGAAACAAAATAGATCAAAAACCTGAGTGGTGTCCCCGCACACCATTCGAATAAACAAGAAACAAAAGCTTGTGAGAAAACAAAACACCCAACTTCGTAATGCTAAAGACCATAACAAAAGTAAGGAATTACAAACAAGAAAGTCTGGTAAGAGGTCCTATTAACGACTCAAGAAGAACGAAAAATAGAAAAGAAACAACTGCGTACATGCGAAATAATGTACAGTACGTCCGAACTCTAACAAAGTAGAGAACGACGGGAGAAGCTCACACAACAAGAGCTGGTCGAGAATATGACCGAATTCACCCACTTGACGAGCGACTACAAGTACGTCCGACCTCAAGGGAGTGGAGAGGATAACTGAATGGATACTAGACGAGAGCCGTTTCGAGACGTCCGGTCTGAATCGAGTATAGAAGAGAACTGAATGGATACTCGACGAGAGCCGTTTCGAGACGTCCGAACCCAAGCGAGCAGAGAAGAAGACTGACTTGCGAGGCCTGGCGAGTTCGGGCAACACGAGAATGGCGAGCTGTGATTGGACGCAGCACATCGCGTGACAATGCCCCAGCCAACCAGCAATGAGAAAGGAAGGTCGACTAGAAACACGGTTTGCAGTGTACAAACAACATTCCATGACGTGATCGAATATGAATCAAGTTCAATTGGCAAACTAGGGAAAACAAGCTAGCTGGTCTCAAAAGACCGGCGTTAACATATATATATATATATATATATATATATATATATATATATATATATATATATATATATATTTTTTTTTTTTTTCAAATATATATATATATATATATATATATATATATATATATATATATATATATATATATATATATATATGTGTGTGTGTGTGTGATTTCAAATTTCATTCTACATGATGCATATTTGTGAATGAAGACATCTTTCGTGTGTTTTTGAAACATTTGTTCCATGAAGTTGTTTTTCGAATGAAACATGATTCACTTTACAATGGTTAACTATCAGTGTTGACTTCACAACTTGTATAGGCCGATTCGTAGACTCTAATGAGTGCGTATTTTTTCGTTTGTTCGTTGTTCAGGATTACTTTATACAAGATTAAAAACGATCTCCTACCCAATCTTACGAGCCATGATGGCGCGGAATAGCAGAAAATGGAAAGACGGTGAATAAATCGTGAATAACTTGGTCTTCTCAAGAATGAACGATGAAGTATATCTGCTGTTATTTCAAGGAACAACAGCAAATGATTTGTTTTGCTTCATTTCAGTGGAATAACAGCAAATACGAGTGTTAGCTGTTTTTCCAGTCAGATGTTCCGCATATAAACCCATTTGCTGTTATTCCATGGAATAACAGCTAATATAATTTTCCAAATTATTTTACATTTTTCTTTCACCGTTTAAAACGTTCACGTATTGGCCATTCATTGCTCACACATGCATACCTCTTCACACAATAGAAGATAGCTCCCAGGTGTGATAACTATGTGGAAAAATTTTGACCATCAAGCACATTTTAATTGAATGTGATAAATATACGACCATCAGGCAACAGTTGTCGATGAACGACTCTCTCTCGATAATCCTGGAAAACGAAAGTAGACAAATTGAAAGGACTTTTAAAGTTCTTGGCCGACCCAAGTTACTGGAAACATTTTAACATCGTTTTGTTTGTTATTTATCATGTGCCGTCCTGCATTTTGTATCGTTTATTATGGCCTCCAACATCATACATATATTTGCTCCGAGATAAAAGCAATGAGTTTATCAGATATGTTCAACATTGGACTATATTAGAAATTAGACATTAGAATTATACATTAGAATACATTAGGACAACATTAGAATATATTTTATTAGCTTTAATAATATTGGGTTATAACGACGCACTATACTGATGGCTACGATCTATTGGCGTCGGTGGATGATGAATGAGATGATGGATTGATGAGATGAAAAGGTATTTCATTAGGTGTTTCAGATGGTGGGAAGGAGTCGGTCGTGGCCTGTTGTTTAGGAACCATCCCAGTATCAACCTAAACGACAGAGGAAAACCTCGAAGAACCCCTTTCAGGATGGTCGACCATGGCGGGAATCGAACCCCGGTCTCCCGAATGACGGTTCAGTGTGTTACCACTCGGCCACGCGTCCCGGTCATGTTACTAAAGCATGCACACGTTTTCACATGCCAAATTTTGTTTTGACTTAATAATCTAATTCGAAATTACGGAAAAAATGAGTTGACTCTTGTATAATGTCGGGTAACTGTTAACGGAGAACTATAATTCAAAATCTATATGGAATGACTTCTCGTTCCTGCAGACGAAATATCGAGTGAGTAAGCCAATAACCAGTTGGTTCTACGATGAATCAGGTTTCAACTTGGAAATATTATAAACAAAATCCAGTATCGCACATGTAAAAACCACGTGTATGGGATGGATCCAGAATATGTAAACAAAAATTCAATCAACCAATCAGCTCATAGCTGAAACTGGTTCAGAACTCAGTACTACACAAGAAATAAACGTTGACGCGAAGAGATAGAACGGCAATCCCAGTTTTTCTGCTGTCAAGTGTACTTGAAAATTTGCATCTCGACGTTTCGACGGAATTTCACCCGTCATCCTCAGGAGTGTAATTCGGTGAAAGCTCAGCCAACTGATGACACGAAGTGCCACTGAAGCCTCGTTATGTAGATAAATCAGCAGTTCCAGGCTATCCAATGGACAGCCTACGTCAGGTTGCTAATATGGTGATGGGGTCGGACGAGGTGTTAGACCGTGATTGGACCAGAACTCTCTTGTATGGATTTGCCAAGAGCGGTGTCCATCCTCTTGGTCTGACTCCAAGTTTGAAGTCATGCAAACTGATTGAAGTCATGCTCTCGTCAGAGGTACGGTAGCTATTATCCGATGCCCCCTGGTTCACATGTCCTGAAGTGGCCATGTTGTTGACTGTGTGCTGAGAGGCTTGTGTGGTAATCGTCGCAATAATCGGCTTCCATGCCGCAGATAGACGCCGGCTATCATCTCTTCTGTTCATGTTATGGGGCCTCCGTTCTATCTCCAAAGCCTCGCGAACAATGCGTGGTCGTAAGTGGGAAACGGAAGCTAGTGCCTTGGCTCCATCGAAGTTATTATTGTGACCTTTTAACGAGGCGTGTTGGGCTAGGATCGAAGTTAGCTCGTTTTTCATAACATTAATACGATGTTCTTTAAGACGTGCCCCTATTTCCCTGCCAGTCTGAACAATATACGTCATGCTGCAGTCAGCGCAAGAGACTTCATACACACCACAGTTCTCCAAATGGATCCGGTCTTTACAACTCCCCAGAAGTTCACCGATCTTCTCATCAGTTGAAAAAACTGTTTTTATATTCTGCTACACCAGCAGTTTACTGATCAGATCAGTGGTTTCCTTGATGTGAGGCAGAAAAGCCACTGCTTTAGGACCTTCCCTGTCTCCAGTTGGTCGAGGTTTGGGCTTCCTATTCCAAGCTTCATGGAAAATTCGATTTGAAAATCCATTTTGTTCTAATGCATTATGAAGATGTTGAAATTCCACCTTGATGTGGTCTTCGTCAGCTATCCTGTGAGATCGGGTTGCCAGAGTGTACGCCACAGATTTCATCTGGGCCGGGTGATGGTGCGATGCGGCGCTCAGGTATCGGTCAGTGTGAGTAGGTTTTCCATAGACTGTATGACTCAGACAGCCATCTGCTTTCTTATTGACAAGTACATCGAGAAAAGGTAAGGCGTTATCATTCTTAATTTCCATAGTGAATTAAATGTTTTGATGTTGCTTATTGAGATGGTCAAGGAACAGTCCCAGCTCGTGTCTTCCATGCTGCCAAACCACGAACGTGTCATCAATATATGGAAACCAGCTGCGTGGCTTCAAGAGGGCAGAGTTCAAAGCTTGGATCTCAAAATTATCCATGAACAGATTAGCCACGACAGGAGAAAGCGGGGATCCAATCGGGGCTCCTTCTACTTGTTTGTAAAAATGACCATCAAAAATAAAATATGTGGACGTCATACAGTGGCGAGCCAATTGTATTATATGTGCCGCAGGACGATATTTTTCAGCTATAATATCTAAGGCTTCATTGACAGGAATTTTAGTGAACAGCGAAACAGTGTAGAAACTAACGAGAATATCATCCGGAGACAGCCGAATGTCCTTGATCAAGTGGACGAAGTGATTGGAGTTCTTCACATACGAATCAGCATCTTCTGCATGAGGCTGGAGTTGATTCGCGAGGTATCTGGCTAGCTCCTGGGTAGGTGAGCACACGGCGCTGACAATTGGTCTGAGAGGATTACCATCCCTACGAATTTTAGGTAAACCATAGAGTTTCGGAGTGCGGGATGAATTAGCTTGTGAGATCAAAAACTTCTTCAACTTTGGATCGATGGGTGAAGCCAAAATTAGGGAACGTTTTTTTTTCTTCGAATACATTGTAGAGTCTTGTCCTTATGTTTGTAAGTTGTATCATCGAGTATGGCTAACATCCTACTTCCATAATCTGCATAATTCAGCACCACTGTCGCGTTACCCTTGTCCGCCGGAAGTATAGTAATATCAGGGTCGTTTCAAAGTGATTTAAGCTCGTTGAGTTCAGATGAAGAAATGTTACGATAAGGGAGTCTCGCTCTTCTCAGAATGGCAACTGTGTTTTGGCGGATCTGTTCCGCAATTGCATCAGGTAAAACTCCTAGTACTGATCCCACTCCACAGATTATCTCAGCTGAGGAAAGGCGATTGGGTGCAATCGCATAATTGAAACCTTTGGTTAGTGCGCCTAATGCTGTCTCATTTAGAGCAAAAGAGGATAAATTGTGTACCACACGTGAAGGGTCAAGCAAAGACTTCCTCATGATAGGTGGGCATGGTCGCTGTTCACTAAAATTCCTGTCAATGAAGCCTTAGATATTATAGCTGAGAAATATCGTCCTGCGGCACATATCATACAATTAGCTCGCCATTGTATGACGTCCACATATTTCATTTTTGATGGTCATTTTTACAAACAAGTAGAAGGAGCCCCGATGGGATCCCCGCTTTCTCCTGTCGTGGCTAATCTGTTCAAGGAGAATTTTGAAATCCAAGCTTTGAACTCTGCCCCCTTGAAGCCACGCTGCTGGTATCGATATATTGATGACACGTTCGTGGTTTGGCAGCATGGAAGACACGAGCTGGGACTGTTCCTTGACCATCTCAATAAGCAACATCAAAACATTCAATTCATTATGGAAATTGAGAATGATAATGCCTTACCTTTTCACGATGTACTTGTCAAAAAAAAGCAGATTGCTCTCCGAGTCGTATACCCTACAAACATGAGGCATTCCTTGGGCATGTCAAAAGCTTTCTTCCAAGGCAAATGAAGCATGCCTGGGGCATGGCAAATTCACGCCTCACTCGCCTAGAACTTGCCTGAAACACTCCTTTTTACATGAAGGAGGGACTCCAAAGGCGTGACTCATTTGCTCAAGGCATGTCTTCTGAGGCATGTTTGGGGCATGCATGGAGCATTCCTACTGCATATCCTGACCAAACCTGTTTAATGTCGTGCCAGAAACATGGTATTGAGGGATACATGAGGCATGCCTTGGGCACATCCAAGGCATGTCAATGCATGCCAGGGGCACTGGTTTGAGGAATGCCTGGGGCTCTTGTTAGAGGAATGCCTGGGGCATTACTTTGAGGCATGCATAGGGCATGTATGTACATATTCATATCATACTCTATATAGATGAGAGGGACTCAAGTATACATATTGAGTTAATAAATATAGGCCTAGACATTTCACAAGGTGTAAAATGGATAGGCTTTATACATATTGATTCAACATTGATACTTGGTTTCTTCCACAATGTATTGAGTATATATATATATATATATATATATATATATATATATATATATATATATATATATATATATATATATATATATATATATATACATATATATATATATATATATATATATATATATATCTCCATATATATACATATATATATATATATATATATATATATATATATATATATATATATATATATATATATATATATATATATTTATATATATATAGGCCTCCTTACGTCAGTTTTCCTATGAACAAACATCCATTTGTGTAACACATTATAAAGTCTGTGGAAGTTCAACAGGTATGTCATGTTCAAGTTTTATTCAGGATTAAAATGCTTCCTTTTGAAATCGAAACTGTAGGTAATGGCATACACTCAATCAAGACAATCAACAGGTAATGGAGAGGCAGTTTGTGGGTATGTAAATGCAAAACAAAGATCATCTCCTCACCAAATGACTGTAGAACTTTTGTAGAGGTCATAATGCCCCATGTAGCTACCTGTTATCATCTTTACATAGGGAAAAAAGCTTTCTAATTTAAGTATGAGGAATTAGGGAACTCCTGTGGAATGTAGGATGCTTACAACAGGTTACCAAAGCAAATTAACATATCGACATTTCACCTCTGAGAGAACACTAATTGACAGTGGCTTCATTTATTAATACACATTGATTACATTCGCTGACACAATGTTGTCGGTAGCACTAGTGAAAATAACATACTTTGATATCTATAATAATTACATTACTGAACCAAATGAAATATCATTTGCATATAATTTACAGAACTATGAAACTGTTCACATATTTATGGAATCAAGTTTTCTCATTTGTAAGAGATGTAGCAACATTTAATGTACTTAGTACCAATTTCATTTCTTTTGAAGGAATTTCTGGAACGTTGACATTACCGAATAATAAGTCATTTGCTTTGTTAGCCGTTTATCGGCCACCAGACAAAAATAAATATGCGTTTGTTGCAGAATTAGATAAGTATTTGATTGAGAATGTTGGTAATGATAAACTAGTCAAACGCGAAATATGCGTTGTAAGATGAGCGAGATATCTCAATAAGGTATAAAAGTCCTTGAAATAGTTTTACCCTTGCTACTTTATCGACTTTGGTATTCTACACACCTTGATATCTGAATAAGCTATAAAAGTCGTTAAAGAAGTTCTACTCTTGCCACTTCATTGACTCTGGTATTCTACACACCTTGACGCATATAAAAAATACTTCATTGTTGGTCAACTCTTGAATCTAGAAAGCAGTGAATCTCGACAACTTAATTCTGTCATAATTTTTATGAAATATTTGATGAATATTATCAGTCATTTTATTTTTTTTCTCCAAAACGACTGATCAGAATTGCTTAAAAAATCGTAATAATGTGTAAAATCCATGTATACACATTTAGAGAAAATTTCATCCCATTCGGAGAGATTTTATTTTTCAACATTCTCCGCCCAGCCAAATCTTATGGGGTTTTTAGAAACTTTGAGATGATGATTCTCAAAATCGGTCCGACCGATTCATTCCAAAAACTATACAGTTCTAAGTTGGATGAGTTTGCGTGTACAAAAAAAGTTTCATGTTGATCAGTCAACCCTTGCGACCTGTGGAGTGCTTACAAACAAAAAAAAAAAAAAAAAAAAAAAAAACACACAGACAAAGCCCTATAAGAGTGGGATGGAGACTTCGCTACGCTCATCAATTATATGTGGGGGATATTAATATAAATGTATTGAATGTAGAAGATATGTGTGTATCGTCTTATGAAAATACCATGTCAGCGAATGGAATGTCAAAATGTATTATGGGTATCACAAGGGAGGAGGGCGTCATGGACAAGGTCACATCAAGTTGCATAGATCATGTGTATACAAGGATGAGTTATCAGCAGTTACGTTCAGCTATATTTACCACAAAAATAACAGATCATTATATGATTATGGTTGATATGTATAGTGAAGAAATCAAGATCGATCCAGTAAATACTAACATTGTTAGAGAGGTTATATGTGAAACACAATTAAAACAGAGTTTTAAAAATGTAAAGTGGTCAGAGCTATTAAATATTACCGATTGTAATGAGTTGTACAATGAATTGTACCAAACATTCCAAGCGTGTTATGAGTCTGCTAGGTTTACCAGGTGTTTTGATTCAGCAAGGAAGGGATTGCGTAAGAGGTGGATGTCAAATGAATTATTATTGGAGATTAGGAATAGAGATAAATTGTTTCAGAAGTGGAAAAATTGTATTAATACTTTAAGAAGTGTATACATGAAGGAATACAAAGCAAGTAGAAATGAAGTTACGAAGAAAGTAAGGAATGCAAAGATAGCTTATTTTACCAGGGAGATTGAGAGTGCAAGAGGGAGTATGAAAGATACGTGGAAAATAATTAATTCGATTTCTGGAAAAGTTAATAAGAATTCTGTAGATGAAGTAATTTATCGATATTTAGGAAAAGAATACACAACGGAAGATATTGTCAATAATTTTGTTGATTCTTTCGTTAATGAAATTGACAGGATCCAGCACAAATGTAAAAGGGTGGCAATTGATAATACGCATTGTACTGTGGCCATTCAATCTATGCGCTTACCAAAAATTGACAAAATTGAAGTGGAAGAAATTATTTTAAAAATGGATTCAAACAAACAGCCGGGCGTTGATGGGATACGAGTTAAGGATCTGAAAGAGTTAAGTGGTGATATAAGTGTAATTATAGCGCATTTAGTGAATTTATCCATAACGAGTGGTCGCGTTCCTGAAAAATTAAAAATCTCTGTGGTTAGGCCTGTATATAAAAAAGGGGATCATTCAATGTTAAATAATTACAGACCTATATCTTTGTTACCTACAATAGAAAAAAGAATGGAGAAGTTGATTTCAAATAAATTACCAGATTATATGAGAAAGTACAATATCCTAAATAATTCTCAATTTGGATTCCAAAAGAGCAAAAGTACAACTGACCTATTGGTTTTATTCTCGGATTATATTAATAAGCATCTCGATGATAATGACAACGTATTGGCCTTGTTCATTGACTTTACAAAAGCTTTTCATACCATTAATCATGATTAGTTATTAGATTCGTTGGAAAATATTGGGGTAAGGGGTCCTTTGTTGAGCTGGTTCAAAAATTATTTAGATGATCGTGTTATGTTAGTGAAAGTGGCAAATGTGTACAGTTACTCAAAAAAAGTGTTGATGGGGGTACCACAAGGCTCTATTTTGGGTCCTATATTATATATAATTTATGTTAATTACATTTTTAAATTGTTAGAAAGTGATGGCAAAATTTTTGTGTATGCAGATGATACTGTACTTTTATCAACAAGTAGGGATTTAAAGCAAGCAGAATCGGAACTGCAAATGAATTTCAATACTTTATTATGTTGGACTCATGATAACGAGTTGGTGATCAATGCTGACAAGACAAAGATAATACACATATGTTCTCCATTTAATCGAGATAAATGCACTCCTGTCGATGTGGTGTACCATTCTTATGATTGCGTCCATACGTTAGGTGAAGAAAATTGTGTCGGATGTGAGACTCGTATTGAAGTAGTTGATTCTCATGTTTATTTAGGATTAGTAGTTGACAGACATTTCACTTGGCGACCTCATATCAATCGAATCTGTAATAAACTTAGAATCTGTGCATACCATTTATATAATTTGAGTAATGTTTTAAATCTGAAATTAATGAAGATGGTTTATTCTGCAATAGTAGAATCGATATAAACTTACGGTGTGCTTGCTTGAGGGAATGCTTCAGTTGTACACTTGCAAAATTTGTTTCTGTTACAGAGGAAAATTATAAAAATAATTATGCCAAATTGTAAGAAACATACACTAAATTATGACGTGGATGAATTTTTTGTGTATTTGAAGTTTCTGGATGTTTTCGATTTGTTTCAGTATAAGTTGATAATAACATATTATTTTGATAACGCTTATAAAGTACAATATGATCATGGAATTGAAACAATGGCGAAGAATGAAGGAAGATTAAAAGTACCTAAGGTTAAAAATAAGTATGGAAAAAGACAACTTTATTATACGATACCTAGCATATTTAATGAAGTTCCGGCAGGTTTAAAGAATTTAGAATGTTATAAAACGATAAAAAATGAAATAAAAGAGTGGTTATTACATCAGCAGGAGTGATGAATAATGATTGACATTTCCTTATGTAGAATATAATGTGATCTAATAATTTAGTTTAACGGAGTGTAATGTTAATTTCAACAACTTTAGTCTTTAAGATTCAATATTGATTCAATAATTGTCATTTCAATTTCAATTGCAAGATGTAATTTGTAAATGTGTTATTCTTTATTGTATTCCATGAACTAATTATGTATTATTTTTCTAGTGTATTGCCTCAGACTAGCCAATTGGCTATGGGGCATAGTTTGTAGTAAATTACAATTATATTTAAATATTAATAAAGAATTTTGAACTGAAAAAAAAAAAAAAAATAGGCATAACTATATTTGGTGTAATGGCTAGGCAAGTACATGTAGAATTTTTTTTTTTAATAACATTGAAACTTGATACAAAATCATTGTTTTCCGATCAAGGCTAAGAATGAAAGATAGGATCATTTGGATGGGGCACCTCAAGGGTGATCTTATCACCCCAAAATAGTAGAACTGTTTCAATAGCTCAACCTGAATCATCACGGTTGAATAATGTATAGCCTACATTCAAAGGAGCTTATTGCCATTTCAATTTATCGCTGTACTGAGAAGGAGACTCAGTATACCTCACCAAAGTTCCCAATTTATAGAATTTGGTTGGACTGTTGGTTTAATACAGTTCACCGACACGATTGAGGGGTTATTAATTCATAGTCTACCTCTCAACCCAAGAGAGCTCACTTCGAATCTTGCTTTGTACACATGTTAGTATTGTGATAAGGCTAGTTTTTTTTTTATTTGAAAAAATTCCCATTTTGGGCAAGACTCATTCAAAGTCAAAATTGTGTATCATCTCGAACATTTTTTATGATGACATGTACAAATATAAACATGATGAAATTGAAAAGAAAAACATGATTTCAGAATAAATCCTCATTTCAAGTTGAACGGTTCAAAAGATAAAATTAGTGGTATACTACGAAGTGTACCCGGATTTTTTTGCTAGTAACTCAAGTAGGCCTAGTGCCTATTTGAGCTGGAAAATATTGACATTCTTCCTTACTGTGATCAACAACAGTCTGTAGGCCTACAAAAATCGAAGACAGACATGGAACTGGGTCACTTGATTTGAAATGGAATGACCCTCAAATGAAATAAGATGATTATTTTTCGAGGAGTATTTTCTCCATAGATAGGCCTACCAAAATGAAATATCGGCATACAACACAAGAATTGTTCTTCTTCATAGATATTTTCAGAATTTGAATTATTTCATCACGTCTTACGAGTTGATATACAATTTTTTTGTATATAGAAAACAGGCCTATGAAGAAAAGAAATATTCCAAGTGATGCTCTAAACAAAATTTTACCTTTTTTTTAAGTGACTGTGTGACAGCCCTGCTATTTCATAATTGAATAAAAGCCTACATGTTGAATAGAATTTCTAAAATGAAATACATGCTTAGGCCTACATGGAAGTGGAGTATAACAATCAAGACATAGCACTAATTTGAAATTTCAAACTACATCTAAAAGAAACAATACTAGCAGCGTGATTCTGTTTCCCTCCGAAATGTTATGGAATTGATTGGATGAATTGTTGTGGTTAATGAATTACTTATCAACTAACTTAGTCATTGGGTAGGCCTATGAATGATTTATCATCTTTGCTTTGCTTTGCAAGAACCCAACAAAACCACGTCCACTCGGGTCTTTTGAAAAACGTAGGTTTTAGTGGGTTTCAAAAATTTTTGAAAAACAGTTGCGATAAAAAATGCATTTTATGAACACAAATTAATTTCTCTATTTGACATGAAATCAACCATCGGAGGGGGTCATTATTCATCACGAATGAAAATGTATAGCATTATATGTAGAGGCATGAAATTATAGTATTAGCTATAAGATCTATAGAATTGAGTCATCTGAAACCATAATATTTTATGTTTTCTTCATATTTTGTGATGTTCAAAACAATTCAAGACCAAGTTCTTTCTTGCTATTTGAAGCATTATACTTTTTACAACGATAAATCAAAATTCACAAGAAATAAGCGCTATTTGTGAGATAATAGCAATTTTCCTGAAAAAATTGTCTGTTACACTCATTTTTTTTACGAATTAGATTCAAGTGCCATGCAAACTCGAAATCTTTCATTCCAATTTGTTTGAATAAAAGATTTATCAACATTTGTTGGCCTGTGGCAGTCACATACTTATTTATGCTCTTTTTTTCTGTGAAGTTCAATTAGTGTCTCAATGTGGGGCATATCGACGTGAATGTATAAACCTACTGTCTTTTCAGAGCTTGCTCACTGCTCAAGCTGAGAATACTGTCGAAAATAGCTTCTAATACATGCGTACATTATTTATATCGCGGAATCTCTACATTTGCCCAAAGACTTTCTGGTGCTGAATTACTTCTAATTTCAAATTTGACTGATGCTACATGCTATTTTTGGAATAGCTAATGCTACGAAACTAAACTAGCCATGTTGTTCGGCAACACCGTTATCCTATCAACTTTAAGTCGACCCACTTGCTCAATCAGAAGATGGCTGTCATGATTACGCAAATTATGCATCACAACAGGAATATGTTTAGGCTTCCTATACAACAGGTTACAGGCATTGCAAATTCTATTTCTGAACCGACCTGTCCTGTGACAATGATCAGCTACACCGGCTCCTTGCAATTTATTTTTGCACATAACACAGATCACAGTATCACGAAACATCACTTTATATTCTGTCGTCATCACAGGTGGCACATTGCGAGCCATTATTGGCAGGAGAAGTTTCTCCTCCTCCAGCAAAGCTTTGAGGAACACAAACGCGGCATCATCACCACGATACACAACCGGAGGCTTATGGCATTGTCCATCACTATTGATTATCACATGACAAAAGCTAGAACTCGTAAGTCGACCTAGTCGTGTCGTATGAGAAGCCTCATCACTTGGTTCACACCCCTGAATCTTCGATATAATCGCCTCGAAATCCGCGTAGATTATGAATGGGCAGCGATCTGCGAAGCTGTAGTCCTTGAACTTCAGGATGTTGTCATCTTTAGTAGGCATCCTTATCTTCTGGGACTCGAACTTGGTGCACAGCCTCCGATGGTCAACGAGCAGAGCAGCGGTGGTGAAGCGGTGAAGAAAATACGTGCAGTAATGCGCTGCGTTTTTATGCTTGGTCAGATGTGATAAAAGTCGATCCAAATTCTTTATATAACAGTAATGATTGTTATCTTCGATTGACATGTGAAGCAGGTTCACATGTGTTGGCGCATCAGTGATTTTAGTGATACGTAGTGGGTATATGCCATATGAATTGGCATTATTGTCATCATCATCATCATCCTCCTCACCCTTATCATCATACGCGAACACGTTGACGGATATATTCGGATTGTTTTTTTCGAAACGGTCTAGTTTTGATACTGGCACAGGATACTCTATCCCATGCATAATTAATTCACTTTCAAATTCTGAATAATGGCTAACGTGATATTTATTATAAGGCGCTGGGTGAAGATGTGCGAGCACACTCCAAGCGAAGCACTTATTGTCCTCAAAGTTTTGAATATTGATGATTGATTTGGTTCTTATCAACTTCACAGGCAGCTTCATGTGGGTGCTGGCCTGGAGTGGAATGTAGCGAGCAATGTTAAGTTCGAGAAAATACGCGTGGTAAATACACCAATTACTGCCCTCCCTGGCAAAACTTTCAGACGCTTTGATAATGTCATAACGCGCCAGCGAGAATTGTTCATCGAATTGACATTCCAAGGTCAAAGTTTGTGTCTTCGATCTAAAACATGGTGAGGTAGCAATTTCTTCTTCGTTGTTATCACGTGTATAGCGGACAAACATTGACATATACCATTTCACACCTTTGGAAGTGTCCAATTCCTTAAGAACTTTGGCTTTAACTTTATCAAAATGTTCATCTAAGAATTTCAAAATGTCTCGACCTTTCTCTGCCTTGCGGAATTTGAAACTTTTCACAGCCCCGCTCATGGATTCGGTCAATTCACACGTGTCACCGCCGCATGGCCCAGATGCGAACTCAGAATTTAAAGCATCATTGTCGCCGTCATTGTCACTGTTATCTATAATGATCGCATTATCACTTGAACCCTCAGCCTCGTGGCTCTTTAGATGTCCAATATAATTCATCTCTTCCCAATTTTTTTTTTAACAAATATCACACTTGAATAGTTCAGCATGGTCACGCGTAATATGCTTACACATATTATAGTTTCTCGTGAATGACACATCACAATGTGGACATTTGTATAGAGATGAAAGTCTGTGCACATTTTTTTTATGTCTTGTTAAATTACGCTTTTGTTTAAAAACATCACTGCACTCGTCACACACATGCTGCGTCAAAATGGGCGGCATAATTACTCAAAACTTGAGAGACTATAACGCAGGCTGTACATCATTCCAATGCTTCGTTACTACTAACACTCTTATTCACTGGTGCAATTTGTGTGAGATGATCAGCTGCTCGATCGGTTGCTTGTCGCTATAAGTCAGTGGTATACTACAACAAACTGCTGACGAGTGTGAAAGTGCACGTGCACTCATCAAGTCAGTGCACCTATGCACAAAGTTATACCGCGAAAAAAAACATTCTGTTGGTTGATTCATCATTGATTCACCGTGCTGCGGTCCACCCCAATTCAATTCATATAATTAGGTATGCATATTGATTTCACATTTAGTTATAATTGAACAACGATGGAGTTCGTGGATAATTTTACAATCATACTCGCTGGAGCATCTGGCTGTGGAAAAACCAGTTGGGCCGTAAGATTTATTCAAAATATTGGACGATTGTGCCCGACAAAATTTGAGCAAATATTTTGGTGTTTGGGTGAGAGCAACGCTAGACCCAAGGAATTAGGGGATACAATTATAGTTAAAAAAAGCCTAACCTGATGACTTTGAAAATCCAACCTCAAAATCAGTTCTATATGTGCTTGATGACCTTCTAGGCGGTGCTTATTCTGAATCTGTGAGTCGTTCATTTTGTCGTACCAGTCATCGTCAGAATATATCTGTGATATTGATTACTCAAAATTCATTCTTTTCAAGTCCAAACGCACGAACTATCTCACTTGATGTGAAATATATTGTAATCTTCAAAAATTGTCGTGACAAATCACAGGTAGGCATCTTAAATAGACAGTTATTACCTAGCAATTGGCGTAATCTTCAATTAGCATTCGAGGAGGCGACGGTCAACGCCTACGGATATATGCTGTATGACCTATGTCAAGGGACACCAGACCTAATTCGTTTCCGTACCAATATATTCAACAAGACGCCAATTGTTTTTTCCCCTCTAGATAAAAATTTCAATAGCGATGAAGCGTTTGAAATCCTATAAACATTTATTAATATCTCTTATAAACGCCAAACCTCAACTCGTACGTGGCATTATCAAGTCAGCTGATCAGGAGTTTATACGTACACTTTTGGAATGCATATTGAACTTTCTCAGCGGAAATCATAAGTGTCCACAAAAAAAGATTAGATAAACTAAAACGGTACAAGTCAAAAATACGTAAATTATTAGCGTGCCCAAAATTGAATATGAACAAGAAACGTGAAATTTTAATTCAATCTGGGGGGAGCTTCATTGGATTAGTCATTTCATCATTATTGCCTTTGATAATTGGAAGTGTTTTCAATTAATCGTAATGTCTACGCCACTCAAAAAAATGTTATTAGTATCACCACAGCTGTGGGAAAGAGTCAATGCTGATAATAAAGGTGATGCTCAAGAAGAAGAATTAAATGATAAAATGGACGAATTGCTTCAAAATGAATCAAAGGCAAAATCTAAAAAATCGTACAACCTTATAAGCGATGAAGAAACAGCTGATCGAATTCTGAGTCAATATCTTAAATATCAGAAGCTATATTTGGCATTTGTTGAGAAAAATCGCCAACCAATCTCCATTCCAATAATTGAAGACGCCGGTCCAACACCAGGTGCAGCGACCCTTCGACCAGGTTACAAGCCTAGGAATTGTAAACGTTTAGGCCTACGTCACCCTCCCTGTTATAATCAACGCAGTTGAAAGATAAGAAAAGTTGAACGTACAAAGCAAGAAACAACAAGTGACGACGACAGTGCAGGTGAAGTGGGGAGTGGTGAGGAGGAAGAAGAAGAAGAATCCCAAGGCGCAAGCAGCGTGTTTAGGCCTCGTCTACGTAGTAATGCTGAGGCTGACAAATCGAAGAACTTCACCAAATTTGGACATATTGCCGACACTTGTATCTCGCCCTTACTGTATAAGCCTGATACTGTAGATAACGTATATGGTATAAGAAATGTAGATGGAGTGTTTAAAATTGGCGAATCCAATATTACTGTCTTAAATAATGATATATACATTGAGGGTGTTCGAATTAAGGGAACTGAAGGTATGTGGGAATTGATCACACGCAAGAAGGTTAGAGCTGAGCTTATCTCTAAGTGTGATATCGATCAATATAAGCGTGTACTGCAATTGTCTGGAGCGGCTTTTGATAAGCAAGGCAACCTGAAACCATCTAGACTCGCTAAATACCGAAATTATATAGCTCCACTTCTTGTTAATAGAGCCAAATCTGCGAAATGGATTCAATATCAAGGAAATTAAATGCATTATATTATGACATCTCGCATCCAGCCTGTTTTGGTTCTGTTCATAAATTACAGCAGGCTAGTAAAATACCACGCAAAAAGATAATTAAATGGTTGGAAGCACAAGATACATATGTTGCACATAAACAAATTGTAAAACGATTTAAAAGAAATCCATATTCAATCAGTATGCCAAATGTGCTATTTGAAAGTGACCTAATTGACGTCTCTAGTTTGTCCCAATTTAATAAAAATTTCAAATGGATATTAAATATTATTGATTGTTTCACTAAGAAAGTCTACAGTATAGCATTGAAGGATAAACGCGGCATAACTGTGACAAATGCATTTCGACGTGTGATTAATTCAATTAAATGTATTCCACCAATGAAAATAATTCAAGTAGATGGTGGAACTGAATTCTGGAATAAAACTCTCAAATCATATTTAAAATCAAAAAACATTGAATTACGTCTAGCCAGAGATCCAAATACAAAGATAAGTGTATGTGAAAGATTCAATAAGACATTAATGAATTACATATTCAAATATTTTCATAAAAATAATACATATAAATATATTGATGTGCTCGATCGTATTGTAGAGACGTATAATAATACTGTCCATTCATCCACTGGCTTTAGACCAGATTTTGTTAGAGAGAAGGATGTCTACAGCATTTGGAAAAAAATGCAGAATAGACGAAGTCGCATAAAAGTTGTGAAAGTGAAATTTGCAATCGGAGACTATGTTAAAATTGTAAAATATAAGCATGTTTTTCAGAAGGGCAGGGAAGAAAATTTATCATAAGAAATATTTAGAGTTAGTAATGTGATTGAACGTGAACCAATACCTGTGTATTCTCTCTCTGATCTACTAGACAATCCTATAGAGGGCGTCTCTTATGCACAAGAGCTCGCACGTGTGAAAATGGACAATGAGAGAGTTTACAAAATAGATAAGATACTTGGTTCACGCATTAAAAATGGCATTATGGAAATATTAGTCAAGTGGACAGGTTATTATGATAACACTCATAATTCATATATACCTGAATCACAATTACAAAATATTCAATCATGAAATTGAAAGATCAATTCTATATAACATTATTGTCAGGCTCCAGTGCTGATTATTTTCCTGATGATACACTCTCATTATTTTCAACATATCTGGCAAAGAATGTTGAATTAAGTGGGAGTGAAAAATGGTTTGTCGGGATCGTCAAATTATTTTACCCGTTTGGAACCAATGCAATGGCAAAAGCATATCCTTATCCAGAAGCCGCATTTGTGTATTGCGATTTATGTGAGCCACAATTCGTAGGTGATGATTATGTACGTGCTTTGCAAGTGATTCAATTTCCTTCTGCAAACGGTTATCATGAGTTTGAGCCTATACAATATTATGAGGTTGAAAAAAAGAGTTTCAACACAATTATGATAGCGCTACTAGATATCTACGGTGAAAAACTGCAATTTAACCCGTCTGAGCGTCGAACAGTTCTGCAGTTACATTTTGTTTTACAATGAGATTAATTATATTATTATTGTATTATTACTAGACTCATAATCATAATTATCATTATGAATGTATGATACGTGTATTAACCTGATGAAATAATTGTTATAATAACAAGGGTGAGCGAGCTCACCCTTGGACGCCCGCATATAGAAAATTGAACCTTAAATTGATTGCTTCTATTGACAGAAAACCTAAAATGGATTCTTCTGTAAAAATAAACTCCTAAATTGATTGTTTCTCTTGACAGAAATCTTAAATACATTGCTTCTATTTACAAAAAACGTTACATGATTTCTTCTATTGACATAAAATCCTGAAATAACTTTTCTCATCAACAGAGTAGAGTAGACCCACCTTTGATATTCTACTTATAATCTAATAATAATATTATTGATCGTAATAATCTAATACTTTTATTGAATGCATTAAATGCTCATTTTTTTATGTTGCTCAACGACCCCACCAACAGCTAGGTTATGGAGAGTACAATGAGTGGGAGATGAAAAGGGTGAGCGAGCTCACCCTTGGACGCCCTCATATAGAAAAATAACCTTAAATTGATTGCCTCTATTGACAGAAAACCTCAAATAGATTATTCTGTGAAAATGAATTCTGGAATTGATTGTTTCTATCGAAAGAAATCTTGAATACATTGCTTCTATTCACGAAAAACGTTACATGATTTCTTCTATAGACAGAAAATCCTGAATTGAATTATCCTATCAACAGAGTAGAGTACTTTCAATATTTTGCGTGTAGGCGTAATAATCTAAAACTCTTATTAAATGCTTTTTTTATGTTGCTTAACTACCCCACCAACAGCTAGGTTATAGAGAATATGAATGAGCGGGTGATGTAGAAACAGTGAGGTGATGATAGATGGGAGAACATTCGAGAAAACCCACACCTTACGCAGGATTTGAACCTGCGGCCCTGAAACCAGAAGTAGATGTGCTACCTCTAGACCAAGTAGGGCGGTTTGAATGCTTCTGTTGGCAGAAAACATACAATATATATATATATATATATATATATATATATATATATATATATATATATATATATATATATATATATATATATATATATATATTGCTTCTAGTGAAATAAAACTTCGTATCACAACCTTGTATTGTTTACAGAAACCTAAAAAAAGTACAAAAGCAATATTTGTATGTATAGTGGTCTCAGTTTTGTGTACCACACATTGTGTTGATAGGTATCATGCATGTTATTCTCAAAACATGAACAAATGGCCTAAAGTCCATTCATATGAGCGTGTTAGTGATGCAACGATTCAACTCAAGCCACACGATACACAAAATCATAAAATATGTTGCAATTTTATTATTTAGATCCTATTTGGATTTATTGAATTAAAATCATTCATGATGTTATTCATTATTATTCAATTTGTAAAAACACACATTAAGAACAGTTTCCCTGACAAGAGTGCTTACTACCATAATGTCATTGAGTTTTGAGTAGTTATAAACTCAATGATAATGTAAACGTAGAGTCATTACACATTGATACATCAAAGACCTATTTTAGCTGTAATATATTTTGAAGGATGGAAAATATAATGTAAATTTTAACAAAAAGATTTTTTTTTTGCTTTTTATTAGAATTGTGAAAATATCAACTTGTTAAGGGATACGTTTGTCCTACACGAGCGTCCCACAAAAAAGCTTAAAGATGGAAAACAAAATGGGGTAGGTTCACCAAATCCCCCCAACATGAGTCATTATGTTGCATAAATACGAACAACCCCTCCAATAGGGGTCCGGTTAGCGAAAAACGTGGATCCGTTAGGGGATGAATCTCACCGAAACGAGCGTCATACAAAAAAAGTTGGGGGTGGAAAACAAAATAGGGTTGTTCCAAAAACCACCTCATATGAGTCGTTTGGTTGCAGAAATTCAAACAACCCCTCCAATATGGGTCCGGTAATCGAAAAACGCGAATCCGTTAGGGGATGATTCTCACCCAAACGAGCGTCATACAAAAAAGGATAGGTGTGAAAAACAAAATGTTACCGATCAACTGACCATTCCATATGGGCCATTTTGTCACAGAAATTCAAACAAACCCTCAAATAGGGGTCTGATTCCAGCCAGCACCCAGAATTGTGAAAATATCAACCTGCTAAGGGATGAATTTCTCCTAAACGAGCGTCATACAAGAAAAGTTAGGTGGAAAACAAAATAGGGTTGTTCCAAAAACCACCCTATATGAGTCGTTTGGTTGCAGAAATCCCAGCAACCCCTCCAATATGGGTCAGGTAATCGAAAAACGCGAATCCGCTAGGGGATGAATCTCACCCAAACGAGCGTCATACAATAAAAGTTAGGGGTGGAAAACAAAATTGTATTGATTAACTAACTACCCTATATGGGTCATTATGTGCAGAAATTCAAATAACCCCTCAAATAGGGGTCTGGTTCCAGCACCCAAAATTGTGAAAATATCAGCCTGTTGAGGGATGAATTTTGAGGGATGAATATATATATATATAAATATATATATATATATATATATATATATATATATATATATATATATATATATATATATATATATATATATATATATATATATATTTATAATATATATATGAATAGCAAAGTATATGAAGCAAAGTGGAAAGGAAGTGAAACGAAGAATCTGAGAGATGGTTTCAAGCTGTGGTGGTCTGGTGGTTTGGAGGGGAAGAATGGAGTGGCAGTAGTGGTTAGTCCGCAGGTTAGTGACTTTGTTATGGCGGTGAAGTGTCACAGTGATAGACTTATGTCCTTGATTCTCAAGATAAGTGACAGGGTGACGGTGGAGATTGTGCAGGTGTATGCATCACAGTCAGGTTTAGCAGTGGAAGTGAAAGAGAGTTTCATGGAGGAATTGGAAAAGGTATTGTAGAGATCGAATTACGACACCATTGTGATGGGAGACTTTAATGCAAAGGTAGGGAGCGATAGAAAGGGTTATGAAGAGGTGTTGGGGAAGTTTGGCCTGGGTGAGAGAAACAGAGATGGAGATAAACTGCTGGATATGTGTAGAAGAAATGGTTTGGTAATAGGCAACAGCTGGTTTGAAAAGAGAAGAAGCCATAGTATAACAAGGTATGGGTCTGGTGAGGACAGATCGGAGTCCGTGATTGATTACGTGGCAAAGAGGTTGAGAGAAAGCGTAGTGAACATGAAGGTATGCCCAGCTGTTTCACTCGATAGTGATCATCGATTGCTAGAGTGCACGTGGAGAATGTATGTGCAGAAGCCATTAGTGACTGTTTCACATAAGAGAATCAAGGGGTGGAAGTTACGGGACCCAGCTGTGAAGAGCGAATTCTTTCACGCGATCAAGAGTAGAGTGCCTGAAGGGGAGTTGAGGGATGTGGAGGAGGAATGGCAGGAGTTCAAGAATGCTATAGTTGATGCAGCTGAACAGTTGTGCGAAAGAGCAGGTGGAAGAAGGAAGAGGAAGGAGACAAGATGGTGAAACAACAGAGTGAAAGATGCAGTGAAGGAGAAAAGACTAGCGTGGCAGAATAATGAGATACACAGATCAGCAGAGAGCGAATATCAGAACAAAATAAGAAGAAAAATGTAGCGATCATTGTTGCAGAGGAAAAAAAAATCAATGGAGGAGTTAGCAGGCAAGTTGGTGGAAGATTTCGATGGCAACAAGAAAATGATCTATGGTCTGATCAAGGGGAAAAGGGGTATGAGAGAAGATGTGTAGAGTATGAAAAATAACAACGATGAACTGATATGTGATGTTGGGGAGATAAACAAGATGTGGAGAGAGTATTTTGAAAACCTTTTGAATGTGAAAAATGATTTAAATACATCGCATGAGGAAGGAGAACTGCACAGTGCGGGGGCTATGATAGACAGTAACATGGAGGAAGATCTCAGTGATGCAGAGATAACAAAAGCTATGCGAGAGATGAAGAATGGCCGTGCACCCGGCATCGATGAGGTTACCATTGAAATGGTAAAAGCGGCAGGGGATTGTGGTAGGAGATGGCTTGGTAGAGTAATCAAAGCGACGTGGGAAGAGAAGAAGGTTCCAGGAGATTGGGAAAAGGGGATAATTGTCCCCCTTTTCAAGAAAGGAGATCGTAGGAAGTGTAGTAATTATAGAGGAGTGACGTTACTCTGCCAGTGTGCGAAGTTGTTTGAGAAGATAGTGGAGTGGAGATTGAAGAATTACGTGGAAGAGAGATTGCGGGAAGAAGAGTATGGATTTAGAAGAGGACGTTCGACAATAGACGCAATTTTCACCATGAGACAGTTGATGGAGCAGCAGTGGGAGAGAGGTCAGGTGATGCATATGGCTTTCTTGGACTTGGAGAAGGCATATGATAGGTTGCCAGGAGAAAAAGTGTGGGAGTGTTTGGTAAAGAGAGGAATAGGCAAGGAGTTGGTTGAGCGAATAAAAAGTATGTACCGGAATAGTGTGAGTTGTGTGCAGTCGGGGGTGGGGAGATCGGAATGGTTTGAAATAAGTGAAGGGCTACGACAAGGCAGTGTATTGTCACCGATGCTCTTCGTCATAGTGATGGACGAGCTGCTGAAAAAAGTGGGGACTAATGGGACTGGTGATACTTGTACTTTGATTTATGCGGATGATGTGGTGGTTTGGGGAGAAACGAGAGAGGAAGTGCAGTGCAAGATTGATAAGTGGAGTGAAGAGACGGAGAGGATGGGTTTGAAGATTAATGAAGAGAAGAGTGAAGCAATAACAATGGAAAGGAAGAAGAATAGACACGGTAATGCTCGGATAAAGCTTAGAGACGGATGGTTGAAAGAGGTGGAAGAGTTCAAGTACCTCGGAAGCCTACTTACCAATGAGGCCAAAGTAGATGGAGAAGTGCAGGATAGGAGAAAGACAGCAGAGTCATTCTATACGGCAGTGAGGAAGTTGTTGTGGAATAAAAGATTTCCAAAAGTCTGTAAATTGATGATGTAGAAGATGTATTTCCTGCCAATTCTAACGTACGGGGCAGTAACGTGGTCGGCGGGTATTATGGAATTGAACCAGCTATAGGCAGCTGAGATGAAGTTCTTGAGGAGTGTGAAGGAGATTACGAGAATGGATAAAGTTCGAAGTAAGCAGATAAGAAGTGAGCTAGGAGTAGAGAGATTAGGGTTCAAATTGGGAAGAGAGAGGCTTAGGTGGTTCGGTCATATGAAGAGGATGGGAACCGAGAGTATACCAAAGCGGGTATTCGAGGCGGCTACAGTGGGAACACGGAGATTGGGACGACCGGGAGAGAGGTGGATTGGGCTGATTAGGAAGGATGTACTGATGAGAGGAGGAAAGTGGAAGGAGTTAGAGGCAGAACGTCAGTGTGAGGACAGAATGAAATGGAAGGAATTGGTGGAACAATTGGAAGAGGAAGAAGAGGAGAGGGAAGATAAGGAGGAAATGCCAGGCGTGGCCAACCGGACCCTTACCTAATAAATTTTGTACTAGTGCTAGCTAGCTCCAAGAGGCCAAGACTTTGATTGGTAAATATCTCCCAGGGGAGCTACCTGTCATGGCAACATGTCTGGTCTCCGTGTACTTCCATTGTTGTTAGCACAACATCTTAAAGCTGCTCTTGAGGTGAGCTACGAAATGTGATGACTTATTCAGTTCAAGAGGCCGTGAATTGGTTTTCATCATATTTTGTCATTGTTGGTAGCTTTTATAGTGAACATTAACCAATGGGCGTCCTAGTTTCTTGGAGCTAGCTAGCACTAGCACGAGATTTATTGGGTAAGGGTCCCGGTCTCCAGGACCCTTACCTAATAAATGTCGTGCTAGTGCTAGCTAGCTCCAAGAGGCTAGGTCTTTGATTGGTCAATATCTCCCAGTGGAGCTACCTGTCATGGCAACATGTCTGGTCTCTGTGTACTTCCATTGTTGTGAGCACAAAATCCTGGTCCTGCTCTTAAGGTGAGCTACGGAATATGATGAATTATTCAGTCCAAGAGAACGTGAATTTGTTTTTTTAATGTTTTGTCATTGTTGGTAGCTTTTTTAGTGAATATTACCCAATCGAAGTCCTAGCCTCTTGGAGCTAGCCAGGCCTGGCACTAAATTCATTAAGTAAGGGTCCAGGAGTCCTGTGGCCCTAGTGATGGTGGAAATACCCATTACCTGACCCAATGTTTCAGTTGGAACCAGGGACGGATTATTATTTATTATATATATATATATATATATATATATATATATATATATATATATATATATATATATATATATATATATATATATATATATATATATATATATATATATATTTATATATATATATATATATATATATATATATATATATATATATATATATATATATGTATATATATATATATATATATATATATATATATATATATATATATATATATATATATATATATATATATATATATATATATATATATATATGACGGCCCTTATAGTACAGAAATAAATGATCGCTAGAATTCAGGTGATAAGTGATTGTAACACAGAATCTGGCTCCAGTTCCAGAAAGAGAAATCGGCCCCAGTTCGAGGGACGCTGAAGAACGTATACCGGAATACAGTATACTCGATAGTGTGGCGTGAGCTCGTGGTACCTCTCAATGAATGGTTATAAAGGTGATCAGGGGTTCAATTAAGGTTGGACGCTCAAGCCAATGACACACCTCCGAGTATACTTATTCCGGTATATGCTTTTCAGGCGTCTCCCGCTTCGGGTTCCTGGTAACAATGATAATCTTATATTCAAAACGTTAAGCCTATGCCTAGACAATATGGAACTAATAATTGGAATCAATGATGAAATGGATGGAATAATATCAGGTTTGCTTTTGAACTGTGTGATAGAGAACTTTATTTCTTGATGGAGAAATGTTGAGGGAGGGTAGGGACGGGGGGACTCGCCCTCCCTCTCCCAAGGGAAGGGAGGGTCAATCAGATGAGCGACAGTAAATGCATCTATCCCACTCTTAAGCTTAGGTCAAACAGCTTTTACTTATCAACCCGGAACATACGCTGACACCTATCCTACTCAGAACCGTATAGCTTCTGGACCAAATCGGTTGAACCACAATTGAGATGAACCATCTCGAAATAATAAAACAAATCATAGGATTAGACATGGCGAAAAGATTGAGAGACAAATCGCGCAAATCTCTTTAAAAAATTGCGATTAAAAATGTTTATGTTTTGTTTTCTTCAATTTTCATTCTGCTGAATATGAACACATAAATCAAACACTTCATCACACAGTTCGATTATAATCTGACAAGTAGTTCTGGAGAAAATAATGTACTGAATGTTTTTTATCCATCGAATCTAGATAGGAATAATAGCGGGAACATGTTAAGAGATTCAGAGCTTCCTATCATCGATAGTTGACGAGTCAAGTATAATTTATATGAGTCAAGGTGGGAAGAGTTTTCGATTATAATTCAAATAAATATCTGGCTTATTTGGCTTATCTGGCTTATTATTAATATGCTGCGTTTGCCAATAGTGACAATATTCATATACTCCTAGTCAGCGTTCTATCAACACTGCATCTGCTCGATATACCATCATCCCAAAAGTAATTTTAATTCAGTCCATCATGAGAACAATGGATTTATTGAAAGAACTCATATTCTATTGTTATACGTTACGATGATGCTGATGATTATTGTTTGCCTAATGACCCCACCAACAGCTAGGTTATACGGGGATACGAATGAGTAGGTGATAATGAAATTAAAAAGTGATGATAAGTGAAAGAGGACGTTCACAAAAACCCGCGCCTTATGCGGGATTCAAACCCACGCCCAACGGTGACTTCAGTTTCTGAAGCGGTGCCTCAGCTGACCGAGCTACCGAAGGTGACGTTATACGTTACGAGCGCATAAAAGTTAATTCGGCAAAATACAAGCTCTATGATGATTTTTCTGGAACTGTGTGAGACACCAACATTATGATCAGGACAAAATACGGAATCATATTCTGATTACACTCAAGTTGGTTTGAGTTGAAACTATTGAAGTTATGGAATATAATTTACACGGTATGCACACAGCTGAAAGCATGTTTTCCAGCAGTAGAGCCTTTACCATAGGACCTGTACCCCACATTATAATATATATTATAATATTATAATATTATCATGATAATATCATTATAATATTATAATAATATTATGATACATAATATTATAATATGTATTATAATATAGAGGAGAGAAGACAAGTACGGAAGACTGAAGAGAAGACCACTGAGAAGAAGATGAGGCTAATTGGAGATTCAGTTATTTTTAATGTTGAAAAGATCATGAGGAGGGAAGGATGGAAGACAAACTGTTTTTCCGGAATTCGGACGGATCAGAAGATCAGGGTGATCAATGAGAGGGTATACGATGCAAAAGATGAAGAGTTGGTAGTTGTACAGATGGCCACTAATAGTGTGAAAGAGTGGATTAGAAATAAAGAGATTGGGAATGAGGTGTTGGAGTTGCTTGATAATGTGAGTAGTAAGTCAGATGAAGCTGAAATTATAGTATTAGGAATTGTGAATAGGAATGATGTGAGTGTAGAATGTATACATTGGATGAACAGTGAAATTGAGGTGGTAGCAAATAAGTTGGAAATGAGGTTTGTGGATGTGAATAACTGGCTGTGGACAGACTGTCTAGGACAAAATGGTGTACAGTTGAACCGAAAAGGGAATGATGTATTAGCAGGTATAATTAGGAGCTTGGAAGACAGCACAGTGAAGAAAGTGTCAAAAAACTAGCAAATGATGGTAGCGATGGAGCAATTAGGGTTCTGCAAGTGAACTGCAGAAGCCTTAGAACACAAGAAAAGGCAAGGCAGTTCGGAGACTTGTTAGATGTTTATGACCCAGATGTTTTTATGATGGCTGAAACAGTCCGGTCAGGATTTTCGAGTTGCAGATCCCCAAATATTAGCCAAATAACAGAAACAAAATCAGTGCTTCCCATAAACCCCATTTTATATGCTAATATTCGGAGCCTTAGCAATAGTCGACATCAAATAACGACAGAAGAAATTGGTGAAGACAACAAAAGTGTACAAAGAGTAGAAGTGAGATTGGTGGTGGTTAATTGTCGAAGTATGTGTTTCAAAATGGACAAATTTAGAACTTTACTAGAATTATATGAGCCTGAAGTAATAGTTGTGGTGGAGTCTTGGCTAGATGAGAGTTTTACAACGAATGAATTGACAGTGGATGGATATGAATTGCACAGAAGAGATAGAAATAGACATGGTGGAGGAGTCATGGTTGTAATTAAGAGAGGACTTGAAGCAAAAATGTTGTGGAAGGATTCTGTGGTAGAGATGATGTGTATGGATGTGAAAGTAGGAAGGATACCAATTCAATTGATTGCTGCGTATAGACCTTCAGGTGATGGTATGGATTTATTACATAGATTAGAAAACAGGGTTGAAAATATAGAGGATACAGAAAATTTTTTATAGCAGGAGACTTGAATTTGCCAAATATTAAGTGGGAAGCTGGAATTGTTAAAGGAGGGGTTACCATTCATCAAAATGTGGTAACAGAAATCATGAATAATGGCTTCAAGCAGGTAGTGGAAGAAGGAACACGATTCACTAGGAGTGGTGGAAATAATGTTCTTGATGTCGTTCCATTAAGACCACATGAGTTGTGGGTTAGAACGAAAATTATTGACGGCATAAGTGATCATAGGGTGCTCATCGTTACGTTACTCATGGATTCAGTCACTGGTGAATGTAGTGGTAAAAAAATGTATCATTACAAGAAAGTAAAGGCAGTAGATGTAAGGAATGCTTTTGAGGAGAGGTACAATAAATGGGAAAAGATAGAGAACGATGATCTTGAAGGAATGTCGAAAGCATTCAAGGTCATTTATGAAGAAGTTAGAGAGGAGTTAGTGCCCTCCAAAGTTTTGGGTAAGAATGCGGATCCGGCTTATTATAACAGAAAAGTTAAAAACCTAATAAGAAAAGGTAGAAAAATGAATAGTTTTTTCAAGAAAACAGGGCAAGGAAAGGAAAAAATCAGCTGTATCAAGATACAGTTGGATGAGGCAAAAATAGAAGCAAAGAAACTGTTTATGCAGAACTTGTTTGATGTAACGGATATTAAAGGTAGTTGGAACCGTATGTATAGGTATGTTGCTAGTCAAAAAGGGAATAGCAATCAGTTACCTACATTAGTAGATGTTGAAGGAAATGAGTGGAATACGGAAAAAGAGAAAGCAAAAGCACCGAACATTCACTATGGACAAGTTTTTAATGAAAAAATAATTATAGGAGTTGAGGTGGAGGATGATATTGAGGAGAAAAAGAGGATTATATTCTCAGAGAACGAGATTTGGAATGTTCTCAAACTGCTAAAAAATGGAAAATCACCGGAATTAGATGGAATACAGACAGATTTCATATAATTGGCAGGTAGAGGAATTATCCCATATTTTCTAAGATTGTTCCAGGTTTCGATGCAGTTAGGACTAGTACTTAGAGAATGGAAGGAAGCAGTGGTAATTCCAATTTTGAAAGGTGGTGAGAGGGGCCGGGTTGCTAATTATAGGCCTGTTAGTCTTACTTGTGAAGTATGTAAAACGATGGAGAAAGTTGTGAAACGGAGACTAGAGATACACGTTGACGAGAGAAAGGCTCTTTCAGAGGTTCAGCATGGATTTCGAAAAGATTATTCATGCGAGTCACAAATGTTGGGAATCGTAGAAGAACTTGCGCACGTCATCGATAGTGGAATAAGAGTGGACGCTGTTTTTCTAGATTTTGCGAAAGCATTTGATTCAGTAGACCACCACATTTAACTTCAAAAATTGAAGAGAGCAATAGGAGATATACAAATTGTTGAATGGGTTCAGGAATTTTTTTCTGATAGGGTGCAAAGAGTCAAGGTTGGTTCCACATTATCAGACAAGATCTCAGTTACATCTGGAGTACCGCAAGGTACTGTGTTAGGTCCGTTGTTGTTCGATATTTTCATAGAAGATTTAAAGGATAGTGTAAAATCAAAATTACGACTTTTTGCTGACGACTGCGTCATATATAGACACATTAACGAGGTCAGTGACGAAAATATCATTGAAGAAGATCTTCATGATCTTGGTAAAAGGATGAAATTAAATAAGATGAGTCTGAATGTTGACAAATGTAAGGTTATGTCGTTCAGCAGAATAAGGAATAAGATTCAGGTGAATTATGTAGTGGAGGGAAAACTATTGGAGCAGGTTGATAGTTACAAATACTTAGGGGTGTTGTTCCAACATAATTTAGGTTGGGATAAACAGGTAGACAGAGTGTCGAAGAAAAGTATCAATGCATTGAATTTTGTGATGAGGCAACTGAAAGAAACCAGCATCAAGATAAAAGAAAAGGCTCGTTTAACTTTAGTTAGCCCATGTTCGAATATGCGGGGTCTGTTTGGGATCCATATGAGTCAGGAGAAATACGGCAAATGGAGAAAGTTCAAAGAATAGCAGCACGTAGGGTAACGGGAAGAGTAAGAAGATGGAAAAGAGTGGTAAATGAAAGTGGGAAATGTGAAACTTCATTGGAAAGGCCATCTGAAATGATGAAAAAGAGCTTGGATGGCAGTCACTAGGAACAAGGAGAAGGAACGATAGGCTATGCAATTTTTTCAGAGCATTTGATGGTGGAGGAGGAGGATGGAAAGAGTTGAACAGGATGATTAGGTTGGATAAAAGGTATATGAGTGTTCGAAATAGCCACAAAATGAAAGTAATGGTTGGCACATCGGGAACGGATGTTGGAAAGTTGTCTTTTCTGGTTAGAGCTGGGAGTGAATGGAATGAGTTGAATGGAAAAGTGTTTGAGAACGATAAATTGAATGTTAGAGGTTTTAGGAAATGGTTGGAGAATTTGTGTCCAGTCTGAATTATTGCTATTGTTTTTTTGTAAATTGTTTATGTGTTTTGTGGTGATCTCTTTTAAAAATGATGTTTTTTAATGTAATCTAGTTTTAAGATCTTTGCCACCAACAATTTGTATTAATTGTGAAGTAACTAAATAAAATAAATGAATGAATAATTACTAGGGTATACTTTTAGCTGTAATGTAGGGCCCATACCTGTGAAAATCATCCAATACATAACTTCAAATAGTTTCACTATAACACTCTTCAAAAGTGTCAACGTATCTTTGATCCGTCTCCATTCTGATTTTGATATGTCACATCATTCCGCAGAATCAACTCTCCTACGCTTATTTTACATTTTGAAATGAGTTCCACTTGGTCTGATTTCAATTCCTATATATAGCATATAGACAAACTGCATGGACAGATTAGGATAAAACCCAGTCTACGCCATCCCATCATCGTCAGTCGACCAGGTCAACTTTTGGTCATCACGAGATATATTTCAAGGTGAAAATACCAACTGAAAACAAGAAACCACATGGAGAAGCACGTGGTTGGGCGGTTCTCTCTGAATATCTTGTTATCATATGTAACCCTTATCAGCCAATCACGGGGCTGTAAAAACCAGTCTGAAATTCAATACTACCTGTTCGGATAGTATTGACTCAGGAACTCTGAAGATGAATCCCATTTTATGTGCTGTTAAGTGTACAAACTCTGTTCTATGTGTTACTCTCCTTCCGTAGTGATGTCGAATGACCAGGCGAAGAGAAGTTCACTTCTCGATGAACTGAATTAAAATGTAATTCAATGAATAATCACCGGGAAAACGTCGTACTATTGAGCAATATAAATTTGTAACTCTTGAAATATAACGTTCATCCCAGTATGGAGAGCCCCGTGTATAGATGAGACGATTTAGAAGGAGTAAATCTTTTTTGAGTGAACCGCTACTAGATCATTGTCAACATTTTTGAAACTTTCAAGAGCGGGGGAAGCTATACCAGCTTATTTACCCATTTTTCATCTACAATCAGATGCGTTTACGCATATTTTCCATGGTTTTGACGAGAACCGCATTATTCATGGGCTTGAAGAAATCATTCTCGAAAGTAGACACTGAGTTTGAAATATTCTGTATCCATAAATTAAAAATAATGTCCACATTCTTATTACATAACCATTACTCATTCAATATTTTTCGTAATCATTCTGATTTTTCAGTGTCGTGATATGATGATATGCATCTATTTCCTACATGCTGATTTTTTAATATTCCAAAATGAATAATTTTTTCAAGTTTCGAATAATTTGTAAATCAAATTTTCTATTCTTAAATAAAATTATATTCTGAGAGAAAAAAATAACTCATGATGTAGCTAAGTTTTAATCAGCACTGAGAAATGAATATCTGCTCATCTCACTTCCAGAATCTGAATATATATTTTCATTTAATGATTTCACCTATTCAATATTTTTTTTAATCTGAATATGATTCCCATTTTACTGATACTGAGAAAAGCCAGTAAGATAATAATTACCCAAATATGCTTTCGAAATTATGTCAATTAAAGTGGGATTGAAAGTAATGATGACATACAATATTCAAAACACTTGACCCATACTGGCAGGTCTGAATTCTGCCGAGTGAACCTGAGGTTGCGTTTTATATAACGGATGCTGTGAGCCTATCAACATTTTCAAAAACATGATAGCAACTTGATATAGGTAGCTATTGTATAAGAACTTGTGTAATGAACTGAAATGTTCAGAATGTGATGATAAAATATAGTCGAATACATAATAATATATAATATTCTCAAATTAAACCACTTCATAACATTGAGAGGAACAGAAATAATGACTTTTATGTGTTATCATATAAGTTGCCATGCAACTATATTCGGTGTGTATTTTAGTTCGATGATGTCTGTTCGAATTCATAACTGGGTTAAACTGCTCAGAAATGATCGAGTTTATAATTTCTGATATGCTTCCACAGAATCATCATCTGTACATTGAATCTCGTTACATGTTATTCATCAGGTTCATTACCATGATGAAATTCCATTCCAAGTATTTACCGTGATATAATTGATTCCAGTCGGGATTTGAAACGTTTGAAGTGATCTAACATGTTGATGTATATTGTAGATTTACTGATGAAAAATATGTCCCGACTCTTCAGAAGGTCCGTGAACCTGGCCCCCCAACATGTAACACTAATTCTCAGACTTGGAATATAATTAGTGAGCCGTGACAGGATTTAGTGTGCCAAATCTCTGAATTAGTGTGCCAATAGTTTCTAGGATATGATAGAAATGGAAATGAGGGGCCAAGTTCACGGTGGCCCCTCAACATTTCACACTAATTCTGAGACTTGAAATATAATCAGTGTGCCATGACAGGATTTAGTGTGCCAAATCTCAGAATTAGTGTGCCATTAGTTTCCAAGATATGATGGAATTAGAAATGAGGGGCCAAGTTCACGGTGCCCCCCCAACATGTCACACCAATTCTGAGACTTGGAATATGATTAGTGTGTCATGACAGGATTTAGTGTGCCAAATCTCAGAATTAGTGTGCCATTAGTTCCTGAGATATGATGGAAATAGAAATGAGGGGCCAAGTTCACGGTGGCCCCCCACATGTCACACTAATTCTAAGACTTGGAATATAATCAGTGTGCCATGACAGAATTTAGTGTGCCGAATCTCAGAATTAGTGTGACATTAGTTTCTGAGATATGATGAAAATATAAATGAGGGGCCAAGTTCACGGTGGCCCCCCAAAATGTCACACTAATTCTGAGACTCGAAATATATTCAGTGTGTCATGACAGGATTTGATGTGCCAAATCTCAGAATTAATGTGCCATTAGTTTCTGAGATATGATGGAAATAGAAATGAGGGGCCAAGTTCACTGTGACCCCACCACCTGTCACACTGATTCTGAGACTTGGAATGTAATTAGTGTACCGTGACAGGATTCAGTGTGCCAAATCTCAGAATTAGTGTGCCATTAGTTTCTAAGATATGGTAGAAATAGAAATGAGGGGTCAAGTTCACGGTGACCCTCCAACATGTCACACTAATTCTGAGACTCAGAATATAATCAGAGTGCCGTGAATGGATCCAGTGTGTCAAATCTCAGACTCATAGTGTGTCATAAGTTTCCGAGATACAATCGAAAGAAGAACTGGGGGGTCAAAATCACGCTTCCCCCTCCCATATGTCACACCAATTCCAAGACTTGGATTATAAGTAAGTGTGCTAACAGGGGATTAAGTTGTGGAATGAATACAAAAATAATTATGAAATAGGGTGGTTTTCCACCCTTCAATTTTTTGACTTTTTCCTGAGAGTAGGCCTACCCCCATTGTAAAAATTCGAAAAATGAGGGGTGTATTCAAGGCTTTCTGGCAGGTGAAAGGAATTTGTTAGAGGGATGCCGTGCACATATTCGGGTCGATTGGATTGTGCTCAATCCAGAAATGATCATCTCGAAGCGATCCGAATCTCTGAAAGATATAGGTGAAAAACGGAAACCATGTAGTAGCCCCATGAGACCAATGTTGAAGGACTTTGAAAGAAATCATCCATTTTTATTTCACATTGGTTCTAATGCACTACGATATGGTTCCCCTTTTTTGCCTATATCTTCCAGAGTTTTCTTCTGATTTATTTGAAGTGATCAGTTCTGGATTTGAAAGAGTCTAATTAACCGGCATCTGGTCACAAATTTCCAGGAAAATTTCATTTCGTCCACCAGAGGGCCGTGAAAACACCCCTCATTTTTCGACTTTTCACTAAAGGGGTAGGTACCCTTACAAAAAACTCAAAAATTAAAGGATATTTTCTGACGGGGGGTCCCGTTAGCATTTATCCGTTGAGTTTTTTGCGATATCAGGAATGGTTCATCTACCACGCGTGTCAGAATATTCAGACCAAATATTGTTCGAAACTGCATGACATGCTCGCCATATCCACATCGTTCACTCGAAATGGCTGATATTCCAGCACGTAAAATTGGATTGCCTAATCCACGAACGTCAGGAGAAAAAATCCCCCAAAAAATCAATTTACGAAAATGTGTTTTTTTTTACCTTTTTTTAGGCCTATTTCACGTCGGGCTGCCGCGTTGCGGTCGCCACAGTGATCGTTGACGCGAAAAACGACCCCAAATGGCTGCCAACGGGTCGAAGAGGTCGATAGGAAGAAAGTTAATTCTGGGTTTCGAAGTGGTCGTTCAGGTCGGGATAGGATATGCAGTACCGACCTTGATTGGGTGCTCGAGACGAAAAAAATAGTGTCGGAAACTGAAATGTTCGCCATTTCCACATCGTTCGCCCGATTTGGCTGATATTTCAGCACGTAAGATTGGATGTCAAAATGTACAAATGTCAGGTGGACAAAATATAATAAAAAACATTAATTGATGAATTTGATTTATTTTTCACCCGCTTTCAGGCCTATTTCACGTCGGGCGGCTGCGTCGCGGTCACCACGGTGGCCGTTGACGCGAAAAACGACCCAAAATGGTCACCAACGTGTCAAGGAGGTCTATAGGCGGAAATTTAATACTGGGTTCCGAACTGGTCGGTCAGGTCGGGGTAGGATATGCAGAAGCGACCACGAACAAGATCTAGAAATTTTGTAATCGAGTTTCAACCCATTTCGGCTGAGGGGCCGACACATTCCCGGCCCTCCGGCGGACGCAATGCATTTCCAATAGAAACGCGTGTCCATTCTCAGCTCATTTAGACTCTCTTCGATTCAGAAATTTCCACTTTGAAGTGATACGAACGAAACTTTGGAAGATACAGGCAAAAAACGGGTACCATGTCATAGCCCTTTGAGGTTAATGTTAAAACTCGATTTTAGAGTTTCGAGATCTTGAACGTGGTCGCTACGGCATATCCTACCCTGACCTGATCTACCAGTTCGAAATCCGAAATTAACTTTCCGCCTATAGACCTCCTCGACGCGTTGGCTACCATTTTGGGTCGTTTTTCGCGTCAACGACCATTGTAGCAACCGCTACGCAGCTGCCCGACGTGGAATAGCCCTAAAAGCAGGGAAAAAAAACAATTACGTAAATTAATTTTTTAGAGTTTTCCTTGCTGACATTCGTACATTTTGACATCCGAATTCTAGTGCTGGAATGTCAGCCAAATCGGGCAACGATGTGGAAATGGCGAACATTTCAGTTTCCGACACTATTTTTTTCGTCTCGAGCACCCAGTCAAGGTCGGTACTGCATATCCTACCCCAACCTGAACGACCAGTTCGAAACCCAGAATGTCCTTTCCGCATATAAACCTCCTCGACACGTTGGTGACCATTTTGGGTCGTTTTTCGCGTCAACGACCTCTTTAGTGACCGCGACGCAGCCGCCCGACGTGAAATAGGCCTGAAAGTGGGTGAAAAAAAAATCAATTTCGTCAATTGAATTTTTTCCATTTTTTCCTCCTGACATTTGTACATTTTGACATCCGATTCCACATGCTGAAATATCAGCCAAATCGGGCGAATGATGTGGAAATGGCGAACATTTCAGTTTCCGACACTATTTTTTTCGTCTCGAGCACCCAGTTAAGGTCGGTACTGCATATCCTATCCCGAACTGAAGGACCAGTTCAAAACCCAGAACTAACTTTCTTCCTATCGACCTCTTCGACCCGTTGGCGGCAATTTTGGGTCGTTTTTCGCGTCAACGATCACTGTAGCGACCGCAACGCGGTCGCCCGACCTTGAAATAGGCCTAAAAAAGAGTGAAAAAAAACATTTTCGTGATTTGATTTTTGGGGAGACTTTTTTCTCCTGAAGTTCGTAGATTAGGGAATCCAATCTTACGTGCTGGAATATCAGCCAAATCGAGCGAACGATGTGGAAATGGCGAACATGTCAGTTTCGGACAATATTTGGTCTGAATATTCTGACACGCGTAGTAGATGAACCATTCCTGATATCGCAAAAAACTCACCGGATAAATGCTGACGGGACCCCCCGTCAGATGTAATTGAGAGAATAGGAAAGAGTGGTGGTTCGCCCTTCAATTTTTGAGTTTTTTTGTAAGGGTACCTACCCCTTAATGAAAAGTCGAAAAATGAGGGGTGTTTTCACGGCCCTCTGGTGGACGAAATGAAATTTTCCTGGAAATTTTGTGACCAGATGCCGGTTAATTAGACTCTGTCAAATTCAGAACTGATCACCTCAAAGGAATCAGGAGAAAACTCTGGAAGATATGGGCGAAAAGGGGGAACCATGTCGTAGTGCATTAGAACCAATGATTTTTTTCAAAGTCCTTCAACATTGGTCTCATGGGGCTACTACATGGTTCATGTTTTTCACCTATATCTTTCAGAGGTTCGGATCGCTTTGAGATGATCATTTCTGGATTGAGCACAATCCAATCGACCCGAATATGTGCACGGCACCCATCTAACAAATTCCGTTCGCCTGCCAGAAAGCCGTGAATACACCCCTCATTTTTCGAATCTTTACAAAGGGGGTAGGCCTACTCTCAGGGAAAAGTCAAAAAATTGAAGGGTGGAAAACCACCCTATTTCATAATTATTTTTGTATTCATTCCACACCTAATCCCCTGTTAGCACACTCACTTATATTCCAAGTCTTGGAATTGGTGTGACATATGGGAGGGGGGAGCGTGAATTAGGCCTCCCAGTCCTTCTTTCGATTGTATCTCGGGAACTTATGACACACTTCAAGTCTGAGATTTGGCTTACTAAATCCTGTCACGGCACACTAATTATATTCCAAGTCTCAGAATTAGTGTGACATGTTGGAGGGCCACCGTGAACTTGACCCCTCATTTCTATTTCTATCATATCTTAGAAACTATTGGCACACCAATTCTTAGATTTGGCACACCAAATCCTGTCATGGCACACTGATTATATTCCAAGTCTCTGAATTAGTGTGACTTGTTGGGGGGCAGCGTGAAGTTGGCCTCCCAGCTGCCCATTTGATTGTATCTCGGGAATTTATGGCACACTAATTCTGAGATAAGATAGATTTGGCACACTGATTCGTGTCATGGCACACTGATTAAATTCCAAGTCTCAGAATTGGTGTGACATGTGGGGGGGTCACCGTGAACTTGGCCCCTCATTTCTATTTCCAGCATATCTCAGAAACTAATGGCACACTAATTCTGAGATTTGACACATTAATCCTGTCATGGTACACTGATTATATTCCAATATTCAGAATTAGTGTGACAGGTGGGGGGGGCACCGTGAACTTGACCCCTCATTTATTTTCATCATATCTTCGACACTAATGTCACAGTGATTCTGAGATTTGGCACACTAATTCGTGTCATGGAACGCTAATTATACTTCAAGTCTCTGAATTAGTGTGACATGTTGGGGGGCAGCGTGAAGTTGGCCCCCAGCTGCCCATTTGATTGTATCTCGGGAACTTATGGTACACTAATTCTCAGATTTGGCACACTAAATCCTGTCACGGCACACTAATTACATTCCGAATCTCAGAATTAGTGTGACATGTTGGGGGGCCACCGTGAACTTGGCCCCTCATTTCTATTTTCATCATATCTTAGAAACTAATGGCACACTAATTCTGAGATTTGGCGCACTAATTTGTGTCATGGCACACTGATTATATTACAAGTCTCAGAATTAGTGAGACATGTGGGGGGGGGCGACACCGTGAACTTGGCCCCTTATTTCTATTTCCATAATATCTCAGAAACTAATGGCACACTAATTCTGAGATTTGGCACACTAAATCCTGTCATGGCACACTCATTAAATCCCAAGTCTCAGAATTAGTGTGACATGTTGGGGGGTAGCGTGAATTTGGCCTCCCAGCTGCCCATTTGACTGTATCTCGGGAACTTATGGCGCACTAATTCTCAGATTTGGCACACTGAATCCTGTCACGGCACACTAATTAAATTCATACTGCCTACTTGATGCAGCAGCCTTACTGACATCATCCAATAACTCATTACTCCCAGAATCCACTGATACTGGCGATGAATTGCCTGTCCCATGATGGCAAGCTATACATCTATACATGTTACTCCAACTTTTCTGTTTATTGTTAGCATGAAAAATCCCCAACAAGAATTTTTCTTTCGATAATTTCCTAGCCGTGTCTTTTTCTTCTCTCAGGTTACTCAAGCATTGCCTTCCTTTTCCAGTTTTCTTCACTCTTGCACTACGTTTCCTCACAGCTCTTTTCAGTCTTTTCATTTTACTTTTATAGAAAGGAGGATCAGCATTCATTTTAACAACTCGTGAGGGAACTGTCTCTTTTCGAACCTCATCACAAATCAATATAAACCCATCCCACATTACGTTTACATCTTTTGTAACAATTAATCTGTGCCAATTGTTGAATTTAGAGGCAAAAGCAGCTCCGACATCACGCATACTAGCCTTGTGATAACTCCACACCATCTTCAGTCATTAGACGAGCTTTAGCGAGGATTCAATTTGACATACTGAAAAAAATTGGTGTTCGTTTTTTTTTTTTTTTTTTTTTTTTTTTTTTATGTTTTTTTGTCGGTTCTCCACAGGTCAAACGGCTACAGCTATCAACTTCAAACTTTTTTTCTTCATGGTTCCTCATCTAACTTAGATCTGTATAGTTTTGTGGCATTATCGGGTGGTAACTTTTTTTTTTATGAATTTTAGAAATTTCAAAAATCCCCATTAGAATAACCCGGAGGAAAATACTTGAAAAATCAAAATTTTTCAAGACCTCTCAAATTTTCGCCGAATATAAAGGAAACTATAAAGCACATTTTGAGAGATTTTTCGCATCAATCGGATGAGAAATAACGAAGAAAACGCATTTATAAAGCATTTTCCCATCAATTTAGGCTATTACGGGAACCAATTAAATCTATAGCAACAAGTGTCACCAATTAATTCAAAACGATTGAAATGAATGAAGAGGAAGGCCGTGACATAACTGATTCTCGTAAGGTTTTTGAACGTTTGGAGTGATCCAAGGTCTGTAGATGTAGATTGGGTTGACAAATTATTTTTCATTCTAGATTTCTATACCCCTAAGCTCGTCTAACAACGCGCATCCCGCGTTTTCCTAGTACATAGTCATTACATTTAGTCATTACATAGTACAGTACATTTAGTCATACATAGTCGCTCGGTCGAGAAGGTTGTGTGTGCTATAGAGTTGTGCTGTATAAGGTTGAGAGGGGTATACGTTACAACATCACGAGCAGTTAGCTACGTATGTACGTCGTCCATGTGTAGTGAACAAACAAGTGGTGCATTGTTATGACAATAATACATTAACTTTTCTTTTTTTGTACCTATAATATCATCAGAAATCACGTGAGTAATGGGGTGGTCCAATATAACGAATGAACTTGATGCTAATACTCTGCAGTTTCAACGGTCGCTATGTCGAAGGCAAGTAAAGCAAAAACAAGGAACAAAAGCAATTCGGAGGTGTTTTCGGATTCTGAGCAAAGTGTCCCCGCTAAAATTAATGAGAAATTGGCCGAGATTACCGCTGGGTTATCAGGTGAAAATGACTCGTCTAACATGGTGATGTCTGATGCTATCAGAGGAATCCTAGTGTCTCTTCAGGGCATTACAAAAACTCCCGGGGAACAGGCGCTGACGCAGAAAGAACTTTTAAAAGAAAGTAAACTACAAACATCCAGAATCGAGACACTCATTGAAGATATCTCCACATGCAAAAAAGAAAACCAAGATTTGAAGAAAGAAAACGAGAAACTCTCTACCCGAATAAACGAACTTGAACAATACTCTCGCAACTATAACTTGGAAATCCAAGGGGTGCCGTACGAAGAAGAGGAAGACGTGTACCACATTGTTACTAGCATCGCAAACTCCTTGGGCTGTCACCTTGCTGAGGGTGATATAGATATCTGTCATAGAGTTGGACTACACAACAGAACCCCTAACAAACCACCCACTATTATAGCAAAACTATTCTCGCGTCGTGACAAAGAAAATATCATTGGAAGTAAGAGGAGGTCGAAGAAAACATTGCTAGCGTGTGAGATTGGATTTAATTCGAAAAGCAATATCTACGTCAACGAGCATCTTTCTAGAGACAATAAAAACCTATTTTGGTTGGCGCGAAACGCCAAACAGCAATTACGATATCAGTTCGCCTGGGTTAGAGCTGGGAGAATATATCTACGTAAGGACGAACGTTCGCCTGTTTTGTCTATTTGCAAGCCCTCTGACATACCACTAGAGTAATTTGGCATACTATTTACAGTGATCTTCTTGTTTATTTACAGAGATTCAAAGTGTACCTTCTATGGTACTCTGGGATGAATGGCCTGAGCTTGATCATGATAAAAACAAGTTTCACATTGTGGACCAAACATACCTAGTGGATAATTTGTATGGAGATAAGAATCAGAATGAATTCAAAATTATCCATCTGAATATTAGACGTTTGAGGCTGCATTTTGATGAATTTTGTATCACACTCAATCAGTTTAAATTTAAATTCGATGTCATTGTTTTAACAGAGACGCATCTATTAACAGACGAACCATTCAACTTACCTGGTTATACAACTTCCTTCTTCAACTCGAGACACTCTAACTTTGATGGTCTAGTGATACTCATAAATAATGATCGTATTAATTCATATAAAATTGACTCCGAATGTATCTCTATTAATGCAAATGCTGCACGTGTTGTGTTTACACTTGGAAATGAAACGTACTCAGTGCTTTGTGTGTATCGTTCGCCTTCAAAAAGCAGCTCACACTTTGTGAATGAATTAGGAGTTGTGATAGCAAATCTTCCTCAGTATACGCATCAAATAATTATAGGAGATATTAATATCAACATATTAGCTGAAGATATGTCTAGGATTCAAAATGATTATCCTAACTTACTTCACTCGAATGGTTATGCATGTTGTGTCAATGCCCCTACCAGAGTGACCTTACAGAGTAGCACATGTTCAGACCACATATTTATAAAAACAAAATCTAAGAAGTCAGCCCTTTCATGTTTATATGAATCCACAATTACAGATCATTTTTCAGTTATATTTGGCTGGGAACCTAAACCGACACAAAACAATAATACACCCATAGCAGATAGAAATCACCAAACCAAGGAAAAAAGTATACAAATATTGAACATTGATAGACTTAAACGAAGTGTAGAACGCGAAACATGGGATGACGTATACAACAATTTGGATGTGAATAATTCTCTTGAACATTTTTATAATAGACTTGGTAAACATATAGACACCTCTTATGACTGTAAAAAATCGAATAACAGTGCTAAATTTCAGAAGGTGAAGCCATGGATCACCAGAGGACTAATAGTCTCAATACGAAAACGAGATAAAATGCATTTCAAAATTAATAAATTGAAAATAATTCCGAACACAAATCAACTATTTTTACAAAGATTAATACAAAAATACAAAATGTATCGTAATGTTTTGACAAAACTCATTTGGAGAACTAAAAATGAATACTATGCATACAAAATACATTTGAGTGAAAACAACCCCAAAAAAGTTTGGGAAATTATTAATGAAATATCTGACAGGAAAAATAAAAATAATAACACAGCTATAAATGAACTTGAAATAAATGGGCAAATACATATAAATGAAATGGATCCGCAAAAAACAGTGGACGCACTGGTAAACTATTTCTCAGACGTAGGTGAAAATCTAGCGAATAATATAAAAATTTCGGAGAATTATAAACATGATGATAATTTAACTCACATACCCAGAAATAATCGTTCTATTCTTCTCACACCTATAACAGAGTCTGAAATAATAGGAATGATACAAACTCTCAAGGTTAGCTCAGCCTGCGGGTACGATGGCTTGCAAGCAAATGTAATTATGAGTTTGAGAGAATATATTGCTGGACCTTTAAAACACATCTTCAATTTATGTTTCCAACAAGGGAAATTTCCACAAACTTTAAAAACGGCCATCATTATACCGATTTATAAAAGCGGTGAGAAGACCAAACCGGAAAATTATAGACCGATATCTCTCCTATCCAATGTGGCTAAACTTTTAGAAAAATGTATTAAAATTAGATTAACAACTTTTTTGGAAAAATATAATATAATCTCTCCTAATCAATTTGGTTTTAGATCGAGCCTTAGTACCAATGATGCGATTCATAGAATAACAAGTCATATTTATGAAGCGTTGGATAAAAATAATAAAGTACTCGCTATATTTTTAGATCTAGCCAAAGCTTTCGATACAGTGGATCATAGTGAACTGTTGTTGAAACTAGAGAGAATTGGTGTAAGGGGTTTAGCATTTGCCTTATTTGAAAGTTATCTTTCAGGTCGAGAACAAGCTGTGAAAATAAATTGCGATTCAAGTTCTAAAAAAATAATTAAATGTGGGATACCACAGGGAACGGTTTTAGGAACAACTCTTTTCAATATTTATATTAACGACTTATGTAATCTTGATATTGGTGGTCTTATAGTGACGTACGCCGATGACACAGCATTAGTTTTCAAAGATGTCAACTGGAGTAACGTTTATAGTAGGGCTAATCATTCTCTTAGACTCATTTTTGACTGGCTCAACAATAGTTTACTAACGCTCAATAAAATCAAGACAGTATATCTAAATTTCACAATCACGTCTAAAACTCACCCTTCGGAAGAACATAAATTGAAATTGCATAATATGGATTGCGCTGTCGACAATGTATGCAATTGCTACGAAATTCAAAAGAGCAACAGTGTAAAATATCTCGGTATAATGATGGACAGTCACCTACGATGGAATGAGCACATCAATTCCTGTGTAAAAAGAACTCGTTATTTATTGTATATATTTTATAGACTACGGAATGTGATGATGAGAACTTTGCTGCTACAGGTGTATAATGCCCTTGTCCATTCAATCTACCAATACGGCATAATTGGATGGGGTGGAGCATACGATACGTATCTTCAACCTCTTATTATTATCCAAAAGATACTACTTAAAGTTATTCTTAAAAAGCACTATCAGTTCCCCTCCACATTAATTTTCAAAGAATGTAAGATATTGGGCATAAAACAGATTTTTCTGAAGGAAATCTTGGTTAATACGTATAAACATTTCGACAAATATAAAGTTATTACTATACCACCTACCCACATCACCAGATTAAATAACATGTCCACTTTTCCATTCACTGTGAGTATACCTAAAATGAATAAACTCTTATGCCAGAAACAGGCTGATTACCTGGGTCCATATGTATACAATAAATTACCATTAGATATTAGAAAATGTAGTACACTATACTCGTTTAAAAAGGCACTCAGCAGGTGGCTAGATATCACTGAAAATTCCTCTATATTGAAACTGATGGATTCTTAAAAATTTAATAGCTGTGTTTGTTTTGTTTTTTTCTTTCGTTTTTTTTTCTTTTTTTTTTTTTTTTGATGTAGGTGTGTAGGTGGGTCGAAAGGTTTATACTTTGCTTATACTTTACTTTTATGCTTTGATTTGATTGGGATTTTCCCGGAGGAGTTTGTTTTGTGTCCAATATTGTAATAGTGGCCGATACATTATTTTTTGCATTTGTTTTTCTTTTTTTAGGTTTATTCATATATAAGTTACATAGTTTTTGTACCGACTTACTCTTATTCTATTTTTATAGAACAGCCCGCACACAAGACTTTGTCTTACGCGGGCTTCTTGTTTTGGTTTATTATATGAAAATGTGAAAGTGTTACAAATTCAGAGGTACAAAACATGAATAAAATGATTTAAAAATTGAAAAATTGAATTGAACTGAATTGAATTTCTCTTGAATTTTCTTTTTTAATTTTCCACAAGGGAATGTTACAATAGGAACCCCATGGTCACTAATTCCATCTACTACTATTGTCCTCTCCCACGATTCAACTGGCCGAATCAAAATAACATCTGGCACATTACTCCTACCATTAGCCATATTTCGTGTTCCCTCTGTCACTACCTGATCGGAACCCTCCTGGAATATATCTGAGACAAGACGTTGAACTGTTCTATTCCTATTTCATTTATCGTAATTCCCCAAGTGACCCCAGGTAAGTTCATATCCCCGGCTATCAACACCTGCCTCCAACTGTCCATAGCAACTACCCTGTCCCTTAACACTTCCAACAAGTCCATCCCTGCGTTTGGAGGTCTATAAGCTGCTATCAACACCTGCCTCCAACTGTCCATAGCAACTACCCTGTCCCTTAACACTTCCAACAAGTCCATCCCTGCGTTTGGAGGTCTATAAGCTGCTATCAACACCTGCCTCCAACTGTCCATAGCAACTACCCTGTCCCTTAACACTTCCAACAAGTCCATCCCTGCGTTTGGAGGTCTATAAGCTGCTATCAACACCTGCCTCCAACTGTCCATAGCAACTACCCTGTCCCTTAACACTTCCAACAAGTCCATCCCTGCGTTTGGTGGTCTATAAGCTGCTATCAACACCTGCCTCCAACTGTCTATAGCAACTACCCTGTCCCTCAACACTCCCAACAAGTCCATCCCTGCGTTTGGAGGTCTATAAGCTGCTATCAACTCCATCGTTTCACCATTGGCCCAAAGTTTTACACCCATTAATTCTACTTCATTCTAAATCCAATAAATTAGTCAGATCATGATTGATGTTCTCTCATATTTATGTCTCTAATTTTAATAACTTTCCCGTATTTCTAGGAACCTCTTCAAATAAGACAAGAAATGCCGCTGATGGACATGCAAACACCAACATCTCGGTAAGTTGTTATTCATTTCATTGATAATATAAGCCATAATTACATTATCAAGGAGAAAATGAGAGTTCAGACATAGGTGCAAGATGGCCGCCAAGGTCAAAAGTCGAAGTCGAAGGTCATTGACCTCTCAATTTCAAGGTCAAATGTGATTGTCCCCTCAAGGTAAAGCCGCCATCTTGGATTCCGTCATCTTGAATGACGCCATCTTGGATGACGTCATAGCTCATGACCCCATTCTCCATACTGAATTCACGTGCCATTTCGAATTTTGAATTCACGCGTCATTTTCAATTTTGAATTCTCGCGCGATTTTTGATTTTCAATTTCCACTCTGTGTGCAGGCGCGCCGTGATGGCTAATTTTCAATCTTAATCAGTGAATGAATCAATTGATCATTTCCACAAATCAGATGTGATCCGGTGGCCAATTTTCAATCCAAAACAATTAATTGATCATTTGATTATTTTTAATACAGAATGACCGAGTGGTACGATTTGAACTCTGTATGTCTGCGTTAGGAGTCATGAGTTTTGACCACTGGACCAATCAACCATTAAGAATTCCATGCATTAATAATCGATACAAGATCAATTATCTGACGCAAGAGAGATAATTCTGGGCCCACAGATGTAAGTGATGACGTAAGTGATAATATTTTCGCGCTGATTTTCAAATACAATTCTCATTCTTATAACTTAGGCCTGAGTATTTCCAATCGAATCTTTACGCCTGTTGGAAATAATTTGATAGATTTAATATTTTCAATTTTTCTCTTAAATTCAATCATATGTTACCAATAGTATTCCCAATTCCTAATCGACGTATGTGATGAATAATTTCACCAATTTCATTATTCTCATATTCGATTGAATGGCACTTATTGAAAATCATTCCACTCAAAATTCAAATTTCCTGTGACATTAATTCCTTAGATTCAATAAAATGTCACTGGTAATATCTTCAATTTATATTGAATTCCCATGATGAATAATTCCAGAATGAATTATCCATTCTTGAAATAAAATTTCATTCCAAGTATTCATCAATTTCATTATTTTCATATTCGAATAATTGTTACTGATAGAAAATTATTTTCCTCGGAATTCAAATTCCCTGTAACATATGTGGAACAAGTCTGTACATGTATTCTTGATGTCATTTTGAAATGTTAATAGATTCAGGTGCATTCTAGAAGCAGATTTCCTCCTCATCTAAATGAATAGAACAATTTGATTCCGAAATGAATTATTTCATCAATTCGATATTTCTGTACTCAATAAGTTGTTACTGATGAAACACTATTTCCTGATACATTGAAGTTGACTCTTCCAAACTTCACCTCAATATTTATTCGATAACTATGTTTCCTCATTCTCAGCTTTGTAAAAGTAATTGTTTCTGATCGAGATATTTCTGAAATAACTATTTCTCGGAATTCACATTGATTGCAAACTTTTCATTGAATAACAAATCTGAAATAATCCAGTTCAGGAATGAATGGGGCAATCAAAACAAAGCTGTTAATCGGGTAAAGTTCTCTAATTTTAGTGCAGATCATGATACCAACATGAAACTTGGTACACTGACTAATTCGACAACAAGAAGTTCAAAAATTGATGGCCTCAAGCCGATTTCTGAAAACTTTCAGAGTTATTGATTTTAACCAATCTATTGATTTATTGAATCTGAACATTTTAAAGTTTGATGAAATTCATCGTGTATGGTATCAAACTGAAGCTTTTTCCAATGAAAATAATCGAATTTTAATCAGAGAATCAATTCGATGAACCCTTGGTGATAATCGATCAATCAATCGAATAACAGATGAATCGATATGATTTTGATAAATCAACATTGAATTGGATTTTTTCGGATGAACGTGATTTGAGAAACTTAAGGGTCAAAATATCCTGAATACATGATGATATCATGATGATTGATTGGGTATATTGATTATTGAAAAATGAGGAATACTACGATAATTTGAACCATCGATAAAACCTATCTTGTGACGTATCAAATCACATAATTTTACTCGTATACATGACTTCAAATGTCACTGTGTACATTAGGCATAAATCCAGTCAATTTAGATGAGTTTTTAATGATGAATCAACAATACAATTCAGAATTAATGAGAAGGGAATCATTCAATATCAGTAGACAGCAATTTTTTACCCTGGAATCTAATCATCAGCTTGAAAAAAAATTATCTCGGATCAACCTCATCAATCACACGCAATTCTACAGTCTCTGTATCCTCACAAATAGTATATGAAATTGAGCAATATATGGAAAAAACAATTAAAATTAATTCAATTAGTTTGTGAAGACTGTTGTTCATTAATATTTCTTGATTACCGATTACCTCTAAGGCATATCTTCTCTTGAGCACTGGCTATCATACGCGCATATGAGGTAGAACAACTTCGACACTCAAAGCAGAGCAAGTGTATTTTCTCAGTACTAGCGGACGAAGAGTAGCCCCAATATTTTCTGAGTACTTATCACCCACAACGTTGAAAATTAGTATAAGTTCCATCAATATTTGGCCAAAAATCAACATTTCGAAAACTGAAGGTTCCAAAGATTTTCCAGTGAAATACATATTGATATTACAATAATTTCCAATACGAAATTGTATAATGGATAGAGTGGATCGACTAGAAAAGACATCGCGATCGACCAGTCGATCGCGATCGACGTACTGGGCACCCCTGCCTTAGTAGATCAAGATGGCAATTTTCTCAGATTTTTTTTCAGATTTCGACATTTGGTTTTTAGGAAGTAGCTGAACCTACTAAGCTGAAGGTGAATGCTCAAGTCAACTTTCACGTCAATTGATCATTTACCACTTAGCCGTAAAGTGATTAGGAAAAATAGAGAACACAGAAAAAAAATCAAATTCATATGAATCGAGTTGAGAGCTTTACACGCACTCAGATACCACTTGATTTCACAAGATTCAGTATATTATTATAAATTTATTTTGTAAAAAAAAAAAAGAAATTTTGAATCTTGCTTACACATACCAGTTCTTGAAGTTGCTTCGTACGGACTACTTTGCTGTAGTCGACTTCCTTGATATTTTGTCTTTTCTGTGTGGCAGTAGACCGGATCAAGATGTTTCTTTTGTATCCGCAACTTTTCACGGTTCGTTTCAAGTTGGCCAACATTTTAATTGAATCAGAACAATTTACATTCAAGAAAAATAAACCACTTACATTATTCAGTGAGAATCCATCTAGTTATTCTACTCTGAACTTTAAATATTCATATTATAAATCCAGTACTCATTAATACTGAAGAAGCTTTGATTTTTGACATGTTGATTTTTGCTTTCGGAAATCACTTAGATACACCGTCATATAATATATGAAGTTTCCAATTGTTTTATGTTGGTGGAGATGTCATTTCAGATGAAATTAGTACCAGTAATTAACTTTTAAGGAAGGACAGAGGCGAAAACACTAGTTTTAACATCATTTAAAAAAAATATATTATTTTTTCATTAAGTCTTTTATGTCAACTTTCATATACAAATTATCCGAAAGGTATGAGAGTATTATAACCATATTAAAAAATATATTTCAACGTTGGATATAGCACAAAAATCATGGAAAACACTCTTTTCCGCATGAAATTATCTCTGCTACAGTTTTTCCTACACAATTGAGTGTGAGAAACATCTTTTCTCTATAACTATCTGTTAGAATGTGTTGAATTTTTTTGTGAATTTTTCTGTATAGTATTTGGAAGGAAGTGGGTATTGAGAACATAAACGAATGAAAAATGATAGTACAATAAAATAATGAGTATTTGGTAAATTTTCAAAAAAACAAAATAAAATTTGATAAAACTTCAAAAATATCTAACAGCAAGAGTATTGATGTGATGTAGAAACGAATACCCATTATTATGCGTTGGTTTGTTGCGATCAGATTTCACTTCAAATATCGAAATTATCTGTGTTGGTTAACCAGAAAAGGTGACTTCCAGTAATGCCAAAATTCATACAAATAATATACAAAAACCCTACCAAAAATACAAAATTTTTTTTTTTTTTTTGTGTGACCTGATTAGTATTGTGTAGTATTTTGAGACTGTCTGATATTATACTTTAGATTATAAGATTTTCACCTCTGTCCTCCCTTAACAAAACCCAAAAAGTAGCCTAAATAGCGGTACTAAATTTTAGCTAAAATAACGCCTTCACCAACATAAAAAAGGTGAAAAAGTGGAAACGGGATAATAATGGCGGCCTATGTACCAGTAAGTGATTTCTAGGAAAAATAATGAACATTTCGATAAATGCTCATCTCCAGTATTATCATAAATCAGGGACTGAGATCATAACCGTAATTGCAACCGTTGAAGACGCGTATTTTGGGGGCAACTGTAACCCACCACCTTCATTATTCGTATGGTATAACCATAACCGTTATTATTCTGAGGGCCCAACTGTTACCGCAACCGATAACCTTCATGCTGAGGTGATGAGAACCACAATCACAACAAGCAACCTTCAAGATATCTGTTATTCAGGTCTCAAAGAGGGCCCAAGAAGGGCTTGAGATGGTTGTTCCAACGAGACACTGATCCGAAGAAGAGGAAATATAGCTTGTATTTTGTCAAGTGTCAGTCAACTTCCAATTTCAATTCTAATTAAATTAGGCCTATAATTATAATTAAATTCCAATTCTTATTTTGTATTGTATAGGCCTACTTCTTGATGAATATACACATGGAGAAAAGCAAAAAAGCAACACATATAATATATACTACGCCTTTAGTAGGCCTACTGGTGTACCATTGATTTTGTAAGGTTAAAAATGGGATACGTAAATGGGAGGCTTTATTTACATACAGTTTGAGGTTCATCCCATCTGGACCCGAAATTCATAGGTAGTGCTAGTGTTGATTCTTGAGTCGACGGACCAGCTGGTAGCACCCTCTGGAGCAAGCGGTTTCACCCTATAACTACTCACTCGCAACTGACAGCGGACCGCAGCACATCGCCGCTGCGAGCAATCTGCTAGCCGTGATTGGCGCGCAAAAAAATAAACTGCGATTGATATTTGATATGAGCCAGCCTCTCGTGCTAGCACGCAATGACTCTATTGACCCTAACTTGCCGCTGATTAGTGCTAGTAGTCATTAAAAAGTATAGCAACACTTGAGTAGTATTTCAAGTGTATATTCACACAAGTGCAGTAATTACGGTACTGAAATTATCACTAGGAAAACGCTATATGCGCGTTGTTAGAGGAGCCGAAAGTAATAGTATGTCGACTTCTTTGTCAAACTATTCTCTACATTCGCCAATTGGGTAGCATTTGAGTTATAAATGGGTAAAAGCGGTTTTGGTTGGTACCAATTTAGCACATTTCATGTTTTTTCTTCAAAATGGCTGACCCAATCAAGCTGAGAATCCCCAGAAATGTGTATCAAAATGTAATTCAACTTCAAACAAAATTTCATTTTTTTGGAAGTAAAAATATATTTTTTCCGCCGTGTGATTCTAATGGGTATTTTTGAAATTTCTGAAATTCATTAAAAAAAGTTATCATCCGATAATGCCACAAAACTATACAAATCTGAGTTAGATGAGGAACAATGATGAAAAAAAGTTTGAGGTTGATAGCTATAGCCGTTTGAACTGTGGAGAACCGACAAAAAAAAACATAAAAACGAACACCAATTTTTTCAGGATGTAAATTGAATCCTCGCTAAAGCTCGTCGAATTACGTAAGGCATCCTATTTCAACACAAGAATGAATAGCTTGATTGTTCAATCTTGCTTCCATGAGAGAAGATTCAGCGAAATATCAGTTTTTGGTTATAACTTTTGAACGGTATGAGATATCGGGATTCTAATAAGCGATAAACACAGATAATGGTAATAGCTTTAAGATGATTTGAGTTAAAACTAACTTGCAACTCCGCTTTCAAGTCAAGACTGGGATCATTTTGTACTGGAATTATGTCATAGTTCACAGTTTTCTTTCGAAAAGTGCAAGGATGATTATTATTGATGGGCCGGGCCCATTCGAAAAAGAAAATTATGCGACAAGTACACGGCTCCGATCCACCTGCCGGCGGTATACGCAATGTTTGAACAATAATCTGAACTATTGAACCTAACCCACTGTCCACAACCTGGCTTTGTCCACATAACTCGCGGGTTTCAGGCCGTTTTGTCATTTTGTCGCCTTTTTAGCGTGTTCCCCACACTGTGGAAACACACTTATACGTTTGATTCAAAAGGGACTGAAAAAACCTATTCGTCGCGTAGAATCGCTAAATTTCTACGTAAATCGAAAATTATCGAGCTTGGATTATGCATTTTTTACAATCTTCGACTACATAGTAATGAAACTTGTCCACATAGCCTGTATATTATCAAATCAACGAAATAAAGAAAAAAACTACATAGGCCTTGGAATGGCGTGGACTTTTATACCATTTTTTGCGCGTTAATAGAATCGCTGGTTTTCCACGGAAATTGGACATTTAAGCGCTTCCAAGTTGTAACTGGTTATAATCTACCGCGTCACGATAATAGCTTTTGTCCACGTAGCCTAAATATTTTATAATTAAATAAAAACCGAAAAAAATGAATATGCCCCATTTTTGGTCAAGGAGGTTAAAATACTAACCTCTTTGGTTTTGGCCCTCTGATAACCATGGTAACATTTTATAAACAACGGATGTGTTTATATTATCTTCTGGGCCCAAATTCACAAAAGGTCATAACTTTGATTCGGCTCAAAGTTACGACCTTCTTTCGAGATAATACTATATTTTGTCTTAATCCAAACTCATAAAGAAATATTTTATCGTCCCTCCAATCCCTAGCAAGTGTCTGAGATTCACATAGTTCATTAGTTCTGGAGATAAGTACCGAAGAAATTGTCTCAACTTTGAGGCTACGCCTAGGCCTAGTCCAGACTGGAAAGCCTAGGCCCTAGTAAGTGATCACCTCTTGACTCTGAATATCAATCTACAATGATTTCATGGCTGAATAAGAGAAAATATGTAAATTCTAGCCGCCAAAAAACGGCAAGGTTATTTTTAAATACCGCGCAATTTGATTCACGTATTTTATCATTCCGGTTCTACATCTAACCTCACTTTGACTTGTTCTCGACTAGGCCTAGCGTATGTCACTGTTCGCCAGTCACCTTGTCTGTCTAGCCCTTTGGTCTAGCCTAACCTGTCACACAGTTGTGTTGTGTCGTTGACATTACCACTAATAACTACCACCAACTAAGCTACTACTATCCCTAGCTGAAATATAATTCATGATAACTAATATAACCAATTAAACATTAACACTAGGCCTAATTATATAAACATAATTATATTAGGCATATATATTTAGGCCTAGGCTATATCCTACTAATTATATTACAATGTTCAACGCTGGGCGTTTCCTAATTCTGGATGAGGCTAGGCCATCAAGTTTCAGGAGAGGCCTATCATTGTTAGCTGGTAGAGTATTCAAAGATAGGCTGGATCAATTGAATGTGTTGGATGACAAACTGATCAAACGGTACAGGTTTCCCAAGACATACCGTCTTGGAAATGTGCAACATTTTGGAAGGCGATTTGACCAGGCCGACAGCAAGGTCCCATGCCTTGCCTATTGCAACGCAAGTTCTTACTGCGTTGCGATTCTACGCATCTGGAACGTTCCAGTTCGCAATGGGCAATGTAACAGGCATCAGACAAGCCAGTTGCTCGCGGGTTTTGTGTGTCATTAGCAATGCATTGGTTGAACTCGCCCCCCAATTCATATCCTTTTCTCTCGAAAATGAGGCATACGTGGCCAGAGTTGAAGCAGGTACGTTGCCGAGGTCATTAGTTGCTAGTACACAAAACTGTCATACACAGACTAGGATCTGATATCGGAGTCAAGTTGGGCTAACCTGAACCGAAAATCTTGAACACCGCAAGAACGATATTTTCATGCATGATGGCTAGTCTATTATTTTGGGGAGAAGGGGGTAGGCCCAGTCTCACACTATTCGAATGCAATATCGTAGCCTTCCTATTCAGTCATCATCTGGAATAACGCTTACGGTTTACTGGATTTTCAGTGTAGGCCTACGTTTTTTTCGATGCACCATATTTTTGGTGTATCAGTTATGCAACCCAAGGGCGGTAGTACCGTACATGTACAGGCCTATGGTGGACCATCCTGACAAGAGTTTTTTTTTGGTTATTCTCTGTCTTAAGGTCAATACTGGGATGGTTCTTCAACAACAGGCTACGACCGACTCTTTCCCACTTTCCCAAAAACACTGAATAACCTTTCATCTCACCATCTCATGTCATTCACAGACGCCAAAAGATGTCAGTCATCAGTAAATAAGTGCGTCGTTAAACCAATATAAATTGAATATAATACAGGCACATGTACAGATTTATACTGAGACGCGTGGCCGAGTGTTGACACACTGAACCGTCATTCGGGAGACCGGGTTCGATTCCCGCTATGGTCGACCATCCTGAAAGGGGTTTTTCGTGGTTTTCCTATATCGTTCAGCTCAGTAGGCCACTGGGATGGTTCCTTATTAACAGGCCACGACCGACTCCTTCCCACCATCCAAAACACCTAATAAAATGACCTTTTATCTCATCATCCCATCATCTCATTCATCATCCACTGACGCCAATTGATTGTAGCCATCAGTATAGTGCGTCATAAAAACCCAATATGAAATGATATTTACAGATTTATAATGTATTCTGTGATTTGTATGTCTTAGGCCTATATAGGTAAAACACTTCATATTGCAGAATTCCACAACCTTTCAGCGTTCCCCAACATAATAGGGGCCGTTGATGGATCATTAATCAACGTGAAAGCTCTGTCTGCAGATGAACCTCCTTTCGTCGATAGATACCAGAACCACAGTATCAATTGCCAGTTCGTGTGTAGGCTACTGCCGACCAGCGAATAGTCAATTTGGTTGCCCGTTGGCCAGAGAGTACACACAACCAATTTATTCAGGCTACTTTCACAATCAGTTTAGTCACATGATAAGACAAATATATTTTCGTGTGTAAATCGCTCTTCTTAAAACAAACAAATAGTTCATTATGTTGATTATTCCTAGTTATTAGTGACAATGAGTTGCAAGTGAGTCATGACAAAATTAAATGATACATTCAACCATACTGATTGCTTGATTATTGCTTGTTGAATGCCCCACCAACAGATTATTCTTGTTGATTTTTCAATTCCATCGAAATAAGACTTCATTTCACTTGACGAACAAAATCGGGCTACTTTTTCATGTTCTCTTTTGTACGTGGGAACGTGGCATACAGATAAGAGAGTGTGCAACCAATCAAAACTTTTCCCAAACGTTGGTGTCATAACAGAATTAAAGTCTTTGTGTCAAAAAGTTGATTGTTTTTTCAATCATTAAAATAGGGTGGAAAGATCGCCCTTGTGGTGCCCCGTCTAAACGATGCTACTGTCATCCATAACCTTGAGAACAATACTTCTGTATCAAGTTTCGATGATAACATAACAGGTTGGGATTATTTTTTCAGCAAAATCGGATTGACGGTTTTCTCGGAAGGAATTGGGAAATTGGTAAAATCCCTATAAGAATAACAAGTATAAGAAAGAATGTCATCGTTTTTCACTTCATTGATTGAAATTGGAATTCCTATAATAGAAATTGATATTATTGTGATTGATTTTGTTATTGATTGGAATTATTATTATTATATTACACATTTCTACCAACTTCTACTGTTTGGATAAATTCGAATTGGTTGTTCATAAGAAATTGGAGCATTCTATAGGCCTAGGAAAGTTATCGAATATTGAGTTCAAATTTTGTGAATACAAATTGATTGTAGTGAAACATTGATGGCCCCATACATATAACTTTTCATCAAAACAAACAATGTTTGTCACATGTACACACTTTGATATTAGCAACATATGAGAAAAAAACAATGCTATAATAATGATAATATTTTTGTGAAGTGAAATTATGGTATTCATATGGATGATTATAGTAATTACAGATGGTTACGTAGTAGATATTTCGCACACTATGAAGAAAACATCTATAACACAATGAGAATATAAGCCTATTCAACAAATCAAGTATCGTAGCTCAAAAATCTCAAGAAAATCAAAAATCAAAGAAATCAACTGAAAAGCTCTTTTAACGTAAAAGCTTGTCGAACTTCTTGTCGATTTCAATTTTATGTGAGCTATTTTCAATTATTCTCCTTCATTTTACGCCATGTGATTCTGTTGAATATGGGGATTTTTCTGGCCTCAGTAGATTCTATCATATTCTTTTTGATCATCCATTCAACATAATCCGTGGATTTTTCAATCCGAATAATTTTTGTGATTCCGATGACTTCGTTTTGTTCTGATGTTTTTTCAAAATCTGCTTGATTTCTCCATTTTTAGCGTGTTCACCACACTGTGGAAACACACTCATATGTTGATTCAAAAGGGACCGAAAAAACCTATTCGTCGCGTAGAATCGCTGAATTTCTACGTAAATTGAAAATTATTGAGCTTGGATTACGCAAATTTTCACAATCTTCGACTACGTGGTAATAAAACTTGTCCACATAGCCTGTATATTTTCTTATTAACGAATTAAAGAAAAACTGCTTTGGCCACGCCCACTTTTTGTCGTGGCGTAGGTTATTTCTTGCGCGTTGATAGAGTCGCTGGTTTTCCACGTAATTTAAAAATTATTATAACTCATCACAACTTATCGGTAGGTAATGTGATGGTAATTAGGTATGGGCATACAGTAATAGTGTTTTAATCTACGGAGTGTAGGCCTATATTCGAACGGTCAACTGTATGATCAAGTGAAAATAAATAATACGGTCAGTGATATCATGATCGCGATGTTTCGGTCCATGACTATAAATGGCCAAAATAACGCTCTCTCAACGTGACTTCTGTAGCTCATGGGTTAGCACAGCTGACTCCCATGCCAGGGAACTGTGATCGAATACCGCCTGTGACTGATTTTTTCATTTTTTTGAAATGGTTACTCTAGAGTTTATATATGAAGGAACATGGGCAATTGGCTTCTTCACGCAAAGCTTCGGACAGAGTGCGCTAGCAGCGGACTGCCCTAGTTTTGTAACTGTCTGCTTATGAGCCATGTTATCGAGTGATTTATGTATGGTTGACTACGCCCTTAAGTAGTCACAAGTGTACGGTCACATGTCAGAATATGGAAATATTATTTCACCATTGGTTAGTGCCCCTTAGTGCCGTAAAATTTTCTGTTAGTGCAGCTTTAGTTTCGCCGTCATGACGAATTCAATTTTCAGAACCAGCCACTCACATATCTCCGAAATTCCAATGGTAAACGTTAGTGCCGTAAACATTTTCGTTGGTGCCGCTTTGGTTTCGCCGTTATAGCGCGTTGTCCATGTGAGGGGCCAACTTCACGCCAGCCCCTCACATAGGCCTATCTTCGATCTTGGAAATTTCAACGGCATTCATTAGTGCTACGTTAGTGCACGTTAGTGCCATACATTTTTTCGTTAGTGCCGCTTTAGTTTTACCGTCATGACGAATTCAATTTTCAGAACCAGCGCCTCACATATCTCCGATCTTGACAATTCTAACAGTATACGTTAGTGCCGTGAGAGAATCGTTAGTATTGCTTCGGTTTCGCCGCTACGACGCGTTGTCAATGTGAGGGGCCAACTTCACGCCAGCCACTCACTTTTATCTCCGATCTTGAAAATTCCAACGGCATTCGTTAGAACATTTTCGTTAGTGCCGCTTTGGTTTCGCCAGCCCCTCACATATCTCTGATCATGAAAATTCCAACGGCATTCGCTGGAAGAATTTCGTCACGGCCACTTTGGTTTCGCCAAATAGCGCGTTGTCCATGTGAGGGGCCAAATCTTCACACCAGCCCCTAACATGGACAACTCGTTATAACGTCAGAACCAGAGCGGCACTAACGAAAAATGTTCACGGCACTAACGAGCACTAGCACAATACCAACGAATGCCGTTGGAATTTTCAAGATCGGAGATATGTGAGGGGCTGGCGTGAAGTTGGCCCCTCACATTGACATCGCGTCGTAGCAGCGAAACTGAAGAGGTATTAACAATTTTTTTCCAAGGCACTAACGGGCACTAACGCACCACTAACAAATACCGTTGGAATTTTCAAGGTCGGAGATATGTGAGGGGCTGGCGTGAAGTTGGCTCCTCACATTGACAACGCGTCGTAAGGGTGAAACCGAAGCGGTACTAATGATTTTTTCACGGCACCAACGTAGCATCAACGTATACCGTTGAAATTTTCAAGATCAGAGATATGTGAGTGGCTGGTTCTGAAAATTGAATTCGTCGTGACGGCGAAACTAAAGCGGCACTAACGGTAAATTTTACGGCACTAACGTAGCACTATTGAATGCCGTTGAAATTTCCAAGATCGGAGATATGTAAACCGAGATGTAAATTTGTACACAACACAATAACAATACTGTAACAGCTGAAAAGTCGACCGTGCAGGGCTATGGCGCACTAGCGACACGAGTGAGAACATTGTGCAGTGAAGAACGCCATTATGTGAACAAAGTCAGGTTGCGGACAGTAGGGCCTAAGTGAGGTTATTGGGTTGGGTTTAATCCTCGCGAATACCGCCGGCAAGCGGAACGGAGCTTACATATCATGTTCATTTATTGGTAATTGGTGTCTGGGGCACTCTCTCAATGAAAATGACAACTAGACTATCCTCCCAAACGAATCCTACGTCACTAACACAAACAACCAATGACAACGCTGACCGTACAATCTATTTATGTGTATTGATATGGCTGACTGTACGATGATCCACAGCCTTTAATCTATTCCCTTATGGTAGGCCCTTCTCATCATTACTCTATAGTGAGAGGTTGGCCTGAAGGATAAGGTAATGTTTTATAGGCTTTCAAGATTTTGTACTTTTCAATGGCGGTCATGATTAGGTAGGGTAAGGTTTGTGTCGAACGCTCAAACCATCATCTAGGTCTAAGGCCTATCACAACCTAACATGACCCCAACATCTTAATCGGTCGATAAATTGGCCCAGTATTTACCATTATGCCATGACTCTAAGACAAGCGGCAGTGAAACTACTTTTATAATTTTCATAACAAACCTCCAAACACAAACCTAGCCTTTCTAGGCCCATGATTGGTTGGAGACAATGGGCCTAGAATAGGGCCTAGCTTAGCTTTGAGTGTGTAGTATTAGGTCAAGTTATAGCACATCAAATCCAATGTCTGTGGCCTATTTGACAATACTGACATAAATTGTGTTACTTTTACGGTAGGCCTATTCGATAATGATGAGGCCCTCTTTGAAGGTCCCTTAAATTTGTTCAAATCCTGTACAACGTTCCGCGCAAGGTTTATTGGCAATCTGAACCTTGCACCGCTCAACGGTGCATCCCGATGCACCAAATCATCCCTATGTATTTTGTTTAGCCACTCTTTCATGTACATGACTAACATTCCTCCGCAATTGCACCCATCACATAATACCAGAGCCATGAGAGACAGTGGGTCTAAACGATAAGCGTGAATGTTTGGTTAGGTTTTCACAGTTGACGCAAAGAATACATGTAGGCCTAGCCCTATATCTGTCGTTCAAGTGTGTTCCGATGGAATGATTTAAATAAATTTGAAGAGCAGTTCAATCAAATATATTTCTAAATACTGTCACATTTTCAGCTTGTTGTAAGACCGACAACACATTTTAACCATTAAAAAACTCAGGCCTGCAGGTGAAAGGAATGAACATGAACTATGCCTCCGGACCGTATGAAATATACATCGGGCATCTAGCTAGATTACAAGTTGGCCAAAACAAAACAAAAAAAGCTAAAAAGAAGAAGATGCCTTTAAAATGATTTTAAGGGGTGAATGAACTTATATGGGGTGAATAATTATGCACAATCAATCAATTATCCACCCCCGGATATTTTCGAAGGCAATTATATCCCCTGACAGAATATATTTTTTTCTATCATTATGGTTTGCATTCTAGCACCCGATCTGGTGCTGGAACCAGACCCCTATTTGAGGCGTTATTTGAATTTCTGCAACAAAATGACCCATTCAGGGTGGTTATTTGATCGATTACATTTTTCTTTTCCACCCTTAACTTTTGTTTGTATGACGCTCGTTTGGGTGGGATTCATCCCCTAACGGATTCGCGTTTTTCGCTAACCGGACCCCTATTGGAGGGGTTGTTTGAATTTCTGCCACATAATGACTCATATGGGAGGGGGGGAACAACCCTATTTTGTTTTCCACCCCTGAATTTTTTCGTATGACGTTCGTTCAAGAGAAATGCATCCCTTAACAGGTTGATATTTTCACAATTATTCTGGGTGCTGGAATCAGACTCATTGAGGGGTTGTTTGAATTTCTGCAACAAAATGACCCATACAGGGTGGTTAGTTGCTCGATGAAATTTTATTTTCCACCCCCAATTTTTTTCATATGACACTCGTTTGGGTGAGATTCATCCCCTAACGGATTCGCGTTTTTCGATTACCGGACCCCTATTGGACGGGTTGTTGGAATTTCTGCAACATAATGACTCATATGGGGTGGTTGGTGAAACAACCCCATTCTGTTTTCCACCTCAAACTTTTTTTGTATGATGCTCGTTTGGAAGAAATTCATCCCTCAACTGGTTGATATTTCCACAATTTTGCGTGCTGGAACCAGACCCCTATTTGAGGGGTTATTTGAATTTCTGCACAAAATGACCCATATGTGGTAGTTAGTTAATCAATGCAATTTTGTTTTCCACCCCTAACTTCTATTGTATGACGCTCGTTTGGGTGAGATTCATCCCCTAGCGGATTCGCGTTTTTCGATCACCTGACCCATATTGGAGGGGTTGTTGGAATTTACGCTAAACATAATTACTCATATGGGGTGGTTGGTGAAACAACTTCATTTTGTTTTCCACCCCAAACTTTTTTTGTATGACGCTCGTTTAGGAGAAATTCATCCCTTAGCAGGTTGATATTTTCACAATTCTGGGTGCTGGAATCAGACCCCTATTCGAGGGTTTGTTTGAATTGCTGTGACAAAATGGCCCATATGGAATGGTCAGTTGATCGATAACATTTTTTTTTCACACCTAACCTTTTTTTGTATGACGCTCGTTTGAGTGAGAATCATCCCCTAACGGATTCGCGTTTTTCGATTACAGGACCCATATTGGAGGGGTTGTTTGAATTTCTGCAACCAAACGACTTATATGGAGTGGTTTTTGGAACAACCCTATTTTGTTTTCCACCCCTAACTTTTTTTGTATGACGCTCGTTTCGGTGAGATTCATCCCCTAACGGATTCACGTGTATCACTAACCGGACCCCTATTGGAGGGGTTGTTCGTATTTATGCAACATAATGACTCATATGGGGGGATTTGGTGAACCAACCCCATTTTGTTTTCTATCTTTGACCTTTTTTTGTGTGGCGCTCGTGTAGGAGAAACGTATCCCTTAACAGGTTGATATTTTCACAATTCTGGGTGCTTGAACAAGACCCCTATAATTCAAGGCTTTGTTTTTAATTCTGCTTTGAAATGACTCATAGGCCTATAGGGTGGTCAGTTGATGAATACAATTTTGTTTTCCACCCCTACCTTTTTTTTTGGAATGACGCTCGTTTCGGTGAGATTCATCCCCCAACGGATTCGCGTTTTTCGATTAACGGACCTCTATCGGAGGGGTTAGTTGAATTTCTGCAACAAAATGACTTATCTATGATGGTTGGTGGACCAACACCATTTTGATTTCCATCTTCAATTTTTCTGTTTGATGCTCGTTTAAGAGAAATACATTCCCTAATAGGTTGATGTATCATTTTCGTCAATTGATGTTTTTCGGATTTTTCCCCACATTCCTGGAATATGACTTCCGATTTCACGTGCTGAAACACTGGCCCAATCGGGGGACCGGTGTGGAAATGGCGAGCATCGAACTTTCGGAAAAAGTTGTTTTGCTTTCAATTTCCAGGTCCAGGTTGGTATTGCATATCCCACCCTGATCTGAATGACCAGTTCGAAACAAAGAATCATCTTTCTCCCCATCGATCTCCTCGACCCGATGGCGGTCATTTCAGGTCGTTTTTCGCGTCAAAGGACACTGCAACAACCGCAACGCCGCCGCCCGACGTCAACTAGGCCGAAAAAACCGTAAAAAAAACATTTCGTCAATCAATTTTTTTCCGCAATTTCTTTCGACATTCGGACATCCGATTTCACGTTCTGAAAAACTGGTTCTATCGGAAAACTGATGTGGAAATGACGAGCATTTATTTCACTTTCGGAAACAATTTGTTTTGTTCTCGATATATCCCGGTCCAGGTTTGTATCACATATTATCCTACCCCGACCTGAATGACCAGTTCGAAACCCAAAATTTGCTTTCTCCGTATCGATCTCTTCGACATGATGGCGGCGATTTTGGGTCGGTTTTCGCGTCAATGGCCCGACGGCACCGGCCGACGTTTAATGGGTATACAAACCCCTGAAAAAAACATTCTCGTCAATTGATATTTTTTCGGAGCTTTTCTCTTGACATTCGTAGATCATGACATCCGATTCCACGTGCTGAAATATTGGCCAAATCAGGCGAAAATGTGGAAATGGCGAGCATTCAACTTTCGGACAAAATTTGTGCCGACATTTCTGATACGCGTAGTAAATGAACCATCCGAAATATCGCTGGAATTTCAACGAATAGATGCTGAAGGGACCCCCTTCCCCCCACCCCAGCAAAAAGAGGGATTTTCCACCCTTCAATTTTCGAGTTTCTCTTATACCCTCGTGGTGAAAATTCGAAAAAATGAGGGTTATTTTCACAGACTTCTGGCGGTCGAACGGGATTCTTCAGAGTTATGCCGTGCCCATATCGTGTTAATTGGATTGTGCCTAATCCAGAAATGAGCACATCGAAGAGATCCAAACAAAACTCTGGAAGATATAGGCGAAAAACGTGAACCATGTCGTAGTGCCATAAGACCAATGTTAAATCACAATGACTGATTTTTTTACAAGTCAATTAACATTGGCCTCAAGAGGCTCACGACATGGTTCCCGTTTTTCGCCTATATCTTCTGAACCTTCGTTTGAATCTCTTCGAGGTTATCATTTCTGTAATAAGCCCAGTCCAATCACGCCGAATCTGGACACGGCATTATAAAAAATGTATTTCATCCGCCAGAGCCCCAGAGATTAATCCTTATAAATTGCTCACTTTCATGAATTCATAAGAAACAGGCAATATTAATATAAAATTTACATTATATTTTCCATCCTCAAAATATATTACAGCTGAAATAGGTCTGTGATGTATCAATGTGTAATGACTCTAAGTTTACATTATCATTGAGTTTATAACTACTCAAAACTCAATGACATCATGGTAGTAAGCACTCTTGTCAGGGAAACTGTTCTTAATGTGTGTTTTCACAAATTGAATGATAATGAATAACATCATGAATGATTTTAATTCAATAAATCCAAATAGGATCTACATAATAAAATTGCAACATATTTTATGATTTTGTGTATCGTGTGGCTTGAGTTGAATCGTTGCATCACTAACACGCTCATATGAATGGACTTTAGGCCATTTGTTCATGTTTTGAGAATAACATGCATGATACCTATCAACACAATGTGTGGTACACAAAACTGAGACCACTATACATACAAATATTGCTTTTGTACTTTTTTTAGGTTTCTGTTAACAATACAAGGTTGTGATACGAAGTTTTATTTCACTAGAAGCAATATATATATATATATATATATATATATATATATATATATATATATATATATATATATATATATATATATATATATATTTATATATATATATATATATATATATATATATATATATATATATATTGAATGTTTTCTGCCAACAGAAGCATTCAAACTGCCCTACTTGGTCTAGAGGTAGCACATCTGCTTCTGGTTTCAGGGCCGCAGGTTCAAATCCTGCGCAAGGTGTGGGTTTTCTTAAATGTCCTCCCATCTATCATCACCTCACTGTTTCTTCATCACCCGCTCATTCATATTCTCTATAACCCAGCTGTTGGTGGGGTAGTTAAGCAACATAAAAAAAGCATTTAATAAGAGTTTCAGATTATTACGCCTATAAGCAAAATATTGAAAAGTACTCTACTCTGTTGATAGGATAATTTAATTCAGGATTTTCTGTCTATAGAAAAAATCATGTAACGTTTTTTGTGTATAGAATCAATGTATTCAAGATTTCTTTCGATAGAAACAATCAATTCCAGAATTTATTCTCACAGAATAATCTACTTGAGGTTTTCTGTCAATAGACGCAATCAATTTAAGGTTATTTTTCTACATGAGGGCATCCAAGGGTGACCTCGCTCACCCTTTTCATCTCCCACTCATCTGTACTCTCCATAACCTAGCTGTTGGTGGGGTCGTTAAGCAACATAGAAAAATGAGCATTTAATGCATTTAATAAAAGTATTAGATTATCGCGATTAATAATATTATTATTTGATTATAAGTAAAATATCAAAGGTGGGTCTACTCTACTCTGTTGATGAGAAAAGTTATTTCAGGATTTTATGTCAATAGGAGAAATCATGTAACGTTTTTTTGTAAATAGAAGCAATGTATTTAAGATTTCTGTCAAAAGAAACAATCAATTTAGTAGTTAATTTTTACAGAAGAATCCATTTTAGGTTTTCTGTCAATAGAAGCAACCAATTTGAGGTTCAATTTTCTATATGAGTGCGTCCAAGGGTGAGCTCGCTCACCCTCGTTTCACTTTGCGAATAGTGTTCCAAGTTCTTGTTCGTAAAGTGGTACTGTGCGAATAGACACTTCCTTAAGCCCGTATCACACGGGAAATGGTTGCAATTGAATGAAATCAATTGATTCCTTAAGGTCACTCTGAACATCCGAATGACCCATTACACACAACCGAATGGCCGGGCTGGTTGAATGGTTCACAGCCTTCTTGAGGCACGGCCTGCTCGTCACGAATCACAAAAAGTTAAGAATTGTTTGAATTGTTTGAACAAAATTGCTCAGAATTAATTATTATATTTTATTACTAGTCAAACGCGAAATATGCGTTGTAAGATGAGCGAGATATCTGGATTAGGTATAAAAGTCGATGAAGTAGTTCTACCCTTGCTACTTTATCGACTCTGGTATTCTACACACCTTGATAACTGAATAAGGTACATAAGTCGTTAAAGTATAGTTGTACCATAGAATAAAGAACTTGAGTTCTTTTTATTCTATGGTTGTACCCTTGCTACATTATAGACTCTGGTATTCTACATACCTTGATGCATATACAAATACTTTATTGTTGGGCAAATATTAAATCTAGAAGGCAGTGAATCTCGGCAACCCAATTCTGTCATTATTTTCATGATATATTTGATGAAAAAAACAGATGATTTGATTTTTTTCTTCAAAACGGCTGATTAGAATTGCACACACAATTGTGATAATGTGTAAAATCCATGTGTACACATTCAGAGAAAATTTCATATCATTTGGAGAGATTTTATTTTCCAAAATTTTCCGCCCAGTCAAATCTTATGGGGCTTTTAGAAACTTTGAGATGATTTTTCTCAGTATCAGTCTGATCGATTCACTACAAGAACTATACAGTCCTAAGTTGGATGAGTTTGCGTGTAGAAAAGAAGTGGCATGCCGATCAGTTAAACCATGCGACCTGTGGAGTGCTTACAATAATAAAAAAAAAACACATACACGGACAAAGCCCTATAAGAGTGGGATGGAGACTTCGCTACGCTCATCAATTATTAAACGGCTAATAATCAAGTGTTCATATCGTAGGCTCACTACAGTGCATAAGTCCCAAATAAAATTGTAATATTATCCTCGTTTGATTGTGGATGATATTCTGTGTATGTAATGCTTGAATTCAAGAGTGATTATTATTGGATGAGCGTAGCGAAGACTCAATTTCACTGTACTTGAAAAATCGAATGTGTTTTTTTTTTCGCGTTCTACAGGTCAAACAGAAAAACAGATCATGATGAAACTTAGCACGCACATGAACCCCTATCTGACTTGATGCTGTATAGTTTTGAGGCGCGATCGATTTGACCACTTCTGAGAAAACTCATTCCAAAGTTTGCAAAAATCTCATTAGAATAGCCCAGAGGAAATAATTCGTGGAAAGTACTTCATCTGAGAGGATTCAAATTCTCAGGCAATTTCAATCCAATAATGATACACATTATTCCGAACTTTCACTCAAATCGGATCAGCCGTTTCGATGTGAAAATATATATAATGTAATTTGTGTTAATTATTCAAAGCTATTAAGATACCTATTGAATCAGAGCAACAAGTGTCACCACTTGATTGTAAACGATTAAAACAGAGCCTTCTTTATTATCATATAAATCAATAATGAAATATAAGATGACAGTGATGTAATGGTATGGATTTCAAGGTGTATATATATATATATATATATATATATATATATATATATATATATATATATATATATATATATATATATATATATATATATATATATATAATAACCAATCCGAAGATAAGTTGATATGTTCCAGCTCATCCATCAACGCGGAAACACATAACGCGTTTGCCTAGTGATAACTAATTAACAATAATGGAACTAAAATAAACTATCCACTAGGACGTCATACACTAATTTGTTAAAAACGAACATGTGTGTGCTTTAAAGGGTCACACCATTGATTTTGTATTTTTTTACAAATTCAATGGTCACACCCATGGAACTAGAAGGAGAACGTTTCATTGATGAGCGTAGCGAAGTCTTCATCCCACTCTTATAGGGCTTCGTCTGTGCATTTTTTTTTTTTTTTTTTTTAACACTCCACAGGTCGCAAGGGTTGACTGATGAACATGATACTTCTTTAAACACGCAAACTCATCCAACTTAGAACTGTATAGTTTTTGGAAGAAATCGTACTAACCGATTTTGAGAAAAATCTTCTCAAACTTTCTAAAAACCCCATAAGATTTGGCTGAGCGGAAAATGTTGAGAAATAAAATCTCTCCAAATGGGATGAAATTTTCTCTGAATGTATATACATAGATTAAACACATTATCACGATTTTGTGAGCAATTTTGATCAGTCGTTTTGAAGAAAAAAAATGAAATAACTGATAATATTCATGAAATATATCATAAGGATTGTGACAGAATTAAATTGTCAAGATTCACTGCTTTCTAGATTCAAGAGTTGCCCAACAATGAAGTATTTTTTATATGTGTCAAGGTGTGTGAAATATCAGAGTCAATGAAGTGGCAAGAGTAGAACTACTTCAACGACTTTTATAGCACATTCAGATATCAAGTTGTGTAGAATACCAGAGTCGATAAAGTAGCAAGGGTATAACTACTACAAGGACTTTTATACCTTATTCAGATATCTCGCTCATCTTACAACGCATATTTCGCGAATAACTAGTTACTTGTTCTCAGTTCAAACTCACGCTCAAATAGGAGTGGAGGAACGACAAACCTATTAATGTCCACCTGCATTTTATTGATGAGCGTGGCGAAGTCTCCATTCTACTCTTATAGGGGTTTGTCTGTGTGTGTGTTTTTTTTTTTTTTGTAAGAAGCACTCCACAGGTTGCAGGGTTTAACTGATCGACATGAAACTTTTTTTTTGTTCACGGAAACTTATACAACTCGGAACTGTATAGTTTTTGAGATGAATCGGTTGGACCGATTTTGAGAAATATCATCTCAAAGTTTCTAAAAACACCATAAGATTTGGCTGAGCGGAAAATGTTGAAAGATAAAATCTCTCCAATTGGGATGAAATTCTCTCCGATTGTGTATACATGGATTTTACACATCATTAGAATTTTGTAAGCAATTCTGATCAGTCGTTTTGAAGAAAAAAAATAAAATGACTGATAATATTCATAGAATATAATATCATAAAAATTGTGACAGAATTAAAATGTCGAGATTCACTGCTTTCTAGATTCAAGAGTTGACCAACAATGAAGTATTTTTTATATGCGTCAAGGTGTGTAGAATACCAGAGTCGATGAAGTGGCAAGACTAGAACCACTTTAACGACTTTTATAGCTCATTCAGATATCAAGGTGTGAAGAATACCAGAGTCGATAAAGTAGCAAGGGTAGAACCAATTCAAGGATTTTTACACCTTATTCAGATATCTCGCTCATCTTACAACGCATATTTCGCGTTTGACTAGTTAAACCTTATTCAGATATCTCGTTCATCTTACAACGCATATTTCGCGTTTGCTTAATTGATGAGCGTAGCAAAGTCCCCATCCTACTCTCATAGTTCTTTGTCTGTGTGTGTGTGTGTGTGTGTTTTTTCTTCTCTTCTTTTGTGAGCACTCCACAGGTCGGAGGGTTCGACTGATCAACATGAACCTTTTTTGGTAGACTCAAACTCATCCAACTTAGAACTGTATAGTTTTTGGAATGAATCGGTCGGACTTGTTTTGAGAAAAATCATCTCAAAGTTTCTAAAAACCCCATAAGATTTGGCTGGGCGGAAGATGTTGAGAAATTTAATCTCTCCAAATGGGATGAAATTTCCTCCATATGTGTATACATGGATTTTACACATTATCACGATTCTGTATGCAATTCCAGTGAGCCGTTCTGAGGAAAATGAATGAAATAAATGATAATATTCATCAAATATATCATGAAAATTGTGACAATTGAATTGTCAAGATTCACTGCTTTCTAGATTCAAGAGTTGACCAACAATGAAGCATTTTTTATATGCGTCAAGGTGTGTAGAATACCAGAGTCAATGGAGTGGCGAGAGTAGAACCACCTTAACGACTTGTATAGCTTATTCAGATATCAAGGTGTGTAGGATACCAGAGTCGATAAAGTAGCAAGTGTACAACTACTTCAAGGACTTTTATACCTTATTCAGATATCTCGCTCATCTTACAACGCATATTTCGCGTTTTCCAAGTTTATTTATCACCGGTTGATCCATATTCTCAAATGAAGTGTATATTCGTGAATAATATGTATACGCCGACAGTAATTTTCAGCAAAACAAAACAATTTTGATCTTATAATTTCGTTCTTCGAATTGAGCAAGAAGAGAAATACATTGACGATATAGAATTCAAATCAATTTCAACTGATTCAATTTTTGCTGGGCTTCAATTGCGTAAATATATTCTCGACTATTTTTGAAGTAGCTATTCATTCCACAGTGGTAGATTCTACAGATTATTGATGAACGTAGCGGAAACTCCTTCCCACTCTTATTGGGCTTTGTCTGTGTTTTTTTTGTGGTTTTTTTTGTTGTCACTCCACAGGTCGCAAGGGTAGATTGATCAACATGAAACCTTTTTTTGTACACGTAAACTCATCCAACTTAGAACTGTATGATTTTTGGATAGAATCGGTTCGACCGATTTTGAGAAAAATCATCTCAAAGTTTATGAAAACCCCATAAGATTAGGCTGGGCGGAAAATGTTGAAAAATAAGATCTCTCCAGATGAGATAAAATTCTCTCTAAATGTGTATACATAGATTTTACACATTATCACGATTTTGTATACAATTTCAATCAGCCGTTTCGAAGAAAAGAATAAAATAACTGATATTATTCATCAAATATAGCATAAAAATGAATTGTTGTCGAAATTCACTGCTTTCTAGATTCAAGAGATGACCAACAATTAGGTATTCTTTATATGCATCGAGGTGTGTAGAATACCAGGGTCAATAAAGAAAAAAAGATTAGAACTACTTCAACGACTTTTATAGCACATTCAGATATCAAGGTGTGTAGAATACCAGAGTCGATAAAGTAGCAAGGGTAGAACTACTTCAACGACTTTTATACCTTATCAGGATATCTCGCTCATCTCACAACGCATATTTCGCGTTTTCCTAGTTAGATGAGCGTAGCGAAGTCTCCATCCCACTCTTATAGCGTTTTTTTTTTTTTTTTTTTTCTTTTTTTTTTTTGTAAGCACTCCACAGATCGCTAGGGTTGACTGATCCACACAAAACTTTTTTGTATACCAGAACTTATCCAACTCAGAACCGTATAGTTTTTGGAATGAATCGGTCATACCGATTTTGAGAAAAATCATCTCAAAGTTTCTAAAAACACCATAAGATTTGGCCGGGCGGAAAATGTTGAAAAATAAAATCTCTCCAGATGGGATGAAATTTCCTCTAAATGTGTATACATGGATTTCACACATTATCACGATCTTGTGAGCAATTCTGATCAGTCGTTTTGGAAAAAAAAAAAAAAAATGACTGATAATATTCATAAAATACATCATAGAAATCGTGACAGAATTAAGTTGTCGAGATTCACTGCTTTCTAGATTCAAGAGTGAACCAGCAATGAAGTATTTACTTGGCAAACGCGTTATGTGTTGCCGCGTTGATGGATGAGCTGGAACATTTCGACTTATCTTTGGATTGGTTATTATATATATATATATATATATATATATATATATATATATATATATATATATATATATACATATATATATATATATATAAATATATATATATATATATATATATATATATATATATATATATATATATATATATATATATATATATATATATATGTATATATACACCTTGAGATCCAAACCAATACATCTCTGCCATCTTATTTTCCATTGATAATTTATATGATAATAAGGAAGGCTTTGTTTTGATCGTTCACAATCAAGTGGTGACACATGTAGCTTGACTTCAATAGGTATCTCAATAGCTTTGAATGATTCATACAAATTAAATTTTACATTTCTTTACATCAAAATGGCTGATCCGATTTGAGTGAAAGTTCGGTACAATGTGTATTACTGTCAGATCAAATTTCCCTGAGAATTTGAATTCTCTCGGATGTAATATTTCTCAATCATTTTTTTCTACGAGTTATTCTTATGGGATTTTTGAAAACTTTGAAATGAGTTTTCTCATACGTTGTTCAACCGATCGCGCCTCAAAACTATACAGAATTGAATCAAATAATGACACCTATGTCTGCCAAGTTTCAACTGATTTTGAATTTCCGTCTGACCTGTGGAGCGCGAAAAAAAAAAGTACTTTTTTTCGGGTATGGTGAAATTGAGTCTTCGCTTCGCTCATCCAATAACTGTTACATCGGAATTAATCCCTTCAGTGAAACTAGAAGTTGCAACATCTGCCAGTGAATTGCACATTTCCGGATGTATTTATATTCACCGTATAAATCGTTTCAGTCTAGATTGAAAGAAATATCAACTGAAAACGACCAATCGTTGTTGAGATTCGAGCAATGATTGCCAGGAAAGTTATTTCGGGAAACTTATCATTGAGTGAAGTGTGAAGTTAGCTGCGAGAAGTAAATCGCGAATCAACGATCGATTATATCGAACAGTTTAACGAGAGTACCTGTAGATGGCTCTTAAATAAACGTGACAGGAATAAATGTAGATGTTTTGTCAGAATGTATGGTTTTCATGGAACCCGCTAACGTGAAATGTTGAATGGAAATGTTTTTTTTTTTCAAATAACATCGAAAGTTGATACAGAATCATTGTTCCCCAATCAAGGCTATGGATGATAGATAGGATCGTTTGGACGGGGCACCACAAGGAAAATGTAAATATCAACTGAATTTCATGTATTCTACAAGCAGGAACAAACAGAATAGCAAAATTTCCTAATCTTGGTTTTCGTCAATTCGTTTTTGTATGAAAGAATTCACACAGGACATTTCCACTTCTTGATTTCAAATGATTTCGACAGACATGAATGTGAATTTCTTGTGGAAATATACGTTTTCCTCATAAAACTTTCTGTCGTAAAATGTTGGATATAACGTTGTAATTAAAGTGTGTTCATATTGAGATTTTTGTATTGAATATTTTGATTTTTTGTTATATAACTTTTTTTATGACTTTCCATTATATCATGTAATGATCCAAAAGGAAATGAAACCATTATTATTATTATTATTATTATTACTAGTCAAACGCGAAATATGCGTAGTAAGATGAGCGAGATATCTCAATCAGGTATACAAGTCCTTAAAGTAGTTCTACCCTTGCTACTTCATCAACTCTGGTATTCTATACACCTTGATATCTGAATAAGCTATTAAAGTCGTTAAAGTAGTTCTACTCTTGCCACTTCATTGACTCTGGTTTTCTACACACCTTGACGCATATAAAAAAATACTTCATTGTTGGTCAACTCTTGAATCTAGAAAGCAGTGAATTTTGACAACTTAATTCTGTCATAATTTTTATGATATATCTTATGAATATTATTAGTCATTTCATTTTTTTTCTTCAAAACGACTGATCAGAATTGCTTAAACTAGTCCAACGCGAAATATGCGTTGTAAGATGAGCGAGATATCTGAATAAGGTATGAAAGTCCTTGAAATAGTTTCACCCTTGCTACTTTATCGACTTTGGTATTCTACACACCTTGATATCTGAATAAGCTTTAAAAGTCGTTAAAGAAGTTCTACCCTTGCCACTTCATTGACTCTGGTATTCTACACACCTTGACGCATATAAAAAAATACTTCATTGTTGGTCAACTCTTGAATCTAGAAAGCAGTGAATCTCGACAACTTAATTCTGTCATAATTTTTATGATATATTTTATGAATATTATCAGTCATTTTATTTTTTTTCTCCAAAACGACTGATCAGAATTGCTTAAAAAATCGTAATAATGTGTAAAATCCATGTATACACATTTGGAGAAAATTTCATCCCATTTGGAGAGATTTTATTTTTCAACATTTTCCGCTCAGCCAAATCTTATGGGGTTTTTAGAAACTTTGAGATGATGATTCTCAAAATCGGTCCGACCGATTCATCCCAAAAACTATACAGTTCTAAGTTGGATGAGTTTGCGTGTAAAAAAAAAGTTTCATGTTGATCAGTCAACCCTTGCGACCTGTGGAGTGCTTACAAACAAAAAAAAAACAAAAAAAAAACAAACAAACAAAAAAAAAAAAAAAACACACAGACAAAGCCCTATAAGAGTGGGATGGAGACTTCGCTACGCTCATCAAAAATCGTGATAATGTGTAAAATCCATGTATACACATTTAGAGAGAATTTCATCCCATTTGGAGAGATTTTATTTTTCAACATTTTCTGCCCAGCCAAATCTTATGGGGTTTTTAGAAACTTTGAGATGATGATTCTCAAAATCGGTTCGACCGATTCATCCCAAGAACTATACAGTTCTAAGTTGGATGAGTTTGCGTGTACAAAAAAGTTTCATGTTGATCAGTCAACCCTTGCGACCTGTGGAGTGCTTACAAAAAAAAAAAAAAGAAAAAAAAAAAACACAGACAATGCCCTATAAGAGTGGGATGGAGACTTCGCTACGCTCATCAATTATATGCGTCAAGGTGTGTTGAATACCAGAGTTTATGAAGTGGCAAGAGTAGAACTACTTTAACGACTTTTATAGCTTATTCAGATATCAAGTTGTGTAGAATACCAGAGTCGATAAAGTAGCAAGGGTAGTACTACTTCAACGACTTTTATACCTTATTGGGATATCTTGCTCATCTTACAACGCATATTTCGCGTTTGACTAGTATAATTTCCATGCCGATGTAGACCACTTCAATAAAAAACAATTGATACGCCGATACAAATATAGAAGTGATATCATGAACAATGTTAATAATGAAATTGAGAAATATTGAAATATATAACTTTAAAAAAAATTTGATTCAATTTGACTTCTAATTATTTGACCCTTGAGGCCTTGATGCATTTTTTAACGTCGACTATACTAAAATAATGGTTATCGGTGGTTTAAAAGTGTAATACCATAAACTGAAGAACACAAATTCAATTTGCTCTTCAGTCTATGGTACCGGTAATACTAAATACAAATGGTAATTTTCAAATAGTAAATATAAAAGTATGAAATATGACTGTACGGAGGTTCGCTTTAATCGTTTGATTGATGGGTTACTAAGTCAGAAGCAACACATCTCTCAAACAATGAGCTGATCCAAATTATTTGGCAAGTGTCTCGCGCTCTTGCCTGTATTAGTTTTGAATGCACTGTCACCTCACCTACAGCTGTTGACAACGAGTGCCATCAATTAGGATATTGCACAGGAGTAGACCTATATAACATTGTTTTGGGATAGCGGAGACACCCATCAAATTTAAATTTTCTGGAGTGGTTTCAACTACGAATGGATGATATGCATGTATTTGTTTTTCGGTTTCGTGTTTTTTTCTCTTGGTTTTCGAGTTTAATGTATTGATAACGGTTGGTGTTAATTGGTTCATTATATACCTGAGTAGGCCAATCTGATGTTCTTTCCAATCTCATAGGTGAAGAAAAAATCCCAGATCCCATAGTTGAAACACTTGCTACAAATATGATAAAATTATTATATAAATTACAATTATACAGAATGGAATGCAGGCCTAGATGAGTTAATTTTATTGAGTGAGTCTTTGTACAGAATAGACATTGGGGATTTTTTTTTACTTTTTCAATCTGGTAAATATTTTGTCCTTCAAATATTCATTTACCGTAATGTTTCTATGTTCCATATACATTCGAAATAGTTATATATAATAGTTGAAATAACTTATAAATGGGCCTAGGCCCCTACCACATTGACATTAAACTGTCGACACTTGTATGTCTAGCGTGGAGTCTGAAAATGAATAAGACTTAAGCTTCTCATACCGAGACGCTTGGCCAAGTGGTTACACACTGAACCGTCATCCGGGAGACCGGGGTTCGATTCCCGCCATAGTCAATCATCCTGACAGGGTTTTTTAGTGGTTTCCCTCTGTCGTACAGGTTATAATACTGGAATGGTTCCTTATAACAAGCCACGACCGACTTCTTCCCACCATCCAAAACACCTAATAAAATATACTTTCATCTCATCATCCCATCATCTCATTCATCATCCACTGACGCCAATAGATCGTAGCCATCAGTATAGTGCGTCGTTAAAACTCAATGAAAAAAAAAGCTTATCATGTTGAAAGCACAAATGGTTAAAAGTACTGAAAAAGGACTGTTCGTTTCTGATATATTAACTGATGGCTATAAGTGTCGACTCTTCGAAACCCATCGAGTTACAGGTTTCTGGCTTTTGTCAATAGGCCTATAGACAGTGAATTCGCGGAGAGTTGCATTCTGCTGAAATACGTTTTTATTTTGCTGTGCCTGATCTCATCCAACATTCTTGTGGCAAAGATTTCACTAGTGGTGCTAGGAGCACTCAAACTTCAGTGTTCCGGCAGTGCACAATGAGCCTCTTGAACCCACAAGAAGTTGCGTCTTTTGCGTAGAGTATAATACGAGTGTTGGCTTCTTCTAGAAAGGAAAAGAGGATGTCAAGATCTTGGGGTGTGTGAACCTTCTTTCGGGCTTCGCTTCCGATAGCTCCCTAGCCACAAGGTCAGAAGGTATTCTTCTATTGTCAACAAGACCAACCCATCTTCTTCAGTTGTCTGGCAGTTTGTTAGTTCGATCAGATATATTTCTTTTTGATCCCTTGGTTGTCACGATTTCGATACCATCTCGTACCACTTTTCACAGAAAGATCGTCGTATAGGTCAGAGATGCCATCACACGCGTGCAAGGTAGATTCAAGTTTGCATATACGATGTTGATGAATGCATCTACGATGCAAAAGACGCAACTTCTTGTGGGTTCATGAGGCTCATTGTGCACTGCCGGAACACTGACGTTTGATTGCTCCTAGTAGCACTAGTGAAATCTTTGCCACAAAAATGTTGGATGAGATCAGGCACAGCAAAATAAAAACGTATTTCGGCAGAATGCAACTCTCCGCGAATTTTGCCAAGACAACTCCATGAGTCAAGAGGGCATCGCGAGTGCAGAAGCCTCCGTCTGCAAACTTTACGATCCACGAACGAGTTCTCAGTTCTATAGAAGAAGTCAGGTGTTCTCTCTTCAGAATTTCAGAGAAAGACTTCGTGAAAGTCCCTCCTAAAAGAGTTGCACTGATCCAGCACATCAGACGAGCTACATATCAATAGTATGTTTGGTGGAAATCAACGGAAGCCTTTCCTTCAATTCCACTGTATACAGACAGTGGGTGGTTTCTGCAAGATGGACATCTTGAACCTGTTCTCATGATTCAAGATCCCATATCCTGAAAAATGTTGGAGGTGATATCATGTGACTGCAAAGAAAAGAAGAACCATTATTGCACTCGGCAGTGCGTATGCTTAAAAACAAACCCACCATGACATGTAGTAGTGGTATAAGTAGTGGTCTTCATTCCATTAACCCTCTCTCGAAGAAATCGGTACACAATTTACATATTTCACAATATAACTTATAGCTTAAATAGCATCACAATTGAGTATGGCAGTAAGTCATCATTTATGATTTGTCAGCAAATTAGTAATCATAGTATATCAAACAAATAATACAACAAATGATGATACATCACAAGATTTCAGATGCATGCCAGCATGCAACTGTGGGGACTGGTATCACAATAGCAACACACAGTCAGAGTAAGAGCTTAACAGGGTGAGCTGGATGCTCTCGGGACTTGGCTCACATAGAGCTACCACTCGACTAGATCACGAATCAACATCAATGTATGTAATCAAAGTATGACATAGATAACGTGTTACAATTCCTAACTTCAAATTCAACTTGAAGTCTTGTATTTTAATCACTCATGTAGGGTCTATATCGATCAATTTCAAATTTCAATGCAAATTGGTCAAAAATCGTGATGATATATCTTCTTCCAAATATTTTCCAGGCATTTCATTAAATGACGAACATAATTTATGTGAAATGAATAAACTGGTTTTTTTGCGGACATGTCCATATTATTCTCAATCAATATGGGATTCAGCACTTTGACACTAATAAAACACCAATCTGATGTAGGCATACCTTGACGATACGACCAGACGGTTATATATAACAAATACAGTACAAATATATATTGGCATTCGTTATAATTGTATCAATACAATAATGCCATCAATTTTGATGAACTTAATATCAATTGAAATCAAAAACTCGAAGCGCATCGTAGCCAGGCTTACAATTATGCATTCAGCAGGCTTATAATGTGTATAAAACTTCCGCACTCGCGCTCACGTTTATGGCTCTGAAATGCGTGAATATTGTGATAATCGTATGGAATAAGCTGTAATCGATTAACAATTAATTGTGCACAATATTTGCTTGAATTATTTCACGCATATCGATGAACTTTTCAGAATATCTAAGATAAACTACGCATCAAAATCAGTATTTCATTTTCAAGATGGCGTCAAGAATTATTGTGTCACAAATAAGGTAAAACTTTTTGATCACACTATGAGAAAATATTATAAGCAACAAAATAGAGAAAACCGTAAGGCATTAGGACGAATCACTACCGAGTTATTAACGTTTCAATGCAAAATTGCGTGCTTGACCTTTGACCTTCCACCAAAAGAGCCTGGGTCATTTGCCAGCTTGGACACCGGCATATTCGTTTTCAGCGCACTTTACTGAAGAAAATGAGGTATGTGTCCTGCTTGTTGATGAGCGTAGCGAAGTCTCCATCCCACTCTTATAGGGCTTTGTCTGTGTGTTTTTTTTTTTTTTTTTTTTGTAAGCACTCCACAGGTCGCAAGGGTTGACTGATCAACATGAAACTTTTTTGTACACGCAAACTCATCCAACTTAAAACTGTGTAGTTTTTGGAATGAATCGGTCCTACCAATTTTGAGAAAAATCATCTCAAAGTTTCTAAAAACCCCATAAGATTTGGCTGGGCGGAAAATGTTGGAAAATAAAATCTCTCCAAATGAGATGAAATTTTTTCTAAATGTGTATACATAGATTTCACACATTTTCACGATCTTGTATGCAATTCCAATCAGCCGTTTTGAAGAAAAAAAATAAAATAGCTGATAATATTCATAAAATAAATCATACAAATTGTGACAGAATCAAGTTGTCGAGATTCACTGCTTTCTAGATTCAAGAGTTGACCAACAATGAAGTATTTTGTATTTGCGTCAAGGTGTGTAGAATACCACAGTCAATAAAGAAAAGGAGATTAGAACTACTTTAACGACTTTTATAGCTTATTCAGATATCAAGGTGTGTAGAATACCAGAGTCGATAAAGTAGCAAGGGTAGAACTACTTCAAGGACTTTTATACCTTATTCAGATATCTCGCTCATCTTACAACGCATATTTCGCGTTTGACTAGTAACCCAAAATGCGAGATGTTTGTGTTCTAGAAGGCTTTCTCATTTCTGCTTCTCTACTACTACTATGATGGTATAATATTTTACTGGTATACCTTGAGAAGTGGGCTCATCAAACTCTGCGACATTAGATGGTTGATTGATGAGCGTAGCGAAGTCTCCATCCCACTCTTATATGGCTTTGTCTGTGTGTGTGTTTTTTTTTTGTAAGCACTCCACAGGTCGCAAGGGTTGACTGATCAACATGAAACTTTTTTGGCACACGCAAACTCATCCAACTTAGAACTGTATAGTTTTTGGGATGAATCGGTCGGACCGATTATGAGAAAAATCATCTTAAAGTTTCTAAAAACCCTATAAGATTTGGCTGGGCGGAAAATGATGAAAAATAAAATCTCTCCGAATGGGATGAGATTCTCTCCAAATGTGTATACATGGATTTTACACATTATCACGATTTTGTAAGCAATTCTGATCAGTTGTTTTGAAAAAAAAAATAAAATGACTGATAATATTCATAAAATATTTCATTAAAAATTGTCACAGAATTAGGTTGTCGAGATCCACTGCTTTCTACATTCAAGAGTTGACCAACAATGAAGTATTTTTCATATGCGTCAAGGTGTGTAGAATGCCAGAGTCAATGAAGTGGCTAGAGTAGAACTACTTCAACGACTTTTATAGCTTATTCAGATATCAAGGTGTGTAGAATACCAGAGTCGATGAAGTAGCAAGGGTAGAACTACTTTAACGACTTTTATACCTTATCGGGATATCTCGCTCATCTTACAACGCATATTTCGCGTTTGACTAGTTTTTTGATAAACATTCATCTACGCCTATTCGCCTGCGCATTTCTCTTTTCCTCTTCTCCAGGCGACGTTTCTATTCAGGCGGCATTCTCTACAAATGAATGTAAAATTTGTTAGTAGGTCATTCGATAATGGGCATATAGTTCATCAGCCCTACGGTACATATTATTTTCCAGGTCTAGCATAAATCATAAATCCTATAGTGACCACACAATTTGACACTTGCAGCGGTGACGTCCCAACTCATCTCGATCCCAACTCATCGCATTCTCAACTCATCTCTCTCCCAACTCATCACAATCCCAACTCATCTCATTCTCCACTCATCTCTTTCCCAACTCATCTCTTTCCCAACTCATCCCGTTCCCAACTCATCTCTTTCCCAATTCATCTCATTTGAAACGAACCAATCTATGGGCTGTCCCAACTCATCTCTTTCCCAACTCATCTCTTTCTCAACTCGAATACGTCCCAACTTATCTCTATCCCAACTCATCACATCTATTGAAAATCAGTTGATACAGCAAATGAGATGAGTTGGGAAAGAGATGAGTTGGGAAAGTGATGAGTTGAGAAAGAGATGAGTTGGGAAAGAGATGAGTTGGGACAGCTCATAGATTGGTTCGTTTCAAATGAGATGAGTTGGGAAATAGATGAGTTGGGAAAGGGGATGAGTTGGGAAAGAGATGGGGTTGGGAAAGAGAGAGTTGGGATAGCCCATAGATTGATTCAATTCAAATGAGATGAGTTGGGAAAGAGATGAGTTGGGAAAGGGATGAGTTGGGAAAGAGATGAGTTGGGACTCGCCCACCAAAATGTGGCAGTCTTAACTCATCTCATTTTACAATATGGTGAGCGTGGAGAAAGGCATGTTGCCATAGCAACAAGAGGCGTGTTAAATAAGGGTGGGGTTACAAGCACGTACACTCACATCAAATCCTCGGGCTATTCGTCTAAATTTGCAGGCGGGCATTTTAAGATGTGACAGTGAAATTGTAGACATACTTTATGTTTCATGAGAATCGATCAGAGATTGTTTCGTTTCTATAACAAAATTATCATTGTTTCATCACCAATGACTATTCAGAACGTGCCAGAGATCAAGTCCCATGAGTGTATACGTATTTTATTAGTGCCCTAGCCCCTACCACTGAGTACAATTTGATGACCCACTCATTTAGTTTGTAATGCTTAAGGTATAAGCCAACACTAGGCCATTGAGTATATAGTGTTGTTACAACACTATAGGCCTACCCAATGAAGATAGAGACCCCAACCCATTGTCTAAAAGTCAGCCGGTTTCAGCGGTAGTACCCCTGACGAGACACTTGGAGCGCTACGAAACTTGTCGAGTGTTTCGCGCGATTTTGCTGCTCATGAAGGGTGAGCCTGTTGTCACAGGGTTAGCGGTAGGGGAGGAGTTACACGAGCCGAAGTGCGGTTCTGTGACCATCCGAATGTTTTGCCGGGATGTAAGCAAACTTGTTTAAGAGATATTATCGTAGGCCTATACAAGTTATTGTGGTATTATACAAGTTTATAATATTCATGTAATAATTAAGTAGAACGAATAGGTCTAGGCCTAGTACTAGTAAGACTTATAATGTTGAGTTTCTCGGATTTTTTTTTTTTTGGCATTTCCGACCTGAAATTGCGTTTGAAGGCCTTTGATGTAGTTAGTAGCTGAGGGAATGGGTCATGCGGTTGGGGTGACAGCTATTTCAATTCCTAGCTAATCTCTCTTGCTGCATACTTCGAACGGCCAAAGGCATGAATTCGTAAAAACTATCTGGTGTTCTATTGATAATATTGATGTGACACACACTATTATTTAATAAACAGACAGGGATAATTATTCCAAAATGTGAATGTTAGTGATATGATTCCGATTCCAATTATTTCCTATTTATTATTAAAAGAAAACCAAGTTTTTTACATTATTAATTGAATGAATGAATAAGCCTACCAACTTTTTCACAGATTAGGTATTACATTTTCATTTTTTTCATTCAAAAGTCATTTTATTCTCATCTTCTAGACACTCCCAAGTGGGTAATTGTGGTTAATGCTATTGAATACTTGTGGCAAAAAATGGAGAAATACTAAAAAAATCAGGCTTTTGTTTGCTTGTCGTTTTTGGTGTTTTTTAATTGTTTTTCCACAGGTCAACTACTAAGTGGCCCTTAATCCTAGTTGGGACTGTATAGTTTCACATTTTGACCCATAGGTTGGTTACATTTCTTCAACAGATTAATAAAACGAGGTGTGGAATATTTCTATCAATTTCTATTTCTGAAGGACTTATACTTTTTAACATACAATAAATAGTACGTCACTCAGTCGACACTCGGAGAGTTCGTGTGGTCACGTGACCGAACTTCGGATCTGATGAAACTCCTCCCCTACCGCTAACCCTGTGACAACAGGCTCACCCGCTCATGAAGGTCTACCCGACAGTTCGTCTCGAAGCTTCGAAGCGTTTACATCTCTTCTGAGTTCAGTAGCGAAGTGGATCAGTTGGTGAGCATAGTGCAATAGTACAACATATAGTCTATTCAAATATCATTACAAATTTCGAGTATTAATTAGTCAGAAATATGATATTATCAATTAGCCTTAAGTTACTAGTCCAATTTGGTTATAGGTTAGGGGAGCTATGGCCTCCAATTCGGGAGGAGTCCATGATCCCGGGGGAGGGGGAGTAGACCTTGGAAGGGATCTTGGGTTTTACGGCCATCAAGTAAGGCTGGCTGTAGCTAGCATTGCTCAATCTGACAAGGACATGGAAATAGAGGATATAAATAATACACCGAAAAGGGGACACAGTGAAGATGAAGAAGATAGCGTAACTCGGACCGATGCTAGAATGATCAGGAAGGATGACCAGCACCCAACCATAGTCATAGAACAAGGAGGAAATAAATCTAACGGGACGGAGGAAGAGAATAGTAGACATACAAGTACAGGAGCATATCTCAGAAACCAGAGAGAGAAGAATGAGTCAGTGAGTAATAGGGTTATCCATAAATATTAGCAGATCTCATTAGGACCTTATACGGTTTTCTGGGAACGAACACAGGATGCGGTGGGAACCAGGATGCTAACGGACTCTATAATGGTGGGAAAAACTATTAACACACTTGGATTCAAAATTAAGAATGCGATAAGAAAACTGGGACGGAACAGATATGCAGTGGACTTTTTATCAGCATCAGACGCCAATATGGTTATCAACTTACCCATAGTGAGAGAAAAGGGATTCAATGCCTATGTTCCTGGCCACATGGTTCAAAGGCAAGGCGTAATATAAGGTATAGACGTGTCTTTCTCCGAGCAAGAACTGATGGAGGAAATGAATAGTCCGGCGAATATTACATCAGTCAGACGGCTAACTGGAAAGGATCCTAATGGACATGAGTTTAATCCAATACGTGCAATAGTACTCACGTTCCAGGGGCAGGTACTGCCGAAAGAAATATACTTCTACCACAATGCTTCGGAAGTGACACCAAATGTATATAATGTAATTTATCGTAATAAATGTATCAGGTTTGGCCACACAGCAAATGTTTGCCGGAGTTATATTAGATGTGCTAAGTGCGCAGGAGAAGATAGAGCGGAGTCATGCAATGTAAGCGAGGAGGATTACAAATGTGTTCACTGCAATGGGAACCATGGTGCGACGGATCGGACGTGCAGTGAATGGGTAAGACAGAGGCAGATCAAGGAAAGGATGGCATATGAGAACATCACCTATCTCGAAGCTTCCAGGAATGCGATTGATGAAAAAGGATCTATTTCATATTCTTCAGCGGTTAGGCCCCAAAAAAACTTCAAAGGATATAAAGAAGGGGTGAGGCCAGTAAGACAAGTTATTCTCCAGTGGTAGAAGCCAATAGTTCACGAGAGGTTGCTGAGGTGGTGAACTCTAAGGAAAATCGGGGAAATGAGGGGTACCGGTACTCTATGATCCCCAACTCAAGAGGACAAAAACCTGAATTAGTGTGCTCAGATTCGCAGTCTGAGGAGGAAGGGGGAAGTTTTCTCAACCAATCAAGAAGGTACAGAGCTTTGGATAAGGATAGGGGTAGGACACGTCAAGCAAACAACGGACCCATTATTCCTATAAGGAAGCAGACATCCTTATCATATGAACCGATCGAGGAGTGGGTACCTATTAATAATATACCACAATGGAGTAGGCAGAACTCAGAGAGTAAGGAAGAGGACAGGAATGAGTGTGATAGTAACAGTTCAGGTATGACCAATATTTTACAGCTCAAGGAGATGATTCTTCAACTAATCCAAACATCCATAAATAACATAATGCTGCCGTCAGCAGACTATTTGGACTCTCTGCTTAGCGGCTTAAGGCCTCAGATCAACAAGCAATGAGGCTTATGCAATGGAATGCAAGGAGTGCTATTCATAATAAGTCGGACTTGTTGAACACACTGGTCATGAAAAGTATAGATGTAGCGTGTGTGTCCGAGACTTGGTTTCAACCACAATTCAATATACATTTCTCAAACTATTTAGTTACTAGAGAAGACAGGTTGGATGGGAAAGGAAGAGTGGCCATCTTCACCAATGGTACAATCCCTTTTCAAGAATTGAAGGTTAACCACGACATTGAACCGATGCTAGTGATTGGGGTACAAAAAAAGGTCTCGAAGAGGTTCACGGAAGGCATTGGGCTCAATGGACCTACTTGCATAAATATTACTTAAATTAACTGTGAGCCTAATCATAGAATTAATAAGGAAGACTGGTCTAGGTTAACATCCCATTTAGTTACCCCATATGTTCTGGCAGGGGTCTTCAACGCACATCATGTATCATGGGGATGTTAAGTTAATGATTTTTAAGGCAGAGAGTTGCTTCAATTCATAGAAGACAATAATCTGGTTGTACTCAATGACGAAAATTCAACCAGGATAGAGACTCTAGGAAGAAGGAAAAGTGTAATCGACCCTACGATTTGTTCAGCAAAAATAGCGGTGATTATTACGGATTGGAATGTGGGCTTGGACCCCATGGGAAGCGATCATTACCCAATTTTCATCTCCATCGTTCGAGAAGAGCAACCTTCATTTACTTATCTCCAACCAAGAAGGAAATTTATGAAATTTATTATTAATGCGGACTGGGGAAAATATAGGGCAATAATAGAACATGGTATCAATTATGCTCATGAGAATAAGGCGGACGGTGACCAACAATTGAGGACATTTATAGACTTGATTAATTCAGCAGCTAACAAGGCGATTCCAGTTCATCAGCCCAGGACCAGTGTACTTGCAGCCAGGAAGAAAAGGAACTTGCCTACTCCTTGGTGGGACCAAAGTTGCTCGAAAGCGGTAGCCGAGAGGCGACTTTCGCTGTCAATTTATGGGAAAAACCAATCTATGGATGATTTTGTTGAATTCAAACAGACACAAGCAAGGGTCAAGAAATATTTAAGAGAGAAGAAGAAAGAAGGATGGATAACCTTTTGCCAAAGTATGAATAGAGAGACTAACCTATCCACCATTTGGGATATGGTGAAAAGATATCGGAACTCGACTCTACCTCGACGACCAATTCAGGACGATCCGACATGGATCGATGAGTTTTTGCATCATCTGGCTCCCGATTCAGTTCCTCAGGAGTATTTCAATATGGAGGGTCTTGTGGCGGTTGGAGGTATGAGTCCTCTTCTGACCTGGCTTTTAGCACGGATGAACTCAATATCGTTTTGGATTGCACAAAGAACACTTCCCCCGGGCAGGATTCGATCACCTATGGGATGTTGAAGCAGTTACCAGAATTGGCCAAGGTGGAGTTTGTAAGGATATTAAATGCAATAATCGACCACTTTTCATGTACACCGAGTAGACAAGATGTTACGGTAATACCTATTCTAAAACCGGGAAAAAATTATGCTTCCTTCAAATCATACAGGCCTATTTCACTCATTTCGTGTCCAGTGAAGGTAATGGAAAGGATGATTGAAAGAAGACTGGAGTGGTGGCTGGAACATAATCGTAAAGTGCAAACACACAGTACGGATTCAGGAAGGGAAATTCCACGGTGGATCATTCGAGCATATTAAATACAGACATCCAGTTGGCATATGCACATAGCAAGAACTTGATAGCTGCGTCCTTGGATATCTCCTCGGCATACGACAATGTTCAGATTCCAATCCTATCGGAGAAAATGCACAGACTAGGCATACCTAAGAAGATTATCTGGTGGATTGATAATTATTCATCAGAACGGTCAATAAGAGTCAAGTTCCAAGGTAAATACTATGGGCCAAGGATATGCAGGGTTGGACCACCTCAAGGATCCTCTCTTAGCCCGTTGCTCTATTCACTGTACACTCAAGATCTGGACCATATTAGGGACCCCCTCATAAAAATCCTTCAATTTGCAGATGACATAGTACTGTACAGTATATCGGATGACCTAGTGGAGGCGAGAAATTCCCTGGTTAGGGCCCTGGAGGAAGTATCTGAGTGGACTGATAAGCATGCATTTTCATTGTCAGCAGAGAAGTCGAAGGCTATCATCTTCACAATAAAACGAAAGAGAATGAATTGTCCGCCAATTACTATGAGAGTAATAACCATCCCGGTTGTCACCAGATTCAATCTATTGAGGGTCACATTTGATAGTGAATCCAGCTGGAAATCATATATTGATCGAGTAGTTGGCAAGTGCGAAGGGGCTATGAATGTCATGAGAGTTCTCACGGCTACTTGGTGGGGTGCAGATCTTGAAGTATTACTGATTATGTATAAATCTCTTGTAAGATCGATACTTGATTACGGATGCCAGATTTATGGAACTTCCAATAAAGCTAATTTAGCTATCTTGGATAGGGTCCAATACAAAGCATTACGAATAGTTCCAGGATGTATGAGATCCACACCTTGTTCAGCAATGGGAGCTGAAGCGGCAGTTGTACCTTTGAATCTTCGAAGGGAGGTAATGTGTAGAAGATTCATAATTAAATGCATGGCAACAAGAACTCACAGATTGATACCTAAGCTTCAGCGCCTCTATGAATTGCAGGAAAATGGTAAACTTCCGAAATATATAGCAGTATATAGGCTCCTTGGGGCTTATAACTACTGTAAACAATTCCTTAACATATTATTCAGATCTAATGTAAACCCACAATTCAATTATAACTTTGTATCCAAGCAGATGGATGAGTATCTATGTATTGACCTGAAAATCAAAGACGCCATAAAGCAGAAGAGAAATAGGCCAGATAGGATTGTTCAGAAATATACGGAGGAGTTGATCCCAGACTGTGGAGTGGCAGAGTCTACAGAAATCTATGCAGATGGGTCCAAGAGAGGTGAATATGTAGGGGCAGCGTTTTTTGTAGCAGAAGAGAACATGAATGATACATTCTATCTACCTAAGGAAGCATCTATTCACACAGCAGGAGCACTATCCATAGAGCAGGCTCTCAAATACACAATTGGCAAATATATTGGCAGTTCTTTCTCAAAACCTCTCCATGATAATATCTACACAGATTCATCGAGCGTATTATCAGCCATTAAAAATTTACCAATAAATAGCTTAACCATTTCGACAATATACAACATCAGTCAGATTTTTGCCCAGCTGAAGGAAATGGATATCGAGAGTAAAATTATATGGTTTTCCCTCGCATGAAGGAATATCCGGTAACGAGATAGCTGACCAACTGGCCAATGCAACGGATCCGGCTGATTTTACCCAAGTTTTCCCACCATATTTCGATTTTTATACCAACATAAGAGAAGACAGCTGGGAAGGATGGGGAGGTGTTTGGGAGAAATATATCACCATCCACAAAAGTCAATATACCTCTATAAACAGACAAATTGAGAAGCACCCTTGGTTCAAGGGACTGGGTCTCAGTAAGTTTCAAATTACTACAATCATAAGGATGAGGATGGGACACTGCTCTATTGGACAACATCTAGCCAGGATTAATGTTCTCGAATCCAACATATGTAATTGCAACTCTAATGAAAAGCAAACACTGGACCATATATTTCTACAATGTCCTAACTACTAGGAAAACGCGGGATGCGCGTTGTTAGACGAGCTTAGGGGTATAGAAATCTAGAATGAAAAATAATTTGTCAACCCAATCTACATCTACAGACCTTGGATCACTCCAAACGTTCAAAAACCTTACGAGAATCAGTTATGTCACGGCCTTCTTCTTCATTCATTTCAATCGTTTTGAATTAATTAGTGACACTTGTTGCTATAGATTTAATTGGTTCCCGTAATAGCCTAAATTGATGGGAGAATGCTTTATAAATGCGTTTTCTCCGTTATTTCTCATCCGATTGATGCGAAAAATCTCTCAAAATGTGCTTAATAGTTTTCTTTATATTCGGCGAAAATTTGAGAGGTCTTGAAAAATTTTGATTTTTCAAGTATTTTCCTCCGGGTTATTCTAATGGGGATTTTTGAAATTTCTAAAATTCATAAAAAAAAAAGTTACCACCCGATAATGCCACAAAACTATACAGATCTAAGTTGGATGAGGAACCATGACGAAAAAAAGTTTGAAGTTGATAGCTGTAGCCGTTTGACCTGTGGAAAACCGACAAAAAAACATAAAAAAAAAAAAAAAAAAAAAAAAAAAAAAAAAAACATAAAAACGAACACCAATTTTTTTCAGTATGTCAAATTGAATCCTCGCTAAAGCTCGTCTAACTAGATTTGGATCGTTGGAGGCGTGTCTTCATTTTATTAGCGTCCCACGGGTCAAACGAAAGTACAAAATCAGTTCAAACTTGACTTACACAAGTATCCTCATCTAATTCGATACTGTATAGTTTTGAGGCGCAATTGGTTGAACCTCTACAGAAAAAACCCATCATGTAGTTTGAGAAAAGACTCGGCGTAACCAGGAGAGAGAAAAAATTGTGAAAATATTTCTTCCGGATGAATTCAAATTTTCACGGAAGTTAAATACGATAATCTTATACAATATTCCCGAGTTTCAAATTTCGGTTCGGCAGTTTTGAAGAGAGAGAAAATTAAAATGTGTTTTTTTCACGGTCAACCTATTAAAAATTTGAACATAGTATCAAACCGAAAAAAAATTTAGATTGAATTATAAATACATTTCAAAACGATTGCATTGAGTGATGAATGAAACGAAAAGGCGACGACAAGATTGTTCAGAACTCAAGGTGCATAAATAAGCTCTCCATTACACCTCGGAATGAGTCTACATCTCTCATCCAACAAAGCACGTGTTGCGTTTTCCTGGTTTGAACATTAGTGAAATGTCATAGAACTGTTCTTGTATTTCCTTCTCCGAGCCGAAACAGCGTCGCCTGAGTCAGCCAAGGCTCTGCGCTCCTCAAGCGTTTAATTAAAATAACGCTGAGATGATTAAAAGTGTTTAGAGATGCGAATACTTTTAATTACTGGAAAGGTGAGAGCAGTCATTTGTTGATTGTTTTCTTAGTTGGAAATGTATAACTGTAGCATTGCGAGTTGGCTACCTGGCGTGTAGCGTTAGAGAAGATTGAGACAGAATTGAGTGGATATTATGATCATTTGGATAACTAGGAAAACGCGGGATGCGCGTTGTTAGACGAGCTTAGGGGTATAGAAATCTAGAATGAAAAATAATTTGTCAACCCAATCTACATCTACAGACCTTGGATCACTCCAAACGTTCAAAAACCTTACGAGAATCAGTTATGTCACAGCCTTCCTCTTCATTCATTTCAATCGTTTTGAATTAATTGGTGACACTTGTTGCTATAGATTTAATTGGTTCGCGTAATAGCCTAAATTGATGGGAAAATGCTTTATAAATGCGTTTTCTTCGTTATTTATCATCCGATTGATGCGAAAAATCTCTCAAAATGTGCTTAATAGTTTCCTTTATATTCGGCGAAAATTTGAGAGGTCTTGAAAAATTTTGATTTTTCAAGTATTTTCCTCCGAGTTATTCTAATGGGGATTTTTGAAATTTCTAAAATTCATAAAAAAAAAAGTTACCACCCGATAATGCCACAAAACTATACAGATCTAAGTTAGATGAGGAACCATGACGAAAAAAAGTTTGAAGTTGATAGCTGTAGCCGTTTGACCTGTGGAGAACCGACAAAAAAACATAAAAAAAATAAAAAAAAAATAAAAAAAAAACATAAAAACTAACACCAATTTTTTTCAGTATGTCAAATTGAATCCTCGCTAAAGCTCGTCTAATAATATACTAGGAAAACGCGGGATGCGCGTTGTTAGACGAGCTTAGGGGTATAGAAATCTAGAATGAAAAATAATTTGTCAACCCAATCTACATCTACAGACCTTGGATCACTCCAAACGTTCAAAAACCTTACGAGAATCAGTTATGTCACGGCCTTCCTCTTCATTCATTTCAATCGTTTTGAATTAATTGGTGACACTTGTTGCTATAGATTTAATTGGTTCCCGTAATAGCCTAAATTGATGGGAAAATGCTTTATAAATGCGTTTTCTTCGTTATTTATCATCCGATTGATGCGAAAAATCTCTCAAAATGTGCTTAATAGTTTCCTTTATATTCGGCGAAAATTTGAGAGGTCTTGAAAAATTTTGATTTTACAAGTATTTTCCTCCGGGTTATTCTAATGGGGATTTATGAAATTTCTAAAATTCATAAAAAAAAAAGTTACCACCCGATAATGCCACAAAACTATACAGATCTAAGTTAGATGAGGAACCATGACGTAAAAAAGTTTGAAGTTGATAGCTGTAGCCGTTTGACCTGTGGAGAACCGACAAAAAAACATAAAAAAAACAAAAAAAAAAAAAAAAAAAAACATAAAAACGAACACCAATTTTTTTCAGTATGTCAAATTGAATCCTCGCTAAAGCTCGTCTAATAACAACTCCAGAACAGGTCTATTGAGAAGCCTTCAGATTAATCAAGTACCAGCACCATATAGTGTAATTTTTCGGGTGTCTAACCCTACCACATCTATGGTAAGAATAATTTCAAATTTTTTAATAGATTGTAGAATTAGGATTGAAATACAAATAACATATACCCATATATGGGTATTAACGAGAGTATATTCACGGGCCTAAATATGTGAATTAAGTGGTCTGTAATTTGAAACAGTCAAATATAGGTAATTATATTTGAATACTTCGGATGATCATAGATCAAGACTCCATCTTGACTGTCAAGGACCTGTTTTCTGAGCCATTCAAAAAATTAAGGAGAAGAAGGTCTACCTGACCGACCTGTTCGTATTTGAGCAGGAGCGCGAACGAATATTCCGGTTTCACGGCGCCTCTGACAAGCCTTGCGAGCAGTTACGATGGCTTTGAAATCCAATAATGATATTGATAGCCGCTTTGCTGGAAACGGTTTAATAATAATTAGGCATACTATGGCAACACATATTAAATAATAAATATCCTTCTCCTAATCCATCCTTCAATAATTTGTTCGTCAAAGGTATAGTTATTAATTACGTCAACCCGTCAAGAAAATGATTCAATGTATTTCTGTTATAATCTGAATACGTTGTAAATGTCATCATTATCGTCGTTACTTACAAGTCTATCTATACATGTAATAAAAGCAGCAAATCAAAATACATACATTTTAATAATTGTTACGTTTTTGTTATGTTTTAGCTCATTAAACACTCATTTGTGATTATATTTGTGTTGGCGCCTCGAATCCACGACACACATATATTATCTCTTCAATAGAATCAACTTGCATTTGAACTAAATAGGCCTAGGCAAATAGACCTGTAATATTCTTCCGAATGTCTTATATATCAATTGAGAATAAATTGTTATTTCGAAGATCTTTATCAACAGAGGGCTGGCGTAATTTGTATTAATCCCAACTTATACAGATGGCGATAGAATACACGATAATGTTGATAAAAATAAACCGTATTCGACACAGTAGTACATAAAAAAATATATCTTATCAGGATTGATTCGTTTTGAATAAAAATGCTTTATGCGAAGCGTGTTCACTTCTCTTTGAAGCACAGTGGTATCAAAGATATACCACTTTTTTAGAACATTTTTTCGATTTAAATGCATAGTGGTATGGTTTTGGTACCACTTCGTAGAAGTCGTCTAGGTAGTACTCCTCACACTCAACCGATGGCGCTGGCGTTTTGGTTCATTGGGGAGTCACAGCTGTATTTTCAAAACCAGAATTTCTAGGCCATGTTGATTCATGCAAATGTCTGACTTCAAACTCATCCCGTTCAAATCTATTTCGATTGTTTTCCGTATTTATAATTAATAAAATGTATCAAAGTTACAGGTTAGACTGAGCAATCATCGTCAGTTTCAATTTTGAATACTTTTATGAATTATAAATTTTCAAATTTCGATGATTTTTCAATTTTAAAATAATTTTGATTTTTATTCTAATTTCAAAGTGGTTGGATTTAAAAAAAATGTAACTGTATTTTTTGAATGATTGTTTGAGTCTATTTCCATAGTCCTTGTATCTTTTTCAACACATTTTCAGTTTTCAGTGTAATTCATGCTGCAAAGAGTTAATGCGTCTCTAACTGAAATCCTTCCGTAATTTCAAAATGGTGTCGTGAAGAGATATTATATCGACCCAACAAAAAAATGATTGAAACGAACCAGGAATCTCTCTCTCTCTCTGTCTTTAGAATCTGATAAGGTGTAAACGTCGTCGTGGTCATCACATATAGTCATCATATATAGGGTATGGCAACAGTTGCAGTATACATGGTAATAATTATCACGTTCATGTAAATATTAACATTCTTGAAGACCCTTCAACACGTTCTTCAATGGACACTCCATTTATAATGATTATTTGTGTTGGCGCCTCGAATCCAGAAATACGTAATACAAATGAGGTCACTTTATCGTTTAAATGACATTTTGTGAACCGACTTAATTATCTAACTGCCAAGCAAACGTTTGAAGCGACCCTTGTTGACAGGGGTCGGGCAAGGCCTTCTATATTATTAATAATATATTATTAATATATTTATATTAATATTAGTTGATGAGCGTAGCGAAGTCTCCATCCCACTCTTATAGGGCTTTGTCTGTGTGTTTTTTTTTTTTTTTTTTTGTTTGTTTTTTTTTTTTTTTTTTTGTAAGCACTCCACAGGTCGCAAGGGTTGACTGATCAACATGAAACTTTTTTTGGACACGCAAACTCATCCAACTTAGAACTGTATAGTTTTTGGGATGAATCGGTCGGACCGATTTTGAGAATCATCATCTCAAAGTTTCTAAAAACCCCATAAGATTTGGCTGGGCGGAAAATGTTGAAAAATAAAATCTCTCCAAATGGGATGAAATTTTCTCTAAATGTGTATACATGGATTTTACACATTATTACGATTTTTAAAGCAATTCTGATCAGTCGTTTTGAAGAAAAAAAATAAAATGACTGATAATATTCATAAAATATATCATAAAAATTGTGACAGAATTAAGTTGTCAAGATTCACTGCTTTCTAGATTCAAGAGTTGACCAACAATGAAGTATTTTTTATATGCGTCAAGGTGTGTAGAATACCAGAGTCAATGAAGTGGCAAGAGTAGAACTACTTTGACGACTTTAATAGCTTATTCAGATATCAAGGTGTGTAGAATACCAGAGTCGATAAAGTAGCAAGGGTAGAACTCCTTCAAGGACTTTCATACCTTATTCATATATCTCGCTCATCTTACAACGCATATTTCGCGTTTGACTAGTTATATAAATTTTTCAATTGATCACTTTGTAGGCCTACTTCTCAAATTTCAATGTGACGCATTTTTTTCAAATGCGTTTATCTCAGAACATTGTTTTTTCAAACGCCGGTACCTGGATCTCTGAAACTGTTGAAGATAATTCTTTCAAATTTTTACCACATGTAAGTACAAGTGTGCCATACTTGTGTAGAGCTTTTTTTCGGTCTACTTATAATATCATCAGGAATAAAAAATTTTATGTGCTCAAAAATATATGTTTTTTTGGATACTTTCTTAAAAAAATTTGAAATTCATGTAATTTATTTTTAGGATTTTTTTTATTTTCCAGTGCAAGCGTACAAAGAAAGGTCTTGAGTAACTACTGTGAGAGTTTCGTGCATGTACCTCCTATAGTTTGTGAGAAACAGGTACCGGCGAAGTGCCAATTTAACATTGTCGGTATAGGGCTGTCAATGTCCCCTTAATGCATGAATATTCACCGAGTGTATTTGAGCGAAAAGGCAACATTCTTATTGATCAATTCAAGCTGAAAAGCATTGAATTGTGTGATAAACTCTTGATCCTAATTGGTTTTGCAAACTGAGTGGTAATAATTTACTTCAATTCGCGTTTATGTAATTGAGTATCAGGTACTAATTTTTATGATTAGAAGGATTATATATTATCAATTAAACAAGAAATTTCCCAATATTGATAAATAGAAACTTAATGCCAGACTGAAGAGTAAACTCACTTCGTTTGGCCGCCCCGCCGCCACCACTCTTGCTGTGAGCAGACTTGGCTGCTCCCCCGTTACCGTCTCCCTGTAACAACACAGACACACGTGGCTAGAGACACGACATACACAGCTGTGGGGAACACACATTAACATTTGAATCAACATTAAAACATTCCTATAAGGAATAAACAGGGTCAATAATGGGGGAATAATGGGTCAGCAACACATTGACTACTCGGGCCCCAGAATATTTAAGTATAATAATAAGCATGGTAAAAGACGGTAGATGTATGCCATTCCAACTATTTTTAATTCTGTTCCACAACATCTTTTGAAACTGCAAAATATAAGTTCTGTCAAAAAAGGAATTAAGTGCTGGCTTTTGGACTCCTTGAGTGGTACTTTGTAATCATTTACAGTTGGAATTTTTGTCCCAGTACTGAGCAGTGACTTTAATTGCTTTTGATCACTATTTTCATTCAAATTTTCTCATTTTTCATTCTGGATATTGGTTGAGTAAAAGACTCAACTTTGCTCAACTTTTGTGATATTCTGAATAATGTTGGTATTGAAAAATGATAATTTACTAATTCATGCATTATGTTATTCATATACGCAGTTGGTATTTCAATTCTTTATTTTTAATTGATGTGTAATCCACAGATAAGCCTTGTTTTAGGCTTTATGGAAAATGTTAACCTAATTTGTTCCATGTTAATGTGTGGAAAAAACAACCATTACTACTTAGTATGACCACAGTGTCTTGATCTTTGAGCTATTTCAACTTATTTAACTAATATCATCATGTATGTTTCCTGATATTCTTCAAGTTGATTTTTATTGGACGAGCTTTAGAGAGGATTCAATTTGACATACTGAAAAAAATTGGTGTTCGTTTTTATGTTTTTTTTTTAAATCTTGTTTTGTCGGTTTCCCACAGGTCAAACGGCTACAGCTATCAGCTTCAAACTTTTTTCCACCATGGTTCCTCATATAATTTAGATCTGTATAGTTTTGTGGCAATATCGGGTGGTCACTATTATTTTTATGAATTTTAAAAATTTCAAAAATACCCATTAGAATAACACGACAGAAAAAAAAAATATTTGAAAAAAAATGAAATTCTATGTGAAGTTGAATTACATGTTGATACACATTCCTGGATATTCTCAGCTTGATCGGGTCAGCCATTTTGAAGAAAAAACATGGAATGTGCTAAATTGGTACCACTCGAAGCAGTTTTTACCCATTTCTAATTTAAATGTCACCCAATTGGCGAATGCAGGCAAAAGTTTGGCAAAGAAGTTGACATACTATTACTTTCCGCTCGTCTAACAACGCGTATAAAGCGTTTTCCTAGTAATATATCATCATTATATTATATTTCATGATAATATAGAAGGCCTTGAGTCAGGTCGCGCAATTTTTTCTAATTTTTTCTTATTTTTTTCAATTTTCTTCTTTTTTCCCCCTTTCCTTTTTTAATACAGTCGACACATTTCATAATACTTCTCTTCCTTCAACATATCCTTATAGTTCCAATGTACTCCATCGTATCAGCCCAGGGGGAAGGCAAGTGCGGCTAAATATAGACAAAGTAAGCATTGATGACCTAAACATAATTAATTTAAAAGAACAGCTGAAAATTAGAAAGTTAGAAGTTGCTGGAAATAGGGCTGACCTAATCATTAAACTTGAGGAATCACAAAGCGAGGAGATGAATGAACTAGAAGGAGAAATAGATATCAAAACTTACAAATATAAAAGTGTCACTAAACTACTTGAAAATTTAAAATGGGAGAGCTTGCCTCAAAGAAGAAAAATGGCACGGCTTACTTGCTTATATAAAGCATATGTGGGGAAAAATGCATGGAAGGAAATAGGAGGCAGACTAGAAAAAGCAAGTTATATTGGGAGAAAAGACCATGTACATAAACTTAATAGAAAACATTTTGGAAAACGAAAAAGCAAAAACTCTTTGATTGAAAAAGGTACGTCCGAATGGAATGAAATAACTGCCGGTAATACTGGAGATATATTTAAATCACTCAACAGCTTCAAAAAAGGTATTAAACGTTTGTACAGTACGCAATAGACTAAAAAATGAAGGCTAAAACGTAAGATGTAGAATGTAAAGTGAAATAATATGTTATTGAAATATCTTAATTATCCCCTCAGGAGGAAACATCACATAGAATATAAGTAGACCCATCAGGAATTAGAAAACAAACTCAGTCACTGTAATTGTTAAACATACTTCATGTAATTACTAATCTGTTTTAATAAATATACATACATATTTCCCATTTCTGTACCTCCCATATCCAATTAAATAATTTTGTAAATTGAAGTAAAAAGGTATGGAATTCAATTACTATAACACTTCTAAATAGGCCCACAATTCACAACTTGCTTTTCAAAAATAATCACATTTTTGTATTAACAAATTTAAAAATATTAATTCAAGTCAATTTTAAAAAAAAAAATGATATAATTAGTTCAATAATAAAAATTGGAATGTGAATGAACAACAAGAATAAATTGAATGATACAAAAAACGGAAATTAAAGACAATTTTCACGAATATGTATGTGTATAGGATATTTGTAATTTAATACGCGTTTGCACATGAAATAGTACCTGCCTGTTACTACACACAATACGTACTGGGAAGTGTGTCGACTTAAGGTATAATGGGAAGGTGGTATCGCCAGTCTGTCTTTCAAACCCCTTATGACTGGCGTTTGCGTTTGGGGGTTTCGAACCGTCAAACTTCGTAGCTATTGTTGGGTCGAAACTATCGAGTGTCAGTGGACGTAAATTGGTGAACGATCGATCGGAACCGGCAAAAGATTGTCGTGTAAAATCGTACGACCCTACCTATATTTGACCTTCCTCTTGAAGGTATTTCAAAGAGTAATTTGTTGTAAAAGTTTTCTGAAGGGAAGATCGAGATTCGAGAATTAACCGAAGTCAGAAATATATGCATGTAGGCCCAAGTTGACGTAGTTGATTTGATTCGTAACTAACTACACTGCTAGTTGAAAACTAAATATTAATTGAATCGATAATTCGATGAGAATACAAACGATAGATATAAATTGAGAAGAATGGTACCTGATCCAGAAGTAAATAAGTAATACAATAGGAGTTTTTCATTTTTAAGAACAAATTCATCATCAAACCGTTCATCACATTCCGTAGGAAATCAAATTAAAGACAGTTTAACTAGATTTTGGTGATAACTTCATCAATACGAATATATAACCGGCACAGTAGCTGAGTGGTTAGTGCACTTTCTTCGTGTGACCTGGGAGTTGAAGGGACATATCGGACCCGGTTCGATCCCCGCCACCGTCCATCTTTACAGGGGTTTTCCTTGTTTTCCCTCTGTAGTCTAGACTGATGCCGGGATGGTTCCCACAATATAGGCCACGACCGCTTCTTTCCCACTATCCTTCCCTATACCCATAAAAACCTTCATCTCATCATCCCATCATCTCATTAATCACTCATCCGACGCCAACAGATCTCAGTTATCATTACAGTGCGTCGTTAAAACCCAATATTGAAAAAAAAAACGAATGTGGTAAACAGCTTAGTGTAGTATACACCGAATATCTGAGTTAGTTATCTGACATAATGAAACATGGATTCGAACGGTGAAATATTTGTAACGAGAATATTGAATCTGTCCGTAACGTCTAAAATAGCTTCCAAGAATTGGCGTACCAACACACCCAACCGTTAATGCTAATGGTCAAATATGATAAAACACCTACTGGGAATGTTATTATGCCGACATGCTGTATATTATGATGATGATAGTGATGTTCTGCAAATATATTCATGTAGATAATGGAGTGTTCATTGCAATCCGTCCGCTATATGAACCATTATATTTCCATTACCACTGAAAAAATAAAAATGCATATTTATTAATAATAGCTGGCCACTTGAACTGTTGCCTCATTATAATTCAAAATGATATTTGTCTCAAATTCTAGATCCCATCAAAAACTAGTTATGCATTACATTACATCTAATATACATATTGCTACAAAAATCATTCCACATTTTAGTTTCTATCCATATGTAGCCAGCCTATACACAGAAAAGAAGAGGTAGTCTGTCTTGAACAATGTGTGATTGACAGGCGCATAAAATATCTTTCAAAACATCTGTTCTCATACCCAACCTTGTCAATGTTTATTTGAAACGGCACTGGTGGGGGGCCCCACAAAACGTAGCTTGACGAATGAGATAATAATGCAACATATTCGTAATATTGGAATGACGTGAAGGACCGAATGAAATTGACAAATTTTACTTTTCCTATAAAAAAGACATTAATCGCACGTGAAACAATACCAACATAATATAATACTGAATTGAAATGTCCATGAAGACTACATGACAATAACAAGGTTGCATCCACAATGGTTTGTCTAAAAATCGGACAGGTCGTATATTTTGTTAGATATCGACCAATAATAATAATAATGATAATTGACGCGATTTTACAACAATCAACTCTATTGCTCATAAATACAATTAAACGCTCTGAGTCTCTGATGAGTGGCTGTACAACCTTACTGATTAGTGTTTAGTGTCATCACTCATCACTCATGACAGTTACCAGTCACCCATCTCGCTATAATTGTAATAGTGTGAACAACTCCACAGAATGAAACTCAATTCGTTTGAATACTATTTAGGCCTACAGGGGTGACTGGTAACTGTCATGAGCTATGTTAAAGAACAGTCAGGAAACCTTTCCATGTTAATATTTACATGAACGTGATAATTATTACCATGTATACTGCAACTGTTGCCATACCCTATATATGATGACTATATGTGATGACCACGACGACGTTTACACCTTATCAGATTTTAAAGACAGAGAGAGAGAGATTCCTGGTTCGTTTCAATCATTTCTTTGTCGGGTCGATATAATTAATCTCTTCACGACACCATTTTGAAATTACGAAAGGATTTCAGTTAGAGACGCATTCAGTGAACACGCTTCGCATAAAGCATTTTTATTCAAAACGAATCAATCCCAATAAGATATATTTTATTATGTACTACTATGTCGAATACGGTTTATTTTTATTAACATTATCGTGCATTCTATCGCCATCTGTATAAGTTGGGATTAATACAAATTACGCCAGCCCTCTGTTGATAAAGATCTTCGAAATAACAATTTATTCTCAATTGATATATAAGACATTCGGAAGAATATTACAGGTCTATTTGCCTAGGCCTATTTAGTTCAAATGCAAGTTGATTCTATTGAAGAGATAATATGTGTGTGTCGTGGATTCGAGGCGCCAACACAAATATAATCACAAATGAGTGTTTAATGACTTAAAACATAACATTAACGTAACAATTATTAAAATGTATGTATTTTGATTTGCTGCTTTTATTACATGTATAGATAGACTTGTAAGTAACGACGATAATGATGACATTCACAACGTATTCAGATTATTACAGAAATACATTGAATCATTTTCTTGACGGGTTGACGTAATTAATAACTACCTTTGACGAACAAATTATTGAAGGATGGATTAGGAGAAGGATATTCATTATTCAATCAGGTGTCGCCATAGTATGCCTAATTATTATTATACCGTTTCCAGCAAAGCGACTATTAATATCATTATTGGATTTCAAAGCCATCACAACTGCTCGCAAGACTTGTCAGAGGCGCCGTGAAACCGAAATATTCGTTCGCGCTCCTGCTCAAATACGAACAGGTCGGTCAGGTAGTTTCTAGTACCTTTATGAGCCGCAAAATCGCGCGAAACACTTGACAGGTTTCGTAGCGCTCCAAGTGTTACGTCAAGGGTACTACCGCTGAAACCGGCTGACTTTTAGACAATGGGTTGGAGTTTCCATCTAAACCTCTATACTTAATGACTAGGCCTAGGGCATTGAGTCCAAAAACTCAATACCTAAGCCATTGAGATTTAAATTACAATCTCAATGCCTAAGCCTAGGTATTGACTATTTAACAAGAAGGTTAAAGTAGTCAATGGCCTACCCTGGTAACACTTGAATTTCGCATACATTGAGAATAATAACTCATTTTATGGCCTGGCCGGAAAACTAGGGCCTACCCCAAGGTTAAACCAATCAAGCTGAGCCCACGATTGACTTGACAGCTGACACTTTAATTAAACTAACAACCTATCACGCAATATATGACGATCATTCAATCATTGCTCTCACGTGACGGTACGCCTAGACCCGGTGGTTTTTTCAGTTAGGTTAGGCGGCGCCTATGGTTTGTTCATAAAATTAAATGTGGATGGCTGTCAGCCTAACGCTCCGCGCCAGAATTTTCAACATATAAATGCATGTCACTTTCACTTTTCATGTATCAAATGATTGAAATCAGTATGTTTAGTTACGAGGATAACATAAATTAAGGATCCTTCAAAAGACTTTCAGGACGCTTCATAGCGTCAAGGAAGACTCTTTTCAAGTCAGGCCTCAATATAATTATGAATGAAGTCACTGGCATGCTTATCTCGTTATTCTGTAATAATAGTTTTCAAACATAGGTCTATCATGTTTTTACATTGTATATAACATTTGTAGTATGAGTCATTACTAGAGACCCATTGATTGTTCACAAAAAAAAGGTGGTGGAGAATAACGCAAGTAGGCGGGGTTCAAATGATACCATATTGGACTAGGCGGGGCTTAAATGAGATGAGTTGGGAAAGAGATGAATTGGGAAAGAGATGAGTTGGGAAAGAGATGAGTTGGGAAAGAGATGAGTTGGGACAGCCCATAGATTGGTTCGTTTCAAATGAGATGAGTTGGGAAAGAGATGAGTTGGGAAAGAGATGAGTTGGGAAAGAGATGAGTTGGGACAGCCCATAGATTGGTTCGTTTCAAATGAGATGAGTTGAGAAAGAGATGAATTGGGAAAGGGATGAGTTGGGAAAGAGATGAGTTGGGGATGAGATGAGTTAGGATTGAGATGAGTTGGGGAAGAGATGAGTTAAGAATGAGGTGAGTTGGGACGTCACCGTATTAACTGATTTTCAATAGATGAGATGAGTTGGGACATAATCGGCCTAGACAATTGAGTGCCTGGACCTGAAATTGATGCAAGTAGAACCTACTAGGCCTATCAGTTTCCACTCCTAGGCTAGGCCATTGATTTTGTAAGGTTACAAATTCAAAGGCTAGTTGGCCTAGGCTGATTATTTGCATTTCTTCTATTTCTACTATGTTCAAAGGAGTTTAAATTGGCAAATCAAAGTGAAATCATAGGCTAGTAGGGCCGATGAGGCCTATTAGGAAAAACTGTGACAATTGAGCATAAGATCAATCTATACAGTATGGGCCTAGTGAAAAGAAAAATTAATCCTAGGTCTATTCTATTCTTAAATTGTATTCTGATAAGCTGTAGGCCTAGACCTAAGTAGGCTACTAAAACCTGTCTTTTCTTCCCTTCATCATGTATACTAACCCATATACAAATTGAAAATGAATTTGAATGACAAATGAACGACATTATTATCATTATTTCATTTCGTAAAATCGAATCAATCAGCTATGATAGGCCTATGATTAAAATAACTGTAGCCTAAAATACAATGTCCGTTCATTGAAAGTAATTCTGTGATAGACCCAGGTAGGCGAACATAATTTGTAAGAACTTACCGTTATCCGAAACAGATATAATATTATATATCAATTCACGGATGTGATCTAGAAGAACAAAACACTAACATGTATTATATATTATATTAACACGCGTATCAGCAACTAACACTACTCAACGAATGCAACATATATAAGAAACCTGGAAAATACGTCCTACTCACTCACCATTAAAGAACACCTCCACCAAAGATGTTTGTTTTTCGGAGCGATATTATTTTGAAATTGAAGTTTTTTCATGGTTGATTGGTACGTAATAACTCTTGCTATTGATGTACAAAAAAAACCAATCACTGGGCAATTATTGGCGACACGATTGTCCGCGGCCAGCTCGACGAAAGTTCTCGTAACAAGGTAAAGAACGAGATTTGAGTCAACTAGCAAAACGCTCGAGGGCAAAGACCTTCACACACACATATATATATATATATATATATATATATATATATATATATATATATATATATATATATATATATATATATATATATATATATATATATATATATGTATATATATATATATATATATATATATATATATATATATATATATATATACATATATATATATATATATATATATATATATATATATATATATATATATATATATATATATATATATATATATATATATATATATATATATATATATATATATATATATATATATATATATATATGCGCCTCAAAACCCTAATATTCATTCATATATATATATATATATATATATATATATATATATATATATATATATATATATACATATATATATATATATATATATATATATATATATATATATATATATATATATATATATATATATATATATATATATATATATATATATATATATATATATATATATATATATATATATATATATATATATATATATATATATATATATATATATATATATATATATATATGAATGAATATTAGGGTTTTGAGGCGCATCGACAGCGAGGTCATTTAGCGCCTGTCAAAATAAGTTGCAACAAAAGGTGAAAAGTGTGATATAAATGTGGAAGTGAAATTTAGATGATATAAATGTGGAAGTGAAATTTAGATGAGAGAACCTCAATATATATTAAACTAAGACTAAACTATGTCTAAAGTGTCTAAAGACGTTATACACTAATTTGTTAAAACCGAACATGTGTGTGCTGTAAAGGGTCACACCCATGGGACTAGGATGAGAACGTTTTACTACTTGTTCTCAGTTCAAACTCGCACTCAAATAAGAGTGGAGGAACGACAAACCATAATGAATATATGTTGAAATATGGTTAGGTTTAAAATATTCCTGATGTCTACCCCAAGAGATCGACATCAAGAATAAGTATCAAATGTCAAAAAGTAGTATACTGGAAGAAGATGATTGCACAAACAACGTCATCTTGATCAGACATGTATATGTCCTAATTAGGGCAGTTTGAAAAATGATACTGGTAACACGACGACTTCATCGTCTCACGCAAACAACGATGCAGATCCACGAGCATGTCAAATGAGATCCAATAGGTTCGATAATCATAGAAAGCTGAATATGGTATCTATCGATTTTGAATTATTCCCTAAAATCTTTGGCATTGTGTCTTCCATACGAAGCTGTCTCCTCAGAGCAGTATATTTCTGACACTCGAGTAATATGTGTCGAACAGTTAAAATCTCGTTACAAATCTCACATCTAGGGACGATTTTATCGGGGGTGAAGAGATAGGAATGGGTTAAAAGTGTGTGTCCCACTCGCAGACGAGTGAGAACTACTTCCTCCCTCCGTGAACCTCGGATTGAAGATTCCCAAGCACTAACAGTAGGCTTTATTTCTTTCAGCTTGTTGTTGGTCTCCCTGTCCCACTCTTTTTGAAAACGAGATTTGAAAAGTAGTTTGAAATACGCCTTGAAATCATTGATAGGTACTCTCGGGTTATCAATATCTTCTTTCTCCGTCGCTTCTTTGGCAGCCGTGTCCGCCAACTCATTACCACCAATCCCCACGTGTCCAGGTACCCAGCAGAACACTACACTGACATCCTGCGAGGCAAGGGCGGTCAGGAGTGTCTGCACTTTCTGGACCAGATGGTGAGTTGGAAAGATCTGAGTAAGGCTTGGAGTGCACTCAAAGAATCGGAACAGATCAGGAAGCACTTCTCAGATCGTTGTTGAATGTGCTGTAGAGAGGTGACAATTGCAAACAACTCGGCTGTATAAACGCTACTCATCGAACCTAATCTAAAACCAACAGTGGAGGATTCGCTGACGAATGCGCAGCCAACTTTTCCGTTCAGTTTCGATCCGTCCGTGTAGTATTTAATATGTCCGGGGTAGTGTGTGCAGAGCTCTAGGTATTTTTGCTTATACTCTTCTGCACTCGTGCTTGCCTTCGTACTTGATGACAAGTTCATCAAGCACTCCGGACGTGGAGCCAACCAAGGGGCGGTATCACTGAATTGGATTTGATAGACTCGAGGGTATACAAATGACTCTTCGACCAAAATATGATTCAAACGAATTCCAGTTGGTATGGTGGCAGATGGTTTCGATTCATAGAGAGCATGAAATCTAGGATTGATAACTGATTGGTAAGTGGGATGATGCTTACTGCAGAATAATTTCGAAGCGTATGAGCAAAGTAGATATGCACGTCGACTCTTCAACGAGGGCTCGCCAGCCTCGCAATACAGGCTCTCCACCCGACTGGTACGGAGTGCTCCTATGGCCAGTCGGATGCCCGTGTTGTGAACTGTATTGAGTGGCTTCACGTAGCTCTCTCGTGATATATATATATATATATATATATATATATATATATATATATATATATATATATATATATATATATAGACTTTGAGCCAACTTATACCCCTCGGCGGCGGAAGGTTTGAGAATAGTTTCTGATGGAATTTGTTACGCTCTTACCATTTTTGCTTGTTGGATGCTCGAGAGCCGGTGGGTTTGGCTTCCAGGGGCATCCAAAGTTTGGTAAAAAATTTGATTTTGTGAAACCAAACATATTTTTTAGTGTGAGAAAAAAGTGATATCAGACAAAAAATCATTCGAATTCATAGCAATTTCAATTATGAACATATTTCAGAGGAAAAAAGAAAGAATTGGCAGCCATTTTGAAAATACGTCACAAGTCGTGAATTTCACGGAAATTTGTTTTTGACTCAATTTTACCTTTTTTTCTACGAGGGCGGAAAGTTTGAGAAAATGTATTCAAAGAATACGGTATGGTCTTTCTATTCATGCTAGTAAGATGCTCAAAAGCCAGTGGGTTTGGCTCTCAGGGGTGTCCAAAATTTTAGTGAAAAATTTGATTTTGTAAAACAAAACATGTTTTGGGGAGTGAGAAAAAAAGTCATATTGGACAAAAATTCATTTGAGTTCATAGTAATCTCGATAATGACCATAATTCAGATAAGAAGAGAGGAGAATTAGCAGCCATTTCCAAAATACGTCACAAGTCATGAATTTGACGGAAATTTGTTTTTGACCCAATTTTGCCTTTTCTCCGATAGGAGCGTGAATTTTAAAAGTATATATTGGAAGAATATGATATGATCTCTCCATTCATACTAGTTGGATGCTCGAAAGCCAGGAAGTTTGACTTCCAGGGGCGTCCAAACTTGTCTGAAAAAATTGATTTTGTAAAAAAGAACAAGGTTTTGGGAGTGAGAAAAAATGTGATTTAAGGGCTTTTTCCATCCAAATCATCATTCATTTTGATTATTCACATATTTCAGTGAGAAAAAATGATAAATTAGCAGTCGTTTTGAAAAAACTCTACAACCCATGAATTTGAATAGAATTGGTTTTGACACAATCTTGCCTTTCCTCCTACAGAGGATAAAATTATAGAAGTGAATTTTGGATGAATATGGTATGAATTTTCTATTTTTGCTTGTTAGATTGAATTGCGTTGGTGGATTTGGCCTCCAGGGGTGTCCAAACGCTTTTCAATTTACATTTTCTCAAATTTAGTCGTTGCAACGTGAAACATTGTGAGAATATTTGATATTGAGAATCATAGTCTTCATTATTACTGGAGTTTTATCAGATGAATACATTCAGTTTGAAAAAATGATATTCGTCATTTTGAAAAAATTAAATAGTGATGGAATTGGAGTAATTATGGATGAGAAAATCGCATCGCGGAAGTACTGAAAGTGAATGCTTATGGAGTTTATTATACAATTCTTTCCAATTACTCTTCGATATCGGAATTGGTGGATTCATTTCAGAATGATGGTCATATCTCAAAGAAAATTGCTTTCGTATAAGAGTTGTGTTTTCATTAGGCCTATTTACATCACTGCATTGAATCAAACTTTGTTTATAATGAAATGTCTCTGTTCAACATTTTTGAAACGACAATAAAATTACCAATAGCAATGATCATAATTTTGTGTGATTATTCCTTCAGAGAAAATGAACAATGACAGAATTCACATTTCATTATCATTCATTGATATCAAATACTCCATATACGCTAATAGTTTCTGAATTACGGCAGAGGTCGAATCATTGAGCCAGTTTAGGAGCGGCACTTCTTGAATAATTTGGTGTGAGGGTTGGCGTTGCCCCGTGATCTCCAGAGCTGTCGCCGGGAGCAATTTATTCGCTCCCAAAATGGTCACCCAAGGCGATAAGTTCTGGGATGAGGGTATAGACCAAGTTCGGAACGTCTCAATGATGATGATCGAACTATATGAAGGGAGTACTGAGCCTTGCGTTTGTATTCCATTCGATTCCAAATTGTCTTCTCACTTTCCTCTTCATCTATCGTCTTCTTTCATTTTAGTTGATATCGTCATCTCTCACTTTTCTCTTTCTTCCCCTTCTCCTCCATATGCTTGAAACCATCACAAACGTCGTCAACTTTGGCAAAATACACAGGCATGAACACAGGCGCAAAATGACTCGCTGTCGACCCGACCTGGCATTAGCAGCAATATTTGTATTAGAACCCTCATGCATCCTTTTCGCAATGCGACGCATTATTCCTAACGATTGAAGTGAACAGCAAGGTTTGCAAACTTCAGATCTTGCTCTTGATTCTTATATACGCACTAACCAATCAGATTTGAGTAAACGTTCGGCGTGCCGCAGGCGTCTGTCGTTCGGACGATGTCTGGCAGGCTGTCTTGAAAACATCACCATTTAATTCGCCATTTTTTGTGCCACACTTTGAATTGTATCCATGATATTACAATTGAGTTTCGAGGG
>OZ023335.1:6996108-7053608 GCA_964007535.1 Brachyptera risi
ACATACTGTCTTGGAACTGTGCGACATTTTGGAAGGCGATTTGACCAGACTGACAGCAAGGTCCCATGCCTTGCATAATGCAACGCAAGTTCTTACTGCGTTGCAATTCTACGCATCTGGAACGTTCCAGTTTTTCATGGGCAATGTAAGAGGCATAAGACAAGCCTGTTGCTCGTGAGTTTTTTGTGACATCAGCAATGCATTGGTTGAACTCTCCCCACAGTTCATATCATCCCTCTTGAAAATGAGGCATACGTGGCCAGAGATAGAGCAGGTACGTTGCCGAGGTCATTACTTGCTAGTACACAAAACTGTCATACACAGACTGGGATCTGATGTCAGAGTCAAGTTGAGCTAACCTAAACCGAAAATCCTGAAAACCGCAAGAACGATATTTTCATTCATAATGGCTAGTCTTTTATTTTGGGGAGAAGGGGGTAGGCGCAGTCTCGGACTATTCAAATGCAATATCGTAGCCTTCCTATTCAGTCATCATCTGAAATAATGCTTACGGTGTACTGGATTTTCAGTGTAGGCCCACGTTTTCCTCGATGCACCATTTTTTCGGTGTATCAGTTATGCAACCAAAGGGTGGTAGTACCGTACATGTACAGGCCTATGGTGGACCATCCTGACAGAGTTTTTTTGGTTATCTTCTGTCATAAGGTCAATACTGGGATGGTTCTTTAACAACAGGCTACGACCGACTCCTTCCCACTTTCCCAAAAACACTGAATAACCTTTCATCTCATCATCTCATGTCATTCACAGACGCCAATAGATCTCAGTCATCAGTGAATAAGTGCGTCGTTAAACCAATATAAATTGAATAGAATACAGGCACGTGTACAGATTTATACCGAGACGCGTGGCCGAGTGTTGACACACTGAACCGTCATTCGGGAGACCGGGGTTCGATTCCCGCCATGGTCGACCATCCTGACAGGAGTTTTTCGTGGTTTTCCTCTGTCGTTCAGGTCAGTAGGCTACTGGGATGGTTCCCTGACAACAGGCCACGACCGACTCCTTCCTACCATCCAAAACACCTGAGAGAATAACCTTCCATCTCATCATCCCATCATCTCATTCATCATCCACTGACGCCAATTGATTGTAGCCATCAGTATAGTGCGTCGTTAAAACCCAATATAAAATGATATTTACGGATTTATAATGTATTCTGTGATTTGTATGTCTTAGGCCTATATAGGTAAAACACTTCATATTGCAGAATTCCACAACCTTTCAGAGTTCCCCAACATAATAGGGGCCGTTGATGGATCCTAATTCAACGTAGAAGCTCCGTCTGCAGATGAACCTCCTTTCGTCGATAGATACCAGAACCACAGTATTAATTGCCAGTTCGGTGTAGGCTACTGCCGACCAGCGAATAGTCAATTTGGTTGCCCGTTGGCCAGAGAGTACACACAACCAATTTATTTAGGCTACTCTCACAATCAGTTTAGTCACATGATAAGACAAATATATTTTCGTTTGTAGATCGCTCTTCTCACAACAAACACATGGTTCATTTTGTTGATTATTCCTAGTTATTAGTGACAATGAGTTGCAAGTGAGTCATGACAAAATTGAATGATACATTCAACCATACTGATTGATTGATTATTGCTTGTTGAATGCCCACCAACAGATCATTCCTTTCGATTTTTCAATTCCATTGAACTAAGACTTCATTTCACTTGACGAGCAAAATCGGGCTTCATTTTTATGTTCTCTTTTGTACGTGGGAACGTGGCATACAGATAAGAGAGTGTGCAACCAATCAAAACTTTTTCCAAACGTTGGTGTCATAACAGAATTAAAGTCTTGGTGTCAAAAAGGTGATTCTTTTTTCAATCAATAAAATGGGGGGTTGAGATCGCCCTTGTGGTGTCCCGTCTAAACGATGCTACTGTCATCCATAACCTTGAGAACAATACTTCTGTATCTGGTTTCGATGATAACATAACAGGTAGGGATTATTTTCTCAGCAAAATCAGATTTACGGTTTTCTCGGAAGGAATTGGGAAAATTGGGGAAATCCCTATAAGAATAACAAGTATAAGAAAGAATGTTATCGTTTTTCACTTCATTGATTGGAATTGGAATTCCTATAATAGTTATTGATAATATTGTGATCGATTTTGTTATTGATTAGAATTGATCTTATTCTATTACACATTTACACCAACTTCTACCGTTTGGAGAGATTTGAATCGGTCGTTCATAAGAAAATGGAGCTTTCTATAGGCCCAGGAAAGTTATCGAATATTGAGTTCAAATTTTGTGAATACTAATTGATTGTAGTGAAATATTGATAGCCCCATACATATAACTTTTCATCAAAACAAATTATGTTTGTCACATGGACACACTTTGACATAAGCAACATATGAGAAAGAGCAATGCTATAATAATGATAATATTTTTGTGAAGTGAAATTATGGTATTCATATGGATGATTATAGTAATTACAGATGGTTACATAGTAGATATTTCGCACACTATGAAGAAATCATCTATAACAAAATGAGAATATAAGCCTATTCAACAAATCAAGTATCGTAGCTCAGATATCTCAAGAAAATCGAAGAAATCAACTGAAAAGCTCTTTCAACGTCAAAGCTTGTCAAACTTCTTGTCGATTCCAATTTTTTGTGAGCTATTTTCAATTATTCTGCTTCATTTCACGCCATGTGATTTAGTTGAATACGGGGATTTTTCTGGTAGCAGTAGATTCTATCATATTTTTTTTTTATCATCCATTCAACATAATCCGTGGATTTTTCGATCCGGATAATTTTTATGATTCCGATGACCTCGTTTTGTTCTGATGTTTTTTCAAAATCTGCTTGATTTCACCAATTTTAGCGTGTTCACCACACTGTGGAAACACACTCATAGGTTCGATTCAAAAAGGACCGATTAAACCTATTCATCGCGTAGAATCGCTGAATTTACACGTCAATTGAAAATTATTGAGCTTGGATTATGCAAATTTTTACAATCTTTGACTACGTGGAAATAAAACTTGTCCACATAGCCTGTATATTTTCCAATCAACGAATTGAAGAAAAACTGCTTTGGCCACGCCCACGTTTTGTCGTGGCGTAGCTTATTTCTTGCGCGTTGATAGTGTCGCTGGTTTTCCACGTAAATTAAAAATTATTATAACTTATCACAACTTATCGGTAGGTGATGTGATGGTAATGAGGTATGGGCATACATTGATGGAGTTTTAATCTACGGAGTGTAGGCCTATATTCGTACGGTCAACTGTATGATCAAGTGAAAATAAATAATACGGTCAGTGATATCATGACCGCGATGTTTCGGTCCATGACTATAAATGGCCAAAATAACGCTCAATCAACGTGACTACTGTAGCTCATGGGTTAGCACAGCTGACTCCCGTGCCAGGGAACTGTGATCGAATCCGGCCTGTGACTGATTCTTTTAATTTTTTTGAATTGGTTACTCTAGAGTTTATATATGGAGGAACATGGTCAGTTGGCTTCTTCACGCAAAGCTCCGGACAGAGTGCGCTAGCAGCGGACTGCCCTAGTATTGTAAGTGTCTGCTTATGAGCCCGTTTATCGAGTGATTTATGTATGGTTGACTACGTCCGTGAAGTTGTCACACGTGTACGGTCACATTTCAGAATATGGAAATATTATTTCACCATTGGCTAGTGCTACGTCAGTGCCCGTTAGTGCCGTAAAATTTTCTGTTGGTGCAGCTTCAGTTTCGCCGTCATGACGAATTCTATTTTCAGAACCAGCCTCTCACATATCTCCGAAATTGCAACGGTATACGTTAGTGCCGTAGATATTTTCGTTGGTGCCGCTTTGGTTTCGCCGTTATAGCGAGTTGTCCATGTAAGGGGCCAACTTCACGCCAGCCCCTCACATATCTGTACTGACTGTACGATTATCCACAGCCTTTAATCTATTCCTCTATGGTAGGCCCTACTCATTATCATTCCTCTATGGTGAGAGGTAGGCCTGAAGAATAGGGTAATGTTTTATGGGCTTTCAAGATTTTGTACTTTTCAATGGCGGTCATGATTAGGTAGGGTAAGGTTTGTGTCGAACGCTCAAACCATCATCTAGGTCTAAGGCCTATCACAACCTAACATGACCCCAACATCTTAATCAGTCGATAAATTGGCCCCGTATTTACCATAAGGCCATGACTCTAAGACAAGCGGCAGTGAAACTACTTTCATATACTGTTCATTACAAACCTCCAGAAACCAACCTAGCCTTTCTAGGCCCATGATTAGTTGGAGACAATAGAATAGAGCCCAGCTTAGCTATGAGTGTGTAGTGTTACGTTAGGTTATAAACCATCAAATTCAATGTCTGTGGCCTATTTGACAATACTGATATAAATTGTATTACTTTTACGGTAGGCCTATTCGATAATGATGAGGCCCTCTTTGAAGGTCCCTTAAATTTGTTCAAATCCTGTACAAAGTTTCGCGCAAGTTTCATTGGCAATCTGAACCTTGCACAAAATCTTGCACCGCTCAAGTCGAATGCATCCTGATGTATTTTGTGTAGCCACTCTTCCATGTACATGCCTATCTTCCTCCGCAATTGCACCCATGACATAATACCAGAGCCATGAGAGACAGTAGGCCTAATAGATATAAAATTGACGTGAATGTTTGGTTTGGTTTCCACAGTTGATGCAAAAAATACATGTATGCCTAGCCCTATTTCTGTCGTTCAAGTGTGTTCCGATGAAATGATTCAAATAGATTTGAAGAGCAGTTCAATCAAATATATTTCTGAGTACTGTCACATTTTCAGCTTTTTGTAAGACGGACAACACATTTCAACCATTGAAAAACTCAAGCCCGCAGGTGTAACGAATGAACTTCGCCTCCGGACCGTATGAAATATGCATCGGGCATCTAGCTAGATTCCAAGTTGACCAAAACAAAACAAAACAAGGGTGAGCGAGCTCACACTTGGACGCCCTCATATAGAAAATTGAACCTTAAATTGATTGCTTCTATTGACAGAAATCCTTAAATGGATTCTTCTGTAAGAATAAATTCCTAACTTGATTGTTTCTTTTGACAGAAATCTTGAATACATTGCTTCTATTTACAAAAAACGTTACATGATTTCCTCTATTGACATAAAATCCTGAATTAACTCTCCTCATCGACAGAGTAGAATGAAAGATAGAATGGAAACATAAATGATAAAATAAAATGAAATAAAATACCTTCGATATTTTACTTATAGTTGTGATAATCTAATACTTTTATCAAATGCTTATTTTTCTATGTTGCTTTACGACCCCACTAACAGCTAGGTTATTGAGGGTACAAATGAGCGGGAGATAAAAAGGGTGAGCGAGCTCACCTTTGGACGCCCTCAGATAGAAAAAGAACCTCAAAGTGATTGCCTCTATTGACAGAAAACCTTCAATACATTCTCCTGTGAGAATGAATTCTGAAATTGATTGTTTCTTCAGAAGAAATCTTAAATACATTGCTTCTATTTACGAAGAAACGTTACATGATTTCTTCTATCGACAGAGAATTCTCTTATCAATAGAGTGAAGTTCTTTTGATATTTTGCTTAAAGGTGTGATAATCTAAAACTTCAATTAAATGCTTTCTTATGTTGCCCAACGACCCCACTCACTGCTAAGTTATAGAGGGTACGAATGAGTGGGTGATAAGGAAACAGTGAGGTGATGATGGATGAGAGAACATTAAAAAAAACCATACTTTACGCAGGAATTGAACCTGCGGCCCTGGAACCAGAAGCAGATGCGCTACCTCTAGACCAAGAAGGGCGGTTCAAATGCTTCTGTTGGCAGAAAACTTTCTCTCTCTCTCTCTCTCTCTCTCTCTCTATATATATATATATATATATATATATATATATATATATATATATATATATATATATATATATATATATATATATATATATGAATAAATATGTATATATATATATATATATATATATATATATATATATATATATATATATATATATATATATATATATATATATATATTTAATTTCAAGTTTAATTTCAGAAAAAAAAAAAATATATATATATATATATATATATATATATATATATATATATATATATATATATATATATATATATATATATAATTTCAAGTTTAATTTCAGAAAAAAAATATATATATATATATATATATATATATATATATATATATATATATATATATATATATATATATATATATATATATATATATATATTTAATTTCAAGTTCAATTTCAAGTTTAATTTCAAAAAAAAAAAACATATATATATATATATATATATATATATATATATATATATATATATATATATATGTGTGTGTGTAATTTTGTCGTTTACCACACATTGTGTTGATAGTCAACATGCATATTATTTTCTAAACATGTATAATTGGCCTAAAGTCCATTCATGTAAGCGTTTAAGTGATGCAACGATTCAACTTGAACCACACGATACACAAAATTACAAAATATGTTGCAATTTTTCTTATTCAGATCCTATTTGGATTCATCGAATTCAAACTATCCATGATATATGTTATTAAGCTGGATTCACAATGCGGACTAATGATTAGTGAATAATGATTAACTAAAGTTGAGACATACGGAATCAATGTTGACGTTCACATTGTGTTTTATATTAGTGACTGACCTTGAAAGTTATTCAATTTTCATCTTCAGTAATAATCATTAGTTTTAATCATTAGTCTGACCAATCAGAAGTCGTGAATTCGAAACGACAGGAAGTCAATGCAACAGGATAGGCTTTCCCACTCGGTGACCCGCTCGTTAACAGCCTTCTAACATGTAGACCACAATTTAAATCTGTCATCTTGAGACAGCTTTGACTCATGAAAAGTAGGTCATTTCTCTCAAAATTAGTTCTCATTTCAAGTCTATGTGAATGCTCACTTTCTTAATTTCAGTATTCAATATTAGTCACTAATCATTAGTTCGCATTGTGAATCCAGCTTCAGTAGTGTAAATAGGTTGGTATCACTACATCGTGCCCTATCTATGACTATCAATCACGTAACGGGATAAGCAACATGGCATTTTCCTTTCTCACCATGCGCATATCAAAGGGATGCCGCCTCACCGCCTCCTCGTATCTTCACTCTTAGATGTACCCACTAAAAACCCTGACGGGTGAGAACTTGGAGCCAAGTCCTGAATGGTTTCAACAACTACAAAATCTTTCATATATAAAAGGTGTAAAATCGAAACTGTATGCCAAGTGCAACGTATTATTCATCAATATGGCCTGGAAAATAACAGGAAACACTTGGCTCATTGCCCCTCACGTCCCCTCATATAACACCAAGCAGAATTGAAGTGAAGTGAAGAGCATGATGCTAAGAAATGAGTAATTTCACGTTCCTGACACAAGGAAACGTAATATGAGTCAGGAGAATTTGTAATTCACGCATGGTCTCATGGAGACTCTGTCGCGTTATTGGTTATTAAATTATCAAAATATCCACTTTTTTAAATAAGTGTTGGATTTATGGCTCGAAAGAAGGCAGAGACTGACTTTGACCCCGAAATACATCTCCTCATTGGAGTAGAATGAATAATAACTTCAAATGAGTATAAAAATACAATATAAAAATAATGTGAAATTATAATCTGAATTTGAAAGTGATTTGAGTATTTTCATTTGATTCATAAAACCTGCATCACGAAATCTAACAAAATATTAATTTTGTAAGTTTGGTTCTGTGAACTTATGGTAACGTTTGAATTTTTCAAAGTAAAAGGGTAAAAGGGTGTATTGCTCCCCAATCAAATGTGGGCTCTCAATTCATGATCTCTCAATCACTACCCACTAAATATCTTCAAATTGTTGGGAAACTATATTTTGGAATGGAAAATGAAATGAGGAGGGCAAGTTTCTTGAATCATATTACGTTGCCCTCTGTCAGGTACGTGGATCCATTTCTTAACATCATGCACTTCACTTTAATTTGGGGTGGTGTTATATGAGGGGACGTGGGGGGCAATGAGCCAAGTGTTTCCTGTTTTTTTTCAGGCTGTACTGATTGATAATACGTTGCACTTGTCATACAGTTTTGATTTCACACTTTTTATATTAGTAAGTTTTTGTAGTTGTTGAAACATTTCAGGACTTGGCTACAGGTTTTTACCCGTCAGAGTTTTTGGTGGGATATCAGTAATTTTTGTTTCTTCATAATGATTAGATGTATTTGCTTCTTCACAACAGCATGAGAATATATTTCTTGACTGTGTCATCAAATTTTCGTTCGATCAAACACAGTCTCTTGATTGATTTCCTCGCCTATCGTATATCAGCATTGAATGGCCCAAAATAGTCGTCAAGTTGAAATATTCTTCAAATACCGGTGTCACGGTATTTTTGTGGGTGATATAGGCCTATAAGTATGGAAAATGGAAGATACCGGTATATCTTCATGTACAAAATAATATACTGATATAAGATTATTTTGGATGGGTTCAACATACGAATTTACCGGTGAGATATTATGTATCCAGTATATTCATATGTAGACCAACATGTACATGCTGAAAATATAAATATTAATATACCGGTGGTATGAAAAAAAAACCTTACGAGTTGGCTGGTCAAAATACACATATACCGGGAGATGAGTGTGGGTTATGGAAATATTGAATTCAATACAGTTCTTGAAATACTGATATGCTTATTAGAAATGCATTTGGGGGTTGCAAATTGAATAAAAGTTCATTATTTCGAAATGATTTCCAATTAGCGGGCGAATGAGTGGAAAACAAACGATGTAGTCTCGAGCACAACGTGCACAAACGAAGCACAAACGCTTGGCGAAAAATTGAAACGTGATTTCTTCCATGATTATTCCATTCCTTTCCGATTTTTCGTGATTTGTGTTTTTCCGTGATTTTCGAGATTTTTCCCATTCTTTCCTATTTTTTCGATTTCTCGTGATTTTTCCATTTTTTCTCGATTCTTTGTGACCTTGGTGATTTTTCGTGATCAGCCTACCGTTCTGTTCCTCGATTCTGCGTTCTTCTTATTTTTCTTGATTTTTAGCGTGTTCACCACACTGTGGAAACACACTCATACGTTTGATTGAGAAGGGACCGAAAAAATCTATTCGTCGCGTAGAATCGCTGAATTTCTACATAAATTGAAAATTATCGAGCTTGGACTATGTATTTTTTTACAATCTTCGACTACGTAGTAATGAAACTTGTCCACATAGCCTGTATATTTTCAAATCAACGAAATAAAGAAAAAAACTCTATCGGCCTTGGAATGGCGTGGACTTTTATACCATATTTTGCGCGTTAATAGAATCGCTGGTTTTCCTCGTAAATTATAAATTTAAGCGCTTTCAAGTTGTAATTGGTTATAATCTACCGCGTTACGATAATTACTTTTGTCCACGTAGCCTAAATATTTCATAATTAAATAAAAACCGAAAAAAGATTGAGTATACCCCATTTTTGGTCAAGGAGGTTAAAATACTAACCTCTTTGGTTTTACCCTCTGATAACCATGGTAACATTTTATAAACAACGGATGTGTTTATATTAACATCTTCTGGGCCCGAATTCACAAAAGTCATAACTTTGATTCGGCTCAAAGTTACGACCTCCTTTCGAGATAATACCATATTTTGTCTTAATCCAAACTCCTGAAGAAATATTTGATCGTCCCACCAATCCCTAGCAAGTGTCTGAGATCCTCATAGCAGCTGTTCTTTCATCTCTTGTCCGGGGACAAGTACCTAAAAAATTGACTGGTAGGTCTAGGCCCTAGGCTAGTAAGTGATCACCTTTTGACTTTGAATATCCATTTACAATGATTTTATGGCTGAATTTGACAGAAAATGTAAATTCTAGACACCAAAACACGGTAAGGATATTTTTAAATACCGCGCAATTTGATTTACGTATTTTATAAATCCTGTTGTACATCTAACCTCAACGTTTTGCTTGATCTCGACTGGGCCCAGGCCTAGCGTGTGCAACTGTCAGTGTCACCTCTGACCACTCACCTTGTCTGTCTACTCTAACCTAACCTGTCAAAGAGTGTACCACTATTACTAGGCCTATATGCCTACCTAGCTGAAATGTAACTTATGATTACTAATATAACCACTAAAACACTAACACTAATTATATATACAGTTATAATAGGCCTAGGCCTATCTCCTACTAATTAGATTACAATGTTGAATGCTGGGCTTTTCCTAATTCTGGATGAGGCTAGGCCGAGGCCTAATCAGGAGGGGCCTATCATTGTTAGACCTGACAGAGTAATCAAAGATAGGCTTGATTCATCAAATGTGTCGGATGACCATCTGATTAAACGGTACAGGTTTCAAAGACATATCGTCTTGGAACTGTGCAACATTTTGGAAGGCCATTTGACCAGACCGACGCAAGTTCTTACTGCATTGCGATTCTACGTGTCTGGAACGTTCCAGCTCGTTATGGGCGATGTAACAGGCATAAGTCAAGCCAGTTGCTCGCGAGTTTTGTGTGACATTAGCAACGCATTGGTACAACACTCCCTCCACTTCATATCCTTACCTATCGATAATGAGGCATACGTGGCCAGAGTTGAAGCAGGTACGTTGCTGAGGTTATTTGTTGCTAGTACACTGAACTGTCATACACAGACTGAGATCTGATGTTAGAGTCAAGTTGAGTTAGGTTAAGCTAACTTGAACCGAAAATCTCGTACACCGCAAGAAAAATATTTTCATGCATGATGGCTAGTATATTATTGTGGGGAGAAGAGGATAGTCTCACACTATTCAAATGCAATATCGTAGCCTCCCTATTCAGTCATCATCTGAAATAATGCTTACGGTGTAGGCCTATTGGATTTTCCGTGTAGGCCTACGTTTTTCTCAATTCACCATATTCTCGGTGTATCAGTTATGCAACCCAAGAATTATTATTATTATTATTATTATTAACTCTTGCAGTTGCACATAAATGCGCGGTGGCAAGTTCCCTATCAATCCTATCCTATCGCCTCCCTAACCTTCTGACGGAATAGCTTCAACCCTATTTCATCCTCCTCAAGTATACTTCTAATAAGCCCATTCCAATCCCTACCTGTCATATTCAAGAAAGAGAACTTACCGACATCTAATCTAGCCCCCTTTATAACTACTGCTCTATCATGACTTCGCCTATCCCCATACCCTGACTCATTCCTTACAATCAACCTATTTAACTCTCCCCAGCCCCCTTCTCCTTCCATTACCCTGAAGAAATTACAGATCCGATCCTCCTTTCTCCGTATTTCCAATTCCCGCCATCCCAAGTCTCGGATCATCTCAGATGGACTCTCCAATATTCTCACCCTCTCCCCCCTTTCATTCTCCCCCCATTTCCACCTCCTAACCCTACCTGTAACCCTTCTAACTGCAATCCTTTGCACCCTTTCCACATCCCTTATCTCACCTAATCTATAAGGATCCCAAACTGAACTAGCATATTCCACCATGGGACGCACTAACGAGAAATAAGCCTTTTCCTTTATCTTCATACTTGTCCCCCTAAGCTGCCTCATTACAAAGTTTAGTGCATTTATACTCTTTTTTACTATTCTCTCAATCTGACTCCCCCACCCTAGACGTCTATCAAATACCACCCCCAAGTACTTGTAATTTTCCACTGACTCAAGTGACTTCCCTCCTACATCATACACTACATCAGCCCTCACTCTCCTCCTACCAAAGGTGACTAACTTACACTTCCCTTCATTTAACCCCATCTTGTTCAACTGAACCCAACAATTAAGTGCCGTCAAATCTGCCTGAATAGCTACTACATCCTCCTCTGTATTGATTTCCCTATAAACCACACAATCATCTGCAAATAACCTTATTCTCGAATTAACAACCCTAGTCAGATCATCTATATATAAATCAAATAATAACGGACCTAGCACACTACCCTGTGGAACTCCTGACGTAACCTTAACCTCACTTGAAACCTCCGAACCTACTCGAACCGTTTGAACTCTATCCTGAAGAAAGTTTCCAATCCAATTAACTAACCCAGCATTCCCAATGGACAGTTTTAACTTCCCTAATAGTATAGAGTGATCTACCTTGTCGAAAGCCTTTTCAAAATCTAAAAACACTGCATCAATACAGCCCCCCTTGTCTACTACCCCTGCCAGCTCTTCCGCAAAACCCAACAACTGTGTCTCACATGAATACCCCTTCCTAAACCCATGCTGCACTTCCGAAATACCCCTATGTTCATCTACTTTCTCCATTATTCTCTTTAAAACTACCCTTTCCATCATCTTACATACATGTGACGTTAAACTGATTCCCCTGTAGTTGTCTACCCTGCCCCTTTGCCCTCCCTTTGAAATTGGAACCACCTCCGCTTTTTTCCAATCTTGCGGTACTCTACCTGCTGTGAGTGAGGCTTGGAACAACCTTAGCAAATAACCTACAACCCCCCTACCCGCTAATTTCAGGAGATCGCTTTGCACCCCATCTATGCCTGGTGACTTCCCACTTTTTAGTTTCCTCAATACATTCCACACTTCCCCCTCTGTAAGCAGGACTTCTTCCCCCTCCCCCTCCAGTGTTGTTTCTCCCTCCCCTATAAATCCAGTCACATTGAACACTTCCCCGTAGAATCTATTTAATGCTGCTGCCTTCTCCTTATCCGTTTTCCACTCATTCCCTCCCTGATCAACTAAGGTGGGCAACTCCTTACTACTACCCTTCTGACTAGAAACAAACCTGTACATTCTATTCCAGCTACCCTGTACATCACGTTCATTAAACATACCACCCATGAAGTTTTCTTTCGCCTCCCTCTTAGCCTTGTTTAAGTCCCGCCTCAGGTCCCTGATCGCTTCCTTTCCCTCCCCTGACTCCCTCAATTTCCTACTCATCTTTCTACCCTTTCTCTTAAGCCTCCTAACTGTACTATTATAGTAGGCAGGATCTGCATTTGCCTGCAACACCTTATAGGGAACCAACATATCTCTAACCTCCTCATATACTTTCCGAAAATTCAACCACAGACCTTCAACATCACGCTTGTCTATCTCACACCACTTCTCAAACCTATCCTCAAAAGCTTTTTGAACCTCTCTTGCCTGCACCCTTTTGTACCCCCAAACTTTCTTCCCAACGTTATCGGTTTGAACCGGAGCTAAAGCTAAGCTGACTATAGGTACCCGATGATCGCTAATGCCATCAACAATCACTGTTTTTGCCCACAACTCACTCGGCCTGACTAACACTACGTCTAGAATATTTGTACCCCCTAACCTTCTACTCCTGGTTCCCTCCTCCACAACCTGATGAAAACCTTCGTTTAATATGCCCGTAACGATGTTTTGCATTACTCCCCTCCCTTGTTCTCTACCTCCTACCTCCCATCTTACGTTAGGCATGTTCAAATCTCCCGCTATAATTAAACTCTCTACATTATCCCTAGCACTAAGCCTATCCTCTAAGCAATGAAGCAGTCCTAAATCCCCCCCCGGAGGCCTATATGCTGCGATTACCTCAAGAGACTGTTTGCCTACTGTTATCTTCATTCCCATCATCTCTGCTTCCTCTTCCTTCCAGAGCACTGTCCCCTGAATACCTCTTTTAACTGCTACCATTACCCCCCCTCCATGCCTATCCCTATCTCTTCTATGCAATGTGTAACGATCTATAGTTAATTCACTTTCTGTAAAACCCCCTCCCAACCATGTCTCTACTGCCACCACCACTTCTGGCTGGTACAATTCTAATAGCGTTCTAAATTCATCCACCTCATTTGCTAGACTTCTTCAATTTACTACCATTAGGTTAATCTCCTGGCACTTACTTTCCCTCGACCTATTTCCCCCCTCACCCACTCTCCCCCCCTTTTCTTCATTCATCGCACCCCCCTCAAGTCAAACCTGTGTTCCCAGCCTATCACCTACCCTCCCTAACAGCCCACCAAACATACGCTGCCCTTCCTTTGACAAATGAAGTCCATCCCCACCTAATCCTTCTCCTCTTAGCCAACAATTGGAGTCCACAAAACACACATCCATTCTTTCGCACATACGACTAAGAAAGTCATTCATACCATTGATGACCCCCCTCTGCATATCCCTACGATATAAAATCCCACTAACCACCACCCTACCTTCCCCAAACCTCCCACGAGCTACTTTCACTAGCCCCTCCATCTCCTGTACTAACTTGACCTTTCCCCACCCATCCCTACCACTCACGTCATTTGTCCCTACATGAACTATCACCGCCTTCCCTGCAGCATCCTTCTCACTAACCTGTTCCAACACTTTCTTCATCCTAACTACCCCTATTCCCGGTAAAACTGTGACGTCCAGCTTTCCCCCGGCCTGCGCTCCTACTCCCCGAACGAGTGAGTCTCCTAGCAGCATCACCCCTCTCAAGCCCTCCCTGTCTGCCTCAACCTCAACCTCCTCTGCAGCCCTACTCTGTCCCAGTCTACCACTATCTTCCTCTGTCCTAAGTACTTCCTTAGCCTTTGTTTTTCCCATTGCCTTCCCAACCTTAGCCCTAGCTTCATCCTGCCTATCACTGATTACCTTTACCACAGGTGTCTCCTTACCCTTATACTCAGCACTACTCCTAGGCCCGTTCCCCATGCTCACTTCATCTACATACCATCCCCTAACCTTACCCACTCTATCTCCCTCGAGATCCTTTCCCTCCTTAGCCTTCCTCAACTTCCGCTTTAACCTAGCAATAGTACTCCTTAACTGCTCTTCTAACTCTCCCCACTTCCCTGCCTCCTTTTCTACTACCTTATCTTTCCAATCCCCCACACAGCTACCACACAACCACACAACTGAACTGCATTTCCCCAGAATCTTATATTCCTCCCCCGAGACACGCGGCACACTGCATGCACCATGCTCCCACGACTCACACACACCACACTTCAAAGCCTTCTGCCTACTGCTCACAACCTTCCTACACCTATTACAACTACTAGAATCCTCTACACCTACACTACCCTGCATTTTCACACGAGCTGGACTGATATTACAAAGAATGTTACCCTCTAGAACTACCTCGACAATAATGACCCTACAAACAATAACTAGGCCCTTCACTACCTGAGCTTACACAGAACTAAACAAAACCAGACGCTCATAACCTCAAAAACAATAGGCTAACACAGAGCAACAACACTGCCAAACTTTCAACTACTTATAAACACAACTAAAACTTTCCGAATTTCTTCACTAACACTTCACCACACTACTGTAACCTTTAACACTGATTTCCTCACAATACCCTTCAACTGTTCTCAAAAGAACATTGATTAAACTAAAATACACTAGCACACAAACTTCAAGCGTGTTTGCTGGCCAATTCAAGATGGCGGATCTGAATGGTAAAAGAATGGTACGGTACCCTACATGTACAGGCCTATGGTGGACCATCCTGATAGAGTTTTTTTTTGGTTATCCTCTGTCATTCAGGTCAATACTGGGATGGTTCCTTGAGAGACGGCAGGAAGCTTGCTTGCTCTCCGAGTTGAGTTTTTGCATGCCGGGGACGTATGGTGCGGGGAGGGTAGTGGGCTTGTCGCTAATGTATAGGCCTCGCTGTTATTTCTCTGATGGTCTTATTTGTTTGAGATTTGATAAATATATAAATTGACGGGTACAATCACTGTACATGGATTGGATTGTTTTATTGCAATCAATCACTTATTCTCTGATTAGGCTACAAAGGAGAATCACAGAAGTAGCCCATCATCAGAAAATACTGATGAATAACACATACATGAGACATTCAACATAGGCCTACATAGTAATTTAATCACACTATCGAGTGATTTATTAATTTAAATATTACTTGCTTTCTTTACTTTTTGATTGTGAACACTTTGTTTTATTATCCGGTCTTATGTCATTCTTTGTAACCATGTATGTAGGCCTATGTACAAAAAATAGCATAGAATGAATATCTACTATACCACTACTACTACACTGATTGTTGTAGAGTACGACAAAGACATGCAAAATTAAAGATTTCAGTCTAGGCATTTCCGAATTCAATTATTGGATGAGCGATGTTACTCTCATGCATATTGTGGCAGTAATTGCAAATACGCTACCAAACTTTCACAATCGGTTGTCACATGGTAGAAAAATACATTTTTGTGTGTAGATCGCTCTTCTTACATGCAACAAACACATAGTTTATCATGTTGAGTATTACTAGTTTTTAGTGATAATGAGTTGCAAGTGAGTCATGACAAAATGAAATGATACATTCAACCATACTGATTGATTGATTATTGCTTGTTAAATGCCCCACCAACAGATTATTGTTGTCGATTTTTTTATTCCATGGAGCCAAGACTTCATTTCACTTGACGAACGAAATCGGGCTTCGTTTTTATGTTCTCTTTTGTACGTGGGAATGTGGTATACATATAAGAGAGTGTGTAACAAATCAAAACTTTTTCCAAACGTTGGTGTAATTACATAATTAAAGCGGACTATAAAATAAACCGGACAAAATATGTTGAATTAATTTTTGATGAGTTCATAATCAACCAAGTTTGATGAGTCTGCATTAGTTAATTGAAATTATCATATTCATTTGACAGAAGTAGTTCTTCTCATTTTTCGATGGCCTTGAGAAAAAAGTCAAAATATCTATTAAACTCGAAGATTACAGTGTAATCAGACATGGGAAAAATATTTTGAAGCAGGGTTTCCAGCAGGCGTACCAATTTTCTCTTGTTGTCCGACACAATTTTCCCAACGGACAATCACAAGCCAGTATTCACCTAAAAACATGCCGGTTTTCGACATCGTTTCGGTCCCGTGATCATTGACTCAACTTCCAACTTTTGTCGGCCGAAATTACGATCACTGTAAGATACACTGCGATTGCAATCCATCTGGCTCCGGTTGTTTGGATTTATATCGCCACCAAAAAAAACAAAAAAAGAATCGATTCCCAAAAATATCGATCCACATATCCTAACTGCAATTTCAAACATCACCACACTTTTAGAATCACGGTCTTAGATTTTGTATCCAAAAATGCTGTGCCATTTGAAGTAGAATTATTTATTCAGATGGTACAGGACAATCTCCGTGTTTGTTTAATTACAACGGCGTGACCTGAGAAAAGTGTGTCAATTTGTATTCTTGGGGTAATAAGATCGCCCTTGTGGTGCCCCGTCCAAACGATCCTACCTTTTCTCGTTGGCCTTAATTGGGAAACAATGATTTTGTATCAAGTTTCGATGTTATTTAAAAAATATATATTGTATTCTGGCACCTCAATTTCTCACATTCAAAGAAGCCGTGAGTCGAGGTAATGACGGCTATGACTACGACGTCACGAAAACGTTACGACACAGCCAAGTGGAAACAGGCATGACAAAAATCGTACCGATATCGTGTGGGACGACAAAACAGAATCGGAACTGTGAACCCGGTCAACTTCAAGTATCTAAAAACTACATACAGATACTTGAATTTGGAGTAAGCCTATTTCAGATACAAGATACATTTAAAAAATGTATTTACAATTTACAAAATACGAGATAGTGTCTCAAGTTTTCTATACAGTATTGGGTTTTAACGGCAAACTGTAATGATAGTCAAGATCTATTGGCGTCGGATGGATGATTAATGAGATGAAGGTTTCTTGAGTAATGGGAAGGATAGTGGGAAGGAAGCAGTCGTGGCCTTTATTGTGGGAACCATCCCAGCATTAGCCTGGACTACAGAGGGAAATCATGAAAACCCCTGTAAAGGTTGAAGGCGGCAGGGATCGAACCGGGTCCTAAATTCCCCTCGCCACCCGCAACACATGAAGAGTGAATATGTGAAGAGATAATGACAGATCGAAGGGTTGTAATATCACAATCATAAGATCCTTTGTTAACAATCTGCATTCATCATACTTTGAACATTCTTCAATTTGAACTTTACCACCTCTTTTGTATTCACATGTATTCACCGTCTTTGTGAATTGACAATGTGTATGTAAAATTGAAAATACAATATCACAAGCGAATTTCCTTTACCGATCTATATTTCTGCCTCGCATGTAAAGTTGACATTCCATTTCCACTCGACTGTTCTCACTGTTTGTTACTACGTGTGAATGTATAATAATCACTATAACATGAAATCGTGAAGTGTTTTGACATAACTTTACCGTTTACTTATTATTTACACTCGAGACATTACCTAGTTGTAGTTGCTTTTTTTTCAAATATGAAATCGAACGACAGTTCATCTTTTGATATAATCCGTGTATGCCCATGATTTATAATCCATGAATGGGGTGGTGAGATCGCCCTTGTGGTGCCCCGATCAAACAATCCTACCTTCAATTGGAAAAGAATAATTTTGCATCAAGTTTCGATGTTGATAAAATAAATATATACGCCTAATCCAATTGAATAATTTACTCTTTACATATTCCATTCATAATCTGTTGTTTTGACGCCGAAGAAGAGAAAACGGACAGATGACGATGCATTCGACCGTGCAACGGGAAAATGTCAGTATATGGAGGAGGCAAAAATGACTTCAATTCAAAATGTTGAATTGCTCTCTCAATACGAGAGCAGGGGCCTCATTGAAAATGGATGAAACTCTTGTTCTGATTGCTGAAGCAAAAGCGGCTGAATACCTGAAATAATAACATCCCAACACATTCATGAAAAAATATGGGCCTAGATGAATACAAGGTATTCAAATGAAGATTCATTTACACGCATCGAATAACCAACAGATTGATATTTATTCCCTTCACAAATAATGAATGATATAATTTTAAGCCTATAAATTATTGAAGAAAGAATGTACGGCAGTGCACTGTGGTGTGATGCTCTTCTGGAGCGCAGGGAACTGCGTTTGGGATTGGTAGCAGCAGTCAAGGTTCATTTGCATACACAGAATCTCCTAAAAAACACAAACAATGTTATAAACTATTCAAAACTGGAATTGAAATGGTATTTCAGTAGGCTTACTGAAATTGAATTGAACTAATATTAAATTTAACTGGACCTCGATTAAATTGAATAAAATGTGATAATATTCGGCCCATCACTTTCAAATCTATCAACCGGTAGTTGAGGTGAATATTTATTCAAACACAAACGAATTGTCAACTTGAATACACACAATCGACCATTCTGTCCAAGGTCTTTGTTTTACGCTCGGACGTAGCAGTTACGTAATTCCATGACTCATTAGGCCTACTATTGGACTATGATCAATTTCTTCCTCTTCTCTAATGAGACTTGATAGAATATTGTGAATATTTGACAGTATAAGAAAACTAGATAATATTAAATATTGATAATATTAATGATTTTTTTATTCCTCAAAAGACTGGTTACTACATGTAATTTAATTTGCTCCCCCACAACATATTCTCACTGGATGCTCAAATACTTTTGAGAATTTTGTAGGCTTATGAAGTGTGATTTGATGTGTAATAAAATAAAAATAAGCATTGAAATCATCGTGTGTGGCTATTTGTACCCTCGTAGCTGTTGGTGGGGTTGTTCAACAGAATCAAAATGAAATAAATAAATAGGGGGCGTGTCAGTGAATTTAGTGCTACAAGAATATTCTACAGTCCGTATTTTTAAGCCGGTATAGTTTTACGGTACCTTATGGTAGACCATTGCTAGCATATTGTTGACTTCTACTGGTATATCATTCATGAGCCATGCCAGTAGTAAGGTCTACTGCGGTTGAGAGAATCGCCTACCGGTATTGATAACGTTACTACATGAATTCCTGTTATATTTAGTGTAATATTGATAATAATAGTGGTTATTAATATCCACAGTGAAAATAGAATTAAAAAAATGGATATTATCAAAGTATCTTATATTTCATGAGAAATAAAACTATTTCATTCTACAGTGTATATTCCAAATAACTGAAAATAGTCCATAATTTCAAAATGTGGATTCTTGTCACTAGGCCCTATGATTATTTTTTATTAAAATTGATATTTTCATCATCATCATCAAAATGTACGTGCGTAAGTGTTCAGACTTGATATACTCATTTTTTTTTTCTTATGTAAAAAATGTTAGTAGACCTGCAGACAAGTCAACTCTTTGTGACTGCGGGTCTACGTAATTGTACTGAAATCTTTGTGAGAACACGAATAAAAAAATGAAAGAAAAAATGTCAATATCAAGAGTAGTCTTACAAACCTTTCTCTACTCATACGTCTGTGGCAAGTTGTCTCGGATGTCATCCAAGGGAGTCTGTCAATCCATGAAGAAATGATCAACGCAACCTCAATCGCCCTCCCAACTCATGCTCTTCCGTGCTGTTCGCGGCAAAGCGTTCAAACGAATCCAAGCTTCCATCTGTATATGTAGATACAATGAATATTGATGAATATTTTAATATTTAATCTGACAGAGATTAAGTAATGAGCTCAAGGTCGACACTACACAATTCACGATTCCTCTCTTACACCACAGTTTTGTTTGGTCAAGTAGGCTAGGTCTCGGCATTGAATTTGTAACATTACAAAATCAATGGTCTCGGGCAAGATGAATCGAGAACTAGGCCTAGCCCCTATGTTTATACAATATTTATGGTCTAGGCCTACATGTATGTAACTCCAGATGAGGTACTTCTGGCTGTGAAAATATAGGGTGTAGGGCCTAGGCCTAGGTCATATATTTACTAGGTCCGAGTCTAGTTATTCTTTGTCTCAGATAGCCTATAAGCATTTAGTTGGAATGGTAGTAGTAGTAGTAGTAGTAGTAGTAGTAGTAGTAGTAGTGTTCATTCCTTTAACCCTCTTTCGAGGAAATCACAACCCACAAGGGTATAGGCCCAAGTCTGGGCCTAGGCCTATAACCTTTAAACATTGAATCAACTGTGAAAAATCATCGGATTCTATCTCTTGACTTATGCTTGCCTGATTGCAATTGTCAAAAAATACGACTAAACAGAACGTAAATTCATTTCTTACCTCAAAATTGAAAAATACAATCCCAATGTCGAAAGTGTCATCTGTCATCACACGGTTTTGAAGACCTCTCAAAGACAAAGCTGAACGAAGGTAGCTCATAACTCGAGCGTTCGATGAGTTCGATTATGGCAAAAAGCAGTCAAAATTCAATACCAACTTCTGAATGTTATTGGTTTTGTAAGGTTGTCGGAAATCGGTCACTTGTAGAACGCGCACAAAAGTGGCCGATAGAGTTATCCAGCAGAAAGGTGTCTGGAGGATTTGTCGGCATATTGTGCATAGGCCCTAACACGCTTATATGAATGGACTTCAGGCCATTTGTTCATGCTTTGAAAATAATATGCATGTTGACTATCAACACCATTTGTGGTACACAAAACTAAGACCACTTTACATACAAATATTGCTTTCGCATCTTCTTTTTCAGGTTTCTGTACACAATGCAAGGTTGTTATACAAGGTTTTATTCCACTAGAAGTAATATATATATATATATATATATATATATATATATTGAAGGTTTTCTGCCAACAGAAGCATTTTAACCGTTCTCCTTGGTCTAGACTCTAGAGGTAGCGCATCTGCTTCTGGTTCCAAGGCCGCATGTTCAAATCCTGAGTAGAGTGTGTTTTATTTTCAAATGTTCTTTCATCTATCATCAGCTCACTGTTTTTCATCTTCCGCTCATCGGTACCCTCCATAACCTAGCTAATAGTGAGGTCGTTAAGTAACATAGAAAAATAAGCATTTAATAAAAGTATTAGATTATTACGCCTTTAAGTAAAATATCAAGGGTGGGCCTACTCTACTCTGTTGATGAGAAAAGTTAATTCAGGATTCTATGTCAATAGAAGAAATCTTGTAACGGGTTTTTGTAAATGGAAGCAATGTATTTAAGATTTCTGTCAAAAGAAACAATCAATTTAGGAATTTATTTTTACAGAAGAATCATTTAAGGTTTCCTGTCGATGGAAACAATCAATTTGAGGTTCAATTTTCTATATGAGGGCGTCCAAGGGTGAGCTCGCTCACCCTTGTTTTTAATTTTACCGATTTTTCGTGATTTTTTTGTTTCTTGTAATATTTTTTTCTTTCTTTCTTGATTTTTGGTGAACCTCTGCTCCTTATTTTTTCTCTTCTTTCTCGTTATTCCTCTGATTTTTCATTTTTCTCCGTTTTTTCGTGTTTTTTCTTACTTTTCGTGCTTTAATTGATTTTTCTCGATTTTTTTTCCCTAGATTTTTTTTTTCAAGTGTAGTTCCTACACCTGATTTTCCCAGTTGTTGATCTCTCGGGACTCAAATCCTTCTCTTTAGCAGCTGTTCATACTCCTTCAGTTTTTTAACTGACCTTGGATTTTGTACCCAAAGTTTCCGATGGTTCATTAGTGGCCGAGATTTAATCGTAGATACAACAGTATTCTTCTTTTCTCAAAGTTATTATTCCAATCTCTAACCCGTTGAACATGATTAATTGACAAATCTCGCACACACGATCGATCTGGTATATTCATACAAACTTATTTTCGAAATGTCATCGAAATATGTCGTGAAATGATTCAACAAAATGATACAAACTTGAAGAGAGAGTTTAGTATTACCTTATTTCCGGTTTTCAGGAGCAACTGGCGCTTAAAAATTCGAAAGACACAATTTCATGAGTTCACATAATCCCTGAAAAAATTAGACAAATCGGACGATACGTTTGGCCTGTAGCCGAGTTCTTAAGTGACGTCGATAGGAGGAGGAGGGTGAAACGGAAAAAGAAGTCTTTTCACAGTGCTAAAACTTCCAGACGTTTGTTCAGATATAATATATATTTAATTGTATATGTCGTGTCGATTAGGGCGCCTCATTCCTTTACAACAAACTAGAGGTATCTAGGTTGTTAGTTCCGGAGATACAGTATATGTTCAAAATCAAAACCGCCTGGAAATACTTCGTGTAAACAGTGTAAGCGTGTAGCTGAGAACTCGCACGGACTTGGCTCTCGTCGATCTATCGCTAGACTAGATGAACTTACATGTATTTTCTATGAATCCTGCCACTTATTCACCTACCTTCACCAACCAGGAATCTTAGTTCAAAAACTGCTCAAACAACAATCAGACTGGCCAGATAGGTTAGCACCTAGAACCAAGAAGAAGAAGGAGAAGAAAAACATTCTAGAATCGGAACTTTCTGTTTGCACTGTCACTGTCAGTTAATGGGTTAAACCAGCCACTACAAATTCAATAGTTAAACTACATCAGTTTTTTTTACTGATGTGAAGGGCACGAATGGTAAGGGTTAAGTAGGGTGAGGTTTTGTATCGAATGTACAACTAGAAAGCCATTGCGGCCTAACCCCACCGCACAAATGAAGACTCATTATTATCATTATTATTATTATTGTAATTTTAGGGTTTGTGCCCTGCCCTACTGACCCTAACAATCGTCTACCATCCACCACCTAACATATGACCCTCAAAACAGAGGTTAAAGATACGGCATATTTACCGGGATCTCATTTCTCCATTATTTAATAGTATAGGCCTAGGCCTAGTCCTACCTTGTTAAAACAGGGCGAGTGCCCAACAACTAAGGGAGTCGAGTCAGACAGTTTGTTTCTTGCTCAAATAGACCTAGAGACCTAGGCTAACATTGGTTAACATTTAATTCGGGCCAGGTTCAGGATTGAATAGGCCTACACCTTACAAGTCACCACATCAATCTGCCTATTTGATAAATTGTCAGGTTATGTTTTTAGTTTAAGGCACTGAGTTTGTATTATAAACTCCATTTTTGAAGTTTGTTGATGATGGCTAGGGCCAAGGGGTTAGGTAGGGCTTTGACATTCATTTTATAACCATACTTAATAAAATCACAGTGTGAGATAATTTTTGTGTCGAGTGGATGAAGCTGCAGTTTTACGGTTCAAACCTTTCGCGTCCCAAACATAACCATCCTGTAACAACCCTGCAGATCGGCAGTATCTTTCACGAATAATTGACTGCTATTTCGAGTACCGGTAGGCCTAATCATACCTTAGGCCTAGATCTATAGAGGAAAATTCCTCGAAACCATTGTTGAATGGTATTCAAATATGGGCCTATATTACAAGAATTAAATCACAAATTGAACCCAATAATTGATGGCCTAGATCATAGATACAATGCTCAAGCTCCTGTTGTAACTCTTACTGCCCAGTTGTAGACTTATAGAGACCCAAGCTTTAGGATGAAGTCAGCTTTTCCAGCCCAAATTTGTAATAGTAGCACTGTGCATGACGTAAGGCTGGTTATCGAGTTCCGTCTCTAATACCAGGTAACCCGTGGAGGTAAACAAGCTACGATAGAAGGTTACTTTGTAAGCACCAAGTCAGCGGAATGTATTTGTATTCTTGATTTACTGTAGATCAGTACATAGTAATAACTAATAACATTGGTTTCGTCACGTAAGCTAGATCTGAATCAAGATAATAATAATAAGTAAGCCAATTGAAGTAGAATACCGGTAGTTGGTTAAACTGCGAGGATTATTAGCTAGGAACTTCAAATAGAACAAAATTAATGTAATGTATTGTAAAAAAGTTGACCTAATATATTGGAAATGTATCAGTGGGTTTTGAGATTGCTGATAGGAGTGGGTGGTAAGTGGCTTTCCAAATTTCATCCATCTAATGAAAGACAAAAAAAGGTTTGTATCAAATTTTTATTCAATCTATTGAACTGAAAGAAATGATCAAGTAACTTTGAACTAATCACCGAAAAGAAGTTTCGAATGGGAAGAACTGAATCTGAGTCATTGTGAAAGGTCTCTTGTATATCTCGCATATATTTGTCTGAAACAAATTCTCATCATTAGTGTCTCACAAAGTCTCACTAAGATTTCAAGTGTATCACTTGGATAAGTTATATTGTTGACAATTCCCTCATTCAACGTAATTGCTTCAAGCCTATACAATTTTCTTCTCAATTTGTGAATAAATTTAAGACCTATATACTTCCCATGTAGCTACAGTAAAGCTGGATTTCCATGCACGCGATCCTTATATCGCTCGAATGTTGAACAAACCTCAACTTTCGTGAAGTGATTCGCGACTTGTCCCTGATTGGTCAGTGGTCTGCCGCCTTGCGACTTTGAGCAGCCATGATACGCGACATGGTATCGCGCGATATGAGAATCGCGTGCATGGAAATCCAGCATAAGCCCTATATACATCAGTACTAATAATTTAATTTGATCATAGGCCTATTACATTGCCTGCCCTCTGTCTTATACATGTAGCCCTGTTATACCCACACTGTAGGCCTAAATAATTGAATGAAATGTAACCCTACTCCAATCCAAGTTCGAACATTGTTCTGTTATTTCATTATCAGTAAGAGCCAGTTTTATGAATCCTAGTCGAGTAATAATCCAATAACCACTAGTTGAAGGCATGAAAATAACATATATAATCAAGGGTGATAACAAATTATTATGCTAACCATTGCTTGATCTACTAACTATCCATTTGTAAAACTGAGTATAATCAATAATAATGTACAATAGTTATACCTCGTTCACACTAGGATCACTAACTGTAGTTAGCATCATGAACTGAGGCAAAGTGTCCACACTGACAGCGATGAAATGGTTGTTTGTGACGTCATGCACTGCCATCTTCCTGTTCGATTACTGTTAATTTTAATATTGCATTTATAGATTTACAGATTTTCTGTTGATATCTAGCCATTATCTCGCCTTGTTTTTGAACAAAGCCATCTATATAATTAGTATGCGTAAATGATATAGAGGGCCTTGCTTTGAACCAACAATGTGACGGTACGAACGATGTTGCTCTTTGCGAAGGCGGTGGATTTTGATTGCAGTCAAGCTAACTGAGTTCTAGAAACTTAGTTAAGAGATAACTAGAGTTGACTTCTGACCAAGTTTTGTTCATATTATAACTTGACTAACATTATCCACTTAACTGTAGTCAAATTCTGTAATGTGAACGAGGTATTAGTCACATTATCGTATATTAGTAGGCTACAACAATTTCATGATGACTTGATCAATTTGATCACGTAGGCCTACTCATCTAGTATAAGCTATAATGAATCTTGACGCTTTATTTCAATGAGAGAATTCAGAAATCATTATGGTATTGGTGGAATGATATTTTACCAGGACCCGCTTTTAACCGATAATAGTGGATCAACTTGATATCACTCTTGGTTACGTATGTTGTTTTTGTACATTGAGTAATAGTTAGGGTCTACATAGGCCCTAATGATTCTGTAACTACGAGTTCGTAAAACCGGCTCTGACTGATGTAAATCATTTCAAGGTAAGCTGTTGGTTCTGTAAACTGCTCTGTTATAAGTTTTACCGTAAGTTTACTGTAATTTTTTTTCTACTGTCAGTAACGTTTACTAAGGGTATTTTGTCAGATAAACCAACCATTGCAGAGTATTCAGGAATGGTAACAACAGTATAGTATATCGTGAATCGTCTCTTCCGTACGTCTTAACTTCTTCCGGCTCCGTCAAGTTGGCTCCGCCCAATTTGAATTTCTGAAAAATTAATGAACAGGCGTTTTGAGCTCGTTTTGAGCTGAATTGTGCCGCCGTCTAATCGTTTTGAGCTCATCCCCTAGTCGAGATATTTCAACTCATTGTGGGCAGAACCAAGTTGACGGGTGGCTTCGCCCAACTTGAGGAACAGCGTTAACGTGACCCATCGTTTCTGGAAATCTTTCTCTCGGAGAATCACACATCACCAATTCGAAATCTTTCGCCATGAAAGCTAACGGCCTACCACAAAATATATGCGAATTTTCAGAATTTGTCCTAACATTGGAGGAGCTGCGTGAACTTGACCCCTCGTGTTTTGAGAATCGATTTTCTCGTAAAATTACTCAGCACAAATTCTGAAAGTCTTGGCATGAAATCTGAAGGCCTATAGAAAAATCTCCGGACAAATTTTCAGGATCTTTGCTGATAGAGGAAGGAGGGAGGCGGGTTCACTGACCTAAAATATCTTGGTCAGGAGATGAGCTCAGAACAGATGATGGGTAGCAAAATTCAGCTCAAACGATGGTCTTTGTCCGGATTCGATCTGACGAGTTGACCTAAGCCCCCATCTGATTAACACGTCAACTTGGCTCCACCCACAAAAAGGTAAAATATCTCGGTCAGGAGATGAGCTCAGAAGAAATGCGGCTCAATTCAGCTCAAAACGAGCTCAAAACGACAGTTTTTGTCCGGTTTTGATCCGAAGAGTTGAGCGGAGCCACCCGTCAACTTGGCTCCGCCCACAATAAATTAAAATATATCGATTAGGGGATGAACTCAAAACGATTAGAATGCAGCACAACTCAGCTCAAAATGAGCTCAATCGATTATTTTTTGGAAATTCGAATTGGGCATAGCCAACTCAACAGCTAGAACAACGTCTTCCGAAACAAAGTCTTCAGTTATGAAACAAGTTCACATTATTTATATCTGAATAACTGATCATCCCGAGTTGAAGGTGAGCAGTCGAGGAGTAATTGAAGTCATGATAGGGTTAGGCATATCATATTCACCAATACAAAAATGAGGACAATTCATATTTCAGACCATCCTGACTTGGCTTTTCGTGGTATCCCACAGTTCTCGAAGCAAATGCTTGGATGAAGTAGGCCTACTTTTTGGCCACGACCTTTAATTAGTAGAGTGATAGGCCCAATTAGAACTGTTTGGGCCCATCTTTCATTTTTTTCTATTTTGTATCATGATAAACTTCACATTGCTGTCAATGGAAAAAAGTGATCATTGCCCAAGAGACTTAGGCCTAGTTCAAAGTGGAATATATCAACATTCGTGTGTTCTGTTTACTCTTAATACCAATGCTAGAAATTTACGGACAGATATAGGTCCTATATCACAGGAATGGTTCTTACTTACACAGTAATGTGAAAAATTATGGTCACAGACAGCACAGTTCTGATGTAGAAGCTAATTGGTTTTGAATAATTAACATGGGGTGGTAAGATCGCCCTTGTGGTACTTCGTCCAAGCGATCCTACCTCTCATCCATAGCCTTGATTGGGGAGCAATGATTCTGTATCAAATTTTGATGGTATTAAAAAAAAAAGTTCTTAATAATTATTTATATTACGTACCGGTAATTTAACTTTGATACAGCATACGGCACGCCCTAGCTGTCATAAGTCATAATATTCCTGTCTGCGTCACTTGGATGTCACTTGCAGCAAGGGCTAGCAAACAATTTACCCCAGTAGAGCACTAAAGATTCGAATATGTAGCCGAGCTATATGTAGCCGAGTGGTTAACGCACTTGCTCCATGTGATCCGGTAGGTGGAGGGACATATCGGACCCGGTTCGGTCCCCGCCACCGTCCATCTTCACATGGGTTTTTCGTGGTTTCCCTCTGTAGTCTAGGCTAATGCCGGGATGGTTCCCACAATATAGGCCACGACCGCTTCCTTCCCACTATCCCATCCCACCTCTTCACGATAAGAGTCATTAAGGCACTTGTGAAACCCATGAGGTACAAAAAGAGAATACAAATATGATGAACATCATGATGTATACTCCGTAGTGTTTTTCATTGCTAGTATGTAGTCAGAGATGAGGGAGGCCTAGGAGTATTCTAGGTGGGAACGGTCTATCGTGGCACTTCAACCTTCTCTCAACTCGGCGGACATCTCTTCCAAATGGACCGAGACAACTTCATCACTTGACTGAAATCACACCATTTCATTGGAATAATTTGTACTTGGAGTCACAAAAGTTTTTATCCAGAAATCATATATATCATCACAGTTGTCCGAACTTGCTAAGCTGAACCATTGAATTTCAATGGCTGAACTCATAGCCAACAGGCTATAGGGTCAGTGGTATCAGTGGTAATTAATATGGTTATGCCCGTACATGTGTCACGGGGCGCGAGCTATTTTGACAGTTAGAACATTAAAAAGAAGTTGAGAAAGACTAATGTTCATGTGAGATGAAAAAAAAGGTTTAGTTTGATAGGCTTTTCCGGGATAGGGCGTGGGCCTGACACTAACGTCGGCTGGTCGCTATTAGATTCAGGAAGGAGTACAAGCTAGATGTATTTACATTTAGCCTAAGTAAAGTTTCCATAAGTTTGACTTACCCAGTTAGCAGATATAGTTGGTTTTATTAAGATAAGAATCACACTTAGATGATACAATAAACACAAATCATAAAAGAACGAGGAAGTTTTCTCTAGAGTCTATAGATACATCGAGTAAACCTGAATATAAGAGAAAATGCACAAGTTTTAAGTTTTCACTTGACAGTGGATAGGGTTTTCTTTGAGAGATGAATTGATAGAAGATTGAAGTTGGTTTTTTACTTCAGTTCAAGCGTCACATATGGACAGATATTCAGTACAAGAAACAATTTCTCTAGAACACATAAGTCTCAATAGAGAAAGAAAGAGAAAAAAAGAGAGCAAAAAAAATATAGACCTGAAGATCTCTAGAACCATAAGGCTTCAATAGAGATCGAAAAGAAGCTAACTCTAGAACCATAAGGCTTCCATAGAGACAAGAAGAGACAGAGATCAACAGAGAGAGAGAAAGAGAGATATAGACTAATGAGTTGTCAACTATATGCTATTGAAGGGCTTTTTCTGTTCTTTTATAGTCAACTGATTGGAGGAGAAGGAGAAGTGAAAGCAATTATAAGGTAGTAAGGGCTAGGGGAAATGATGTGTTTGCCAGTTAGAGAGAGAAGGAAGATAAAGGTGTTTTGTTTCTAAGGTTACATAAATAGAGGTTATGAGGGAATTATTTTGTTGTCATCTATGAATAGAAGTTCACAGCTTGATTTGGCAAGAGAATCAATAACCTTTTCTACATATTCACATGTTGTGGGTCTCATACTAGATCTTAGATAAAACATTTAAATGGAAAAAATTGTACAGGCTTATCATCTGATAATTGAATTATTTAATAACATTCAGATTTATATAGTCATCGCGCCACGACAGTACCCCCGACTACCAAAATATTGCAAGTGGTCCCAATGGAGCACTGCAATATGATGAAAGAAAGGGTGTAGAGCAAAGAAAGCTGTTGTCGAAAGACATGATGACGACATGTGATGATGTGAAACGTCAAAGGGTTTGTAGATAACCCGACTTGGATAAAAATTTAGTCGTGGAGCGATCAAGATATAATATATGCTAATTTGCACGACATGTCAATTATTGGATGGTATAATAGTGTAAGTAGATATTCATGAGTAAAAATATAAGAATAGTGAAACAATAATGGTTAAATGGTGAGACTGAGAATAGTCAAATATAATATAATATTCCAACGAAAACATAGAAAAGAAACTGAATACCAATAAGAACAATAATAACAAGATACAAATGATTATATGTTCCTGAATATATTATATATATATATATATATATATATATATATATATATATATATATATATATATATATATATATATATATATATATATATATATATTTATACATATATATATATATATATATATATATATATATATATATATATATATATATATATATATATATATATATATATATATATATATATATATATATATATATATATATATATATATATATTGATAATCAATGTCTGGTCAACACATGTGAAAAAAACGGAGGATAATAAATTTGCCGTGAAATGGCCAAGTGATACTTTAGAGTTGAAATTAATTGCAGAAGTAGGTTCATTGAATTGCTAGTTAACACTGATGAGAATTTGGGTATAATTTGATTTTTTCAACGACGATATAAGTTCAACACAATATTACGGTCGGAGCACACAAGATCCATCAAGTAACTTGGAGGGCGGCAGTGTCCACTTTGCTTACGTCACATGTTCACGAAGGGTAGATTGTTGCGAGCCTTGTTGGTAATTGTTTATGCGTGCTCTGGTTCGTGTGGAATAGTAGACGTGATTTGTGGGACCGTTGACCTTCTGTTCTGTGTGTCGAGTTGTAGTATTGTGTCGTCCCACATCGTCGGAGAAGATGATCCATTCTAGAAAATGAAATAGATAACGGTAGTGTGTGTGACATGGGGTGAAAGGGGGGGGGGGGGGGGTAATGATTGACAAGTAGCAAGAATAAGTGAAGGTCATTTTCACTTGTGTGGCTAGACATGATTTTGGTATAGAATAGAATAGAATAGAGTGTCTTTATTTTTCATGTACATAACAATTCCGTCATAACAATCGAAGAGGGCGAGGTTCGATCACATGATCGTTCTTCCACCTAACCTTTACATATAATAAGAGAGAAATAAAATAAAATAGCACTATTATTTGGTTGGATATAATGTTAAGTAGATAATATTATTACGATTAAGATAAATTAAGATATATTGATAGAAAGTGATGACAGGTAATAAATCGATTGTAATTAATGTAGAGAATATAATTAAATGAATTGAATTTAGTTGGTATTCTCAATTTCACATTGACAGTCTCTATTGAGATTGGTAGTGTATGATCAAATCAGTCGAAAGGCAGGTGGTACCTTGAATGCAGTTTAAAAATATAAAATTGAGCAAAAGAAATCAGTCTGAATGTAGTTATATAGATATAGGCCAATATATGAGTAGGTAATAGAGAATAATAAGATTGCATAAGTATATCTGTGGTAGGCCCAATGGCATTATTATTTGTTGATTACCACTTGGTAGTGTCAAGACAAAAATTGAATGTGATTGTTGTTTATTTATATAAGACGAGTAGAACAAAGTATTATGAATGATCAGTATAGAATTGTATTTTAGTCGTTTATTTAGCAATGTAGCCTATAACAAAACGATTTAGGATTAGCAAAATAATAATAATTTCTCTATTTTATTTTCAGCAAAGAAAAACATTTATGAGATATTATGATAGTTCAATAATATGGAAACGTTGGTGAGCTGTTGATGAAAAAATGGAAGTTAGAGTCAATCCAATTGGTTTTTGGGATTACTTTGATAAACTTTTGAAATGAAGTCATGAGACATTAGTTTTGAATAACGATGTTTCCATATTTGTACTACTGAATATGTTATTAATGTGATTGTTTGTACTTAACTTAATGTGACTGCTTGTGAGAAGAGTCGAGGTGTCCGGGAGTTGATCAGTCTTTGAAGTGGATGTTGATACGATTGTAGCTGGTGCGGCGTGAATGACAGGAGGTAGATCATGGTTGCATGGTGAGATCTCTGGTACCGATTTGATGTTGGTGATCCTTGATATTGTTGATGGCCGTGGCAGTGGTGGTGATTGTCTCGACTTGAGAGGATTCCTTTACTAAGGTTTTTATACAAGGTAGGGCGGGAGGGTATTTTCCGTAAGTATGGGAATATGAGTGGATTTTCTGGGAAAAGTCTTTTCTTATGGCTATTTACCATGGAGTGCGTAAATAGGAGGCGAGGAGGCGTTGCTTGGTGAGGTCGAGTATTTGGTATTGTTGTCGGAATAGTGAAGCAATGAGGCTGTGATCGGGTTGGGGTATGTGGTTCGGGAACGATGCGGGTGGGATGATGTGCTGATCGGAATAACGAGAATATATTGAAGTATATTCTCGTTCGAGATAGTTGAGGTGATCAATCACCTTTTTTGATGATGTAGTTGAAGGTGATGGCATCTGTGTAGTGGATGACGTCGTTGTAGTTCGTGGCGTCGTTGCTTCTTGTTTCCCACACAGTGCCCAGTGTTTGAAGAAGGGCTTATGGCAGAGTGTGCAGCGTGAGCGCTTGGTCCTCGGCATGGTTGTAAGAGTGATGTATTGAGTTGGGGAGGTTTATGTATATATAGGAGTAAGTGAAAAGGTGTGTTTTTGTGTGGAAATAGGCTGAGTATTGATCAATGGTTTCTTCAGGGAGTTATGTATTGGATTTAGAAAGGTTTGACAATTTCTTTAATCGGATATTTGAGGGAATGGAAACAATAATGGATGGAATTGTTGTTAGGTGATAGGTTATTCATTACGTTTCTCTCTTGGAGGATTCACGATGTCACGAAAAGATTGCGGTACCCGATCTCTTAAATGATAACGGGTTCTAATTGAACGTCTGGGAGTCTCTGTTATTGGGTTTTGGCTTAGTATTGGTTCCCTATTTCTGAGTGTAGCTGAAGGGTGAAAAACTTGCGTGGGGGTAGAAGTATTTTGTAATGAGGTGAAATCAAGTGGAGGGGATTGTATGATTGCAGGAGTACTTGGTGAGAAGGGTGGTGGACTTGTAATGCTATTTAAGGTATCGTCCCTTTAAGTGGGGTAGGAAGTGTGAGGTGAGGATGAACTTTGGGGCAATGGTTGCTGTGGTAGGTGAGGAGAGGTTGTAGGGTAGATGTAACTGTTGGAAAAATAGTCGTCGTCAGGATCAAATGTGAGAGGAATGGTTTCGTCGAGATCAGAAAATGATATTGGTGTCTGGAAGAGGAGGTCATCTAGGTGTTCTGTGACAGGTGTTAAGTCTTCATTGAAACTTTCGGGGTGGAATGTATGAAAATGCTTCAGACGGTTGACATGGGTAGATTGTATTTTTACAGTATAGACATGTCGTATGAAAAAATCGACAGGACCTAGTTGGTCTATGACTCTATAAGGACCGTTCCATAGGCGACCTAACTTGCGTGTTATTCCCTTTTTCACTACTGGGGTATACAATAGAACTAGGTCTTCAATGTGTATGTCAACTGGTTCACTTGTTTTATTGTGTAGTGAACCGAAATAGATAAACACTTGTAGGTTAGCTAGTAATTACGTTATAGAGATAAGGGTTGTGAAGAGGATTGATGCATTGGTATTTAATATAAGTATTAACTTCACATTTGTCATTATCACTACATTCTCTCTTATTTGTGTCCAGTCTTGAAATGCACCCCCTCTTCTCAACCCACCCTAACGGTACATTTACCGTTAGAAGCTAGGTTATTGCCCTCGCTTGACGCTGTTGGTCAACCGAGGTAGCTACCCTTTTTTAGTCAGTCGGAGACTGGACGTGAACAAGGAAGCTATTAAAGAAACGAATCTTATAACTTAACTCTTATTCTAAATGCCAGGAGATTCCCGTCGTCACCGACAAGATCCTCACGCCTTCCTTTTCCCGCCCAACGCTATCAAACTTTCAATTTCCGAATTATTATAATGGTGACAAGCGTAGTGGGATTATTTCTATATTGAATCTCCTGGCAAGCGTGTATTGTGGCAAGTTCTGTGAAGAATAACATCTTTAGTGTATTATCATAATGTAAACGTTACTTCATTTCAGTATCGGTAAGTTTGATTTTATAATTAATTGCCCCCCCCCCCCCCTTTGATTTGTGTCAGTGCTAATGGATACATAAGTAGAATTTGTTCTGTGTACTTGATATTCATTGATGCACCTAGGTTTTTCTTTTGTAATATAGGTTTCTTGAGTGATTAAATATGAATGAATTAGGGGGTCAGATGCAGGAGCATACAGTAAATATAGGTGGTCTTCTGCCGTTGACCGTGGAGTTTTCCGGGGAGGATCCCGAGGTGTCGGTAGACGTGTTTTTCAGTAAAATTGACCAGGCCGCGACGTTAGGTAATTGGAATGATGCCCATAAGGCCACGATAGTGCGGGTTAGAGTGGTAGGCTCTGCACAAGAGTTTTTATCAGCTAAAGACGAGTTCCTCACGGCTACGTACGCCGAGTTGAAAACTGCTCTAAAGAAACGTTTCCGTCCGGTGGACTCCGGGATACAGCAGACGCAGAGGTTCATACAATGTGTGCAACGACCGGGGGAGTCGGTACAGCAGTACGCCACCAGGTTACGTCTGTTAGGAAAGGGTACATTGGCGTTGTCGGATAGCCAAGCTGAAAATGTAGTTCGTAGATAAGTTCTCGAAGAGGCGACTCTGGCACAGTTCGTCAGTGGTCTGCGATCGGAAATCAAACGACTTCTGCTCACAGCAAAGCCAACCACTTTCGACCAGGCGTAAGAGTTAGCTTTTGAGGAGGAACAAAACGAGCTGGTCATCAAGGTGAACAAGTTGTCGATACAAGCCATTGCACAACAAACGAACCCGGCACCTCCACCAGTACCTCCTCAACACCTCCCCCCCCCAACAGTTACCCTTTCTGCCACCGTCGGACCAACCTAACTGGAACCCAACCCTAGTTTACTGTACGTACTGTGGCAACGGGGGTCATTATGAAATAGGATGTGGGAGTAAGCCTCCCCAGCGGAAAACAACAAGGGCAGTAAATTGTTATCAGTGTGGCCAGATAGGACATTACAGGTCATCTTGTCCACAGTTGGTAGCACCGCCCAGTTATGCCCCACTCCCTCCACATTACCTCCAACCACCGGGTGTTCGACCTCCACGTCCCCTGTTCGCCGTTCCTCAAGTTCAAGCAATGTTTGATCACAACAACGCGTACGATTATTCTCCTCCAACACACGCGTACACTCCACCAGGGCCACCGCAATATTTCCAACCCCAAAGCTACTACGCTCCGCAAGCATACGGCCCACTCCTCCCACCCCGCCAACCTACACCTACGCAACCTTTAAACCGTCACGGCTCTTCTTCGATCCCTCGGGCTGCAGAGCCATATATAGGATTCACGCGTACGGCTCTGACGTGGGAATAACTAGTGTGAAAGCTTTAGTTTCACATAACGCGCTATCAAGAAACTACGCAAACGATACTAGTAAACTTTTAGTTGACTCAGGAGCCGCTGCATCACTTATCAATAAGTCCGTAGTTCAAAACAGAGGGATAAATTTGGCGCCGAGTTGTCGTGAGATATACGATGTCTCAAATAACCGTACTCCCGTTGCAGGGGAGGCAGAGTTGAATATAGTTCTAGAAAATAAGGCTTATTTGTTCACATTCATTGTATTGGATGACAGTTTAGTTCTAGATGTGTCAGGTATTTTCGGTCGAAATTTTCTCAAACATTTCGGCATAACCATAGACTTTGGCAGTGACCTGTGGGTCGACAAAAACAATACCGTTTGCTTAGACAAAGATTATTGTGTTTCCTACCGCCTGGGAACTGTCAGAGTTATGTCAGAAAAGGAACTGCGTTCGTCTCAACAACCGTTAGGCACCTTCGTCAAACATGTAGGTAAACCTAACGCAGCTTTCCCAAATAGATTAGATCCACTCAGTACGAGGGTTGTTAGTAGTCTTCAACACTACGAAACCCAACCTAGCATAGACGTCGGTTCGAACTTGGCTCTCAGTACCCAGGCTCGAACCCGGCCTAATAATAGTTTAGATATAGCGTCCGACCTTGTTCTCAGTACCGAGGTTCGGACACCTACTCATACTGAGTGTGATAGTGTTCTAGAAACGGGGTCCAACTTGTCTCTTAGCAAACAAGTTCGATCGGGGGAGAGTACTGACGTCCCGTCCTTAGGCGGCCTGCCTCTTAGCACGCAGGTTCGCTTGGGGGCGGAAACGTTGGTACCCGCCCGTAGTGAGTTCCTATGCGAAGGTACTCAACACGACTTGCCATATACAAACAGAGATACGGTAGGATTCAGAACTTTGTTGTTTGAGCCGAAAGAGGTGATGGTTCATGGTTTGAGAGTCGCGAGAACAGTAGTAGAAGAACGACCCGACAAGACGCTGCAGGTTAAGATCATGAACGTTACCACTCAAGACCTAGTTATAAGGGCAAATACTATAGTAGGAGTTTTAAACAAAATCGACTTACTTCATGATAGCTCCAACCATCAAAAAATATCTACCATTGGCTCGGGACGCCCCACGTCTAAAGGTAAGGAGATTGGCTTAGAAGATAAACGGAAAATTGACGAGTTAATTAAGTTAGATCACTTGTCTACAGAAGAGAGGGCTAAACTCTCACCGCTGTTGTACGAGTTTGCCTATGTGTTTTTCGCACAGGGTGAACCACTGGGCTTAACTACTCACACTGAACATAAAATAATTGTTAATCCCGGAACCACCCCAATTCATCAACGTCCTTACAGAGTGCCGTTTGCACTTCGGTCTGAAATGGATAGTCATATAACCGACATGTTGAATAAAAATGTTATTCGACCAAGTGTTTCACCGTGGAGCTCTCCAGTTATATTAGTAAAAAAACCCGATGCGCAAGGCGAAAAACGATACCGATTTGTACCAGACTTCAGAAAGTTAAATGCAGTTACTGTTCGCGATTCATACCCTCTGCCTTTGATAGACGAAACGTTACAACAGTTAGGCAGTAGTAAGTACCTTACGACACTCGACATTGCTCAGTCGTTTTATCAAATAAAAATAGCTGAATCAGATATAGAAAAAACAGCCTTTTCAGTCAACGGACAACATTACGAGTATCTGAAAATGGCGTTCGGGTTGAAAAAATAGCCCGATGACATATCAGCGCATGGCAAACAGCCTTCTGTCAAATATTTGGGTCGTAAGGTATTGGTATACCTGGACGATGCAATAATAGCTTCGAACAGTATTGACGACCATTTGACCCAACTCAGAGAAGTGTTAGAGACATTTCGAGAATCGGGACTCAAGCTACAACCAAACAAATGCAAAATACTGTGTCCTGAGGTGAACTATCTAGGTCATCTCATCACGAGTGAAGGTGTAAAAACTTACGCCACTAAAGTCGACGCTATTCTCAACTGGCCTACGCCCACCACGGTCACCGATCTGAAGGGTTTCCTAGGACTAGTGGGTTATTATAGGAAATTTATACCACACTATGCAGACTCGGCACTTCCACTGACTAAGCTGACACGTAAGGGAGAGAAGTTTGAGTGGGGTCACCCACAAGTCCAAGCTTTTGAAACACTCCGCAAGGCCCTGGTCACTGACCCCGTTTTGATATACCCAGACTTTGCAAAAGAATTCCGCCTTATAACAGACAGTTCGCAGTACGCCATGGGCGCCGTCTTGGCCCAAGTAGTAGACGGAGAAGAGAAACCCGTGGCTTACGCTAGTCGACAGTTGAAACAGGCCGAGACTAATTATTCCTGCATCGAGAGGGAAATGAATGCCATCGTATGGGGTATAAAAACTTTCAACTGTTTTCTCTATGGTCGACCATTTCGAGTGTATTGTGATCACAAGCCAATCCAGTGGTTCGTGGGGCTAAAAAACCCATCGTCCCGCCAAACTGGCTGGTCGGTACTCTTGTCGGAGTATGATTTTGAAGTCGTATACCACCCGGGTAGTCAGATAGCAAACGCAGACGCCCTGTCTAGGGTCAGGATAAACGCTAATAAGACTGCGCGTGACGTAGGTCTAGACAACCAGGAAGAGGATCCTCTTGAATACGAGGCAGTGTTCGACAGACAGAGGATCAGGTTAGAGCAACGCGCGGATGTCAAGTTAAAACCTATCATTGATGCACTAGAGGTCGATAATTTGTGCAACGATCAATTCGCTCTAGATGAAGACTAACTCTTGTATAAGGTAAGAACTCCATCGCAAATGCAAGACGTTTTAGTTGCGCCGAGTTCTATGAAGGAAAGAATCATGTTCAATTTACACTCTACACCTTTTGCCGGCCACTGCGGCATAACGAGAACGATAGATCTCATTCGTTCACGCTTCTATTGGTTTGGGATGAACCGCGAAATCAAACTATATTGTAAAATGTGTATTTCTTGTCAACGCCGGTAAAACGTAGTGCCACCAACCAAAGCTCCCCTACAGCGATACCCGGAGTTAGAGACGAAGTTTGTTCGAATCCACTTGGATATACTGGGGCCTTATAATGTGAGCGACAAAGGAAATAAATACATGTTGACCGCGATCGATGCTTTCACAAAGTACATAGTCTGCGTCCCGATCGAGAACCAGACGGCTGCCACCGTCGCCCGGGCCTATGTAAATCACGTGGTAACTACATTTGGTGTGTGTGAGATCATGATTACAGATATGGGTACAAATTTCTTGTCTAGCTTATTTGAAGAGGTGTGCCGCTTGTTGCACATTAAACACCTACATACCCGAGCGTATAATCCAAAGGCCAATTCAAACGTCGAGCGGGCACACAGAACGATTAGCAATATCATGAGCCATTTCAATGAGAAAGATCCAAACTCGTGGGACGACTCGGTTCCTTTAGTTATTTTAGCTATGCGAAGTTGCGTATCAACTAGTACAGGCTACTCCCCCTTTTACTTAATGACCGGGGTGGACGTCACTCTTCCGTTTGATACTATCATTACCCCAACGCGAACTAGATACAACCTAGATTCGCATTATCCTTCGGAACTACAAGCTAGACTGTCCTACGCGTTCAAAGTCGTTCGAGATAACTTCAAACGCGCCACAGATAAAAACGAGGCGTACTATAACCGAACGGCTCAAGAAATAACGTTTAGAATAGGAGACCTCGTCTGAGGTGTTCAAAGTGCGAGTGAGTTGTTCAAATGAGTTCTTGTTACATCGTTACACAGACAAAACTTACTTCGCTAATTGACTTTAAATCGATATTCCCGAACGAACAATCTTCAAGTTGTATGCTCAAATAGCATTATACGATGTGAAAACTGAACGAAAATAGTTTTGTACGATGAGATAAGTGTGTTTAGTATTATAGTATGTTTCATGTTTGAGTAAGCTTACATTGTTGTACTGCATAACTGTAGCTGTCGATGTACAGTTGAAATTTTGTATTTTCCCTCAATGTCTTATATAATGTTAGAGCCAGTATATTCTAGGCATACATTTGTTCCATTCGAGCCATCACGTACCAGTCGTCCACTGTAGTCAAGTAAAAGTAATGTCATTTACTGGCTGGTACATACTACTTCAGTTAATTCATTCAAGTTAGATCTAGTCAAGTGTTTATCGAGCTCTCATTTCTTGTTCCCATGTTTCTTTTGATTGAAGTTATCCCTTCTGGAAATAACTTCAATCTAGAATGGCCAGGGTTCTGTAGTGAACCGAAATGGATAAACACTTGTAGGTTAGCTAGTAATTACGTTATAGAGATAAGGGTTGTGAAGAGGATTGATGCATTGGTATTTAATACTAGTCAAACGCGAAATATGCGTTGTAAGATGAGCGAGATATCTCAATAAGGTATAAAAGTCCTTGAAATAGTTCTACCCTTGCTACTTTATCGACTTTGGTATTCTACACACCTCGATATCTGAATAAGCTATAAAAGTCGTTAAAGAAGTTCTACTCTTGCCACTCCATTGACTCTGGTATTCTACACACCTTGACGCATATAAAAAATACTTCATTGTTGGTCAACTCTCGAATCTAGAAAGCAGTGAATCTCGACAACTTAATTCTGTCATAATTTTTATGATATATTTTATGAATATTATCAGTCATTTTATTTTTTTTCTCCAAAACGACTGATCAGAATTGCTTAAAAAATCGTAATAATGTGTAAAATCCATGTATTCACATTTAGAGAAAATTTCATCCCATTTGGAGACATTTTATTTTTCAACATTTTCCGCCCAGCCAAATCTTATGGGGTTTTTAGAAACTTTGAGATGATGATTCTCAAAATCGGTCCGACCGATTCATCCCAAAAACTTTTCAGTTCTAAGTTGGATGAGTTTGCGTGTACAAAAAAAGTTTCATGTTGATCAGTCAACCCTTGCGACCTGTGGAGTGCTTACAAACAAAAAAAAAAACACACAGACAAAGCCCTATAAGAGTGGGATAGAGACTTCGCTACGCTCATCAATGAGTATTAACTTCACATTTGTCATCTCTCTTATTTTTGTCCAGTCTTGAAATGCACCCCCTCTTCTCAACCCACCCTAACGGTACATTTACCGTTAAAGACTAGGTTATTGCCCTCGCTTGACGCTGTTGGTCAACCGAGGTAGCTACCCTTTTTAGTCAGTCGGAGACTGGACGTGAACAATGAAGCTATTAAAGAAACGAATCTTATAACTTAACTCTTATTCTAAATGCCAGGAGATTCCCGTCGTCACCGACAAGATCCTCACGCCTTCCTTTTCCCGCCCAACGCTATCAAACTTTCAATTTCCGAATTATTATAATTGTAATATTTCTCATTTATATCCTTACTACGAGATATGTTGGTTCGAGTTGTTTCAAAGGCTCGTTTCAATCTCTCGTGGAGTTCAGTAGGGTAATGATCTTGTTGGGTGGTTTCTAATGGACGAGTAATTGTATCAAAAGGAAGATTGATGTCAAAACCATGTAGTAAATAGAATGGGGTATATCCTGTATATAGCTGTATATATAGCTGTATATGTATATAGCTAGTAACACATATGGGATCTGTTCATCCCAATCGGTCTCGTCAGCATAATAGGACATGATGTCAGCTATTACCCTGTGTATTCTTTCTACAGCTCCATTAGTGGATGGTTGGTAGGCCTGTGTAAGGAGTCTGTCAATTTTCAGTAATCTACAAGTTTCAGCAAACATTTTACTAGTGAACTGAGCACCTCGGTCAGTGAGGAGCGCTTCGGGGCAACCGTATTCAGAAATTATTTCTGTGACAAAAGCTTTGGCTACAGTCCTAGCTGTGATGTTGGCTAAGGGGATAATCACGGGATACTTAGTGAAGTGGTTCTCATAAGTTAGGAGATATCGATTTTGTCGTTTGGTGGGTAGCATAGGACCTACTATGTCCATTGACACGCGTTGCCAGGGAGTTGTCACTTCCTCAAAACGCTGTAAGGGTTTCCGTGTTCGACCCACGGGGTTTTTCCTCATTTGACAGGACATACAATTTGTGCAATAGGTAGCTATGTCTTGATGCATGGCTCGCCAAAAGGAACGAGAACTGGTGAGGTCAGTGGTACGGTGTTTACCTGCATGTCCGGCAAATGGTAGATCATGATAGGTCCGAAGGATTTTATTCTTAAGTGAGGATGGTATAACTAATCGATCATTGTGATCTGGATCTGTGCTATATTTGTATAGTATTTTCTCTTCATCAAGGTAGAACTGTCTTTGATCTGGGGGTTTTGTTTCTAGGGTTGTTATGATCGACTGAATTTCTTCATCACGATCCTGTTCTCTTTTTATTAAGTGTCTATCTAGGAGAGGTTCTACAGGTGGTTTTGTTTGTTCCCGATTAATATTAACCTTGAGTCTGGATAGGGCATGGGATATGGGATGGGTGGGGATGGACATGTGAAATGGAGCTCCCTGGGCGATGTTCAACGTTGAATGTATACTCGGCCAAGGTGAGGGCCCAACGGGTTTGCTTACAATTTGGTTTTGGGAGAGAAAGAAGCCATTTTAATGATCTGCGGTCTGTATACACAGTGAAGTATCTTCCATAGAGGTAACAATTGAAGAATTCAATTCCGAATAGGACAGCAAGAAGTTACCGTTCTGTTGTTGAATAATTACATTCCGCAGTATTCAATTGTCTGGAAGCGTACCCAATAGGTCGCTCCGCTTTTCACCATCTATCTTTTGTGATGGAACTGCAGCAATGGCATAACCTGATGTGTCTGTTGTGAGACAGACCTCTTTGGTGAAGTCAGGGTAGGCAAGTACGGGATCAGTACAAAGGGCCGTTCTAAGAGTCTGGAAGGCTTTTGTATGCTCCATTTTGCAAACAAAGGGGGCATCCTCTTTTGCTAAGGGGTATTCATAGCCGCCATATTTATAATAACGATACTCTCGGGTAGTCCGTCTCATTCGAGCTGCGACCCTTCTAGAGAGAGGACATGCTTGTCGTCGCTCCACACAGAAATATACACGTGAGAACGTGAAATAGTGCTGCAAATGGGATGGTCCACAAGCCAGACAATACCGGACTTATCGCCCGATCTCCAGACCCAATTGACTCTTGTCGCGAACAATGCATAAGGGATCGAAGACCTACCTGCTCAGTAGAACACAATAGAACAATAAAAATGCGATAAAAGTGAAGGAACATTTTCTTTTGATGCATAATTGAGTAATTCAAACGCGTCGGAATTGTTGATGTGATACCAAATCTCTTTTATTCATGAAAATAGGAGCATATTTGACTGAATTAGGATCATAACGTAACAAATCATACTCGGTCAAGATTTCAGATTTCATTGTACATATTTTATTCATTGAAAAATGCTTCACACAAAATAATGATATAGAGTGACAAATATAAAAAAATAGCAATGCAATAAAGCTGTATGGCGTGGGGTGGGCCATTACTTATGTTTCGAAACTAAGAAAACTCAACATATGTGTTGTTGAATGAGCGATAGGCGAATGAGCGCCTATAGGCATATTTATATGCCATGTAATGGAAACCTATACACCTTGAGTTCAAAAAAATCATGTCCCTGCCTTCCTGTTCTACTCATTGCTCATTCCAATAATTACAAATTGATTAGTGACACCTGTTGCTTAGATTTGGTGGGTTTGTTACCAGGTTTGACCGTTTGATTGCTGTGCAAAAATTACGTAATACTGTTTTGGCATCCAAACGGCTGATCCGATTCATGTGAAACGTTGGAATGATGTGTATCATATAATTAAAGTTCCGTGAAAATTTGAATTCATTGAGAGGAAATATTCATTCTGAATTTTCTCCTCCGATTATTCTTACGTGTTTTTTAGAACACTGAATGGGTTTTCTCAGAAGTGGTGCAACCGATTGCGCCTCAAATCTATACAGTGCCGAATTAGATGAGGACACTCAATTGTGTATGCCAAGTTTCATTCGAATTTGCAATTCCGTTTCACCTGTGGAGCGCGAAAAGAGGAACAAAACCAACATATTATTTTTTTTCGAGTATAGCGAAATTGAGTCTCCGCTTCGCTCAACTAATAATATCTACAATGATATCACAAGCGGATGGGCACCATGAGGCAGAATAAATGTGGAGTTTTATGTTTAACTAGGTTCAGCATTGAGATTGAGAATGCAACAATGACATTTTCTCACCAAAAACATGTGAATTATTAAAGACATGACACAATAATGTTGGTAATAATCATGACAATAGTATAGTAATCATGATATTTATAAATGATAAAGTTTTCGAGATTCAAGTTTAGGTGATGAAAGAAGAAAACATTATAATATCGTACGACTGATTCCAAAATTTATCTTTAACAACCCTCATCGAAATTACATAACATTTAATTTTTGAAAAATGAAAAAAAAATGCATATTTATTCAGATCATTGATAAGATCAAGAGCTCGAATTTTGATCGAATGTAAAATGATGATTGAAATATTCTCTCAATCTAATTCATCAAATGTTTCATACAAGAACTCAGCTTTTTGAATTTTGTTGAAAAACAATTAAAATTGAATAATAATAAAAAGCAAGTCAAACAACGGGAGAGCTAGAATCGAGAATTGAGAAGAGAATCGAGAATCAACACACCACACACCGGAAGTTGTCTTCGAAAATAAGAATCCCTTGTTGTTAGCCTCAGGCGCGAGCCTCTGCATATTCAGTCTACCTGGAATTGCAACTTGAGTGACAAGACGTTCTCTATCTCTATCTCTCTCTAACAGGGTAGCTCAACAAAAGTCCGCAGCATTACGCTACCAACTGATTAAAAATACTTTCCAATCAATTTGATTTATAAAGTGTTCTGAATGAGTTGGAATTTTTTCAAGTACCTGGTGACGTTGGCAATATAGTTATCGATGTACACACGAAAAATCATTTTTTTTGGTCGGAATTTTTTCATGTTTTCGCTTAGAATAGTGATTTCTATCAATTTAATCTGAGCATAGCTCTATCAAAAACGATTTTGAAAAATTCAGCCACTTTATTATGGAAAGCTCGTTCAATTTTCTTGGACACCTCCTATTTATATTTTCTGTCGGTTCATTATTCATCGCTACAAAAATGTTTTTCCAAGACCGTGCAATTGGACTCTTTTTCCCATGAAACAACCTCAACAATGTGAGAGGTTTAGCAATGTGCGCATAGTTAGGGATACACCTTCGATAATAACCGGTTAAACCCAAAAAACCTTGAATTGTTCTAAGATTCGTGGGTTGGGGGTAATCAAGAAAGGCAGTAATCGTACGAGGGTTTGGTTTCACTCCATCTGCAGTGATAAGGTGACCAAGATATTCTACATCGGTCTGTAAGAAATGACATTTGTCTGGGCGAAGTTTCAGATTTGCATCTCTTAATCGATCTAAGACTAAAGCTAGTTTTTCTACGTGTTCTTCTACAGTACTCGACCAGATAATTAGATCATCTTTATAGATAAGAACAGTATTCCCAGTTAATCCACTGAGACGGTATCCATCAATCTTTGCCAGGAGGCTGGGGCATTACATAAACCAAAAGGGAGGCGTTTGTATTGCCATAGGCCTGTGGGGGTGCAAAACGCTGTTTTGACCACATCTTCAGGCACTATTTCAATGTGATTATAGTTTGAGTGGAGGTCAAGGGTTGTAAAATATTTAGCGTTACCGAGAAGATCCAAAGTTTCGGGTATGTTAGGTAGAGGATAACTGTCCTTCACAGTGACAGAATTTAGTTTACGGTAATCGCACACCATTCTGTATTCCTTTTCACCGCTAAGGGTGCGTTTTGGCACAAGGAGCATGGGGGCTGCCCATGGTGAGTGAGAGGGTTCTATATTACCTTTAGAGAACTGGTCAGAGATAATATCATCCACGATTTTTCGCTGGATGTGAGGAATGCGATAAGGAGGCCTCCTTATCGGCATTGATGATCCCGTATCAATTCGGTGTTGAATTGTGGGATGTTTCCCGATCTCATCTCCGGTGAGGAAGAAGAGATTTGTGTACTGGACCAAGACATTTTTCACTAATTCTTGGTGGTGAGAGGAGAGATGATCGAGTTGGCACTTTTCTGCAATGATCGCCTCACGTTCAGCTTTTGATTGACCTGCTACTATGGCATTATCACCTGTAGTTAAGGTAGCGACACGTGAACCGTCAGTACAGATTAAGTCCGTATTGATAGTATCATCCATAGGTTGAATGCAACCGAGGACAGTGTTTTTAGGTATAACTAATTCTCTATCAACTATATTTAATAACCTAATTTGAAGAAATAAGTCTTTCCTTTCATTGATCAACAGTCTAGCGCAACTAAGGCCATGGACATTCACTTCATGGGGTTCAAACAAAAGTTACATTGGTATGTCTGGAGAGGTAGCTAATTTCTTTTTTTGTTTGCCCATGCACAAGTATTCACATCGAGGAGGAATGGTTATTCGGGAGGTGACTCGAACGGAGGTTCTGTTGAGTAATTTGGGGGAAACGGGTGTGGAATTGCTGGTATTTGCTATGCTTTGTTCAGGAGTCACGAAGACTTCTTTGGGTACTGTAATACTCACTACCGGTGATTTAGTAGAACGTGCACTTTTTATTTCGTCACGGAGGTGGGCATCTTTGAAGGAGGCGTCTTTTGGGGGGGATTCGTTGATACACGGAAATGTGTATATCAGTGTCTTCGAATCTCTCGGATATTTCCCAATTGAATGGGTCCATGTTTCCTTCCACTTGAGGTATTGCTAACCTTTTTATTTCATGTACTTGACAATCATGTTTTAAGTTTTGGAGGGCTGCTAGATAATCATGGTAACTAGTCGTAGCGGAAGACGGTAGTCTTCGTGATCAAGTAACAATTGAATAGATCCTCTGTGTAATCGTACATTATGTTACCTAATGATTTTTTCGGGGTGAATATTGTATTTACTCTAGGGGCGCGAGATGTTAATTGAGGAAGTTCGTTTGGTAGGATCGATTGGTCTAAAGCTATGTGGTGGACAAGTGTTGTATAACTTGGTACCGTGGTTAACTCTGCATCTATCTCAGTGAGGGTAAATTGTGGAGGTGGTTTGGGTGGGGGAGGAGGTGGTCTTTTGGACCACAATGAGAACACCTGGTTTTGTCCGTAAGGTACTCGGTTATGGCCATCAATTAAACATTTTTGTGTTCCATCTAAGCTAAGTTGAAAGTGATTGAAAAAATCAAACCCTATAATTCCACCATCTCCCATATCCAGTTGTTTTTGACCTACTAGAAATGGAAAATCGTAGATTTTATTTCCTAGTTGGATTTTCACATCGGCTTTCCCAATAATAGGCAAGGGGTCCTGTGACGGAGTATATGGCTCGTTCACTATATCTAATAGGTATTTGTCCTTCAGTGAGAACGGATTCGTGTATTATTGACACATCAGCTCCTGTATTGACCAAACATGAGTAGTAAATACGTGTTTCGGGGTTAGTTGATCCAAGCACGTATACTGGGATACTGAGTTTATGTGAAACTGGTGTCACTTGAATGTTGGAATTTACTACGATCCGTTTTTGGGCTACAGCGGTTGAAGGCACTATGCTGAGCCGGGGGGGAAATTTTGTGTCTGTTGAAATCTGAATGGAGGCATAGAAGTATGTGTTGGGGGTAGATTGTCAGAGGGGGAGTTGTGTTGATTATTGTTACAAGTCCGATATTGATTTGAAGATGAGCGTTGAGGTTGTTGTTGGGTTCCACTATAGCATCGGGGTTCGCGGCATTCGGTAATCAAGTGTCCGATCCGTTTACAGTACCGGCAAACCTTCTGCTGATTCTGGTCTGTCATGTCACTCTGGGGATTTGTCAAAGGGCTGTTTAGATGGGTAGTGTATGGAGTAGCACAACGGTTTGCGAAATGACCGTGGCTGCCACACCGGTAACAGATAATTGCTGTGTAAACAGGTGTGGTAGTTCCAGGGTTTGGGGGTTTTGGGGCCACTATGTTAGTAGGTGTGGTTACACTAGATGAATCACTTGTTTTTAACAGATTAGTATTATTGGTAATGGGTTTGATATTTTTTCCTGTAAGGTGTGAGGTTACTGCTTTTACTCTATGTCGGTCTAGACGTTGGGTTTCGAATAGTTCCGCGAGTTGTACGGCGTCGCCCATATCCTGTGGTTCCTGGAGAAATATTTGAGAGAGGCCATTTTCCTCTCGCAGCCCATCCAGGAAGACGGGAAGTATGGCATTTTCTATGAATGTTCGATTCACTGCTTGTGCCTCTGTATATGGGTGGAGGGGATCGACTACTCTGGGTCTTGGTGAAGCCAAAATCATCCCGGCCTTTCTTATTCGAGTCAATAAGTTTTTGGCAGTTTCCCCGGGTAGTTGCAAACATTGGAAGAAGGCTGTGTATGTGGTTTTCCTACTTGGTATTTCTTTGAACCATGTTTTGAAGGAAGTAAAAATGCGATCCCACTCTGCATTTTGAAATTCGGGATTGGTATTATAGTATTCTAGAGCAGGTCCTGTCAAACGTAATTCGAATACGCTTAGACGTTGGTTATTGCTCCAATTTCCTAGGACTTGAGCGGCGTCTAGTTCACGCAAAAACTCTGATAGTGGAAGGGTGTTTGGGAGTCCCGAAAACTTTTGAACAATACCCATGATTCCTCCCACATTACTCCTTTCTGGTGGAGGGGGTGGTATGTCGTGATCTTGCTCTTGCTGTTGGTCATGATTATTCATATTGCCATTATTGGTGGAGTTAATAATTTGATCGCCCTCTGACATGATGGTTTAGTTTTGTTGGTGGATAAGTATTTTCACATCACCTATTGTTGGCACAAGTAATTTTATCAATAATTTGGTTCTGTATTCCGAAAAAAAAAATCTGTTATCAAAAAATCGAAAAAAAAAATTTTTTGGGAAAGAAAAAAAATATAATTTATTTTTGGAATTTGTTCATGAATCTAACAGGAGGGTTGTTTTTATGCAACTCTATCCTTAACCGCTGTCACCATTTTATGTCACGGAGCGCGAGCTCCGTGACATAAAATGGTTTCTAAACCTGAAAAAGGTTTAGTTTGATAGGCTTTTTCGGGATGGGTTGGTGGGCCTAACACTAACGTCATCTGGTCGCTATTAGATTCAGGAAGGAGTACAAGCTAGATGTATTTAGCCTAAGTAAAGTTTCCAAAAGTTTGACTTACACAGTTAGCAGATATAGTTGGTTTTATTAAGATAAGAATCACACTTAGATGATACAATTAACACAAATTATAAAAGAACGAGGAAGTTTTCTCTAGAGTCTATAGATACATCAAGTAGACCTGAATATAAGAGAAAATTCACAAGTTTTAAGTTTTCACTTGACAGGGGATAGGGTTTTCTTTGAGAGATGAATTGATAGCAGATTGAAGTTGGTTTTTTACTTTAGTTCGAGCGTCACAGATGGACAGATATTCAGTACAAGAAACAATTTCTCTAGAACACATAAGTCTCAATAGGGAAAGAAAGAGAAAAAAAAAAGGAAAAAAAATATAGATCTAAAGATCTCTAGAACCATAAGGCTTTCAATAGAGATCGAAAAGAAGCTAACTCTAGAACCATGAGGCTTCCATAGAGACAAGAAGAGACAGAGATCAACAGAGAGAGAGAAAGAGAGATAGAGATTAATGAGTTGCCAACTTGCTATCGAAGGGCTTTTTCTGTTCTTTTATAGTCAACTGAGTGGAGGAGAAGAAGAAGTGAAAGCAATTATAAGGTAGTAAGGGCTAGGGGAAATGATGTGTTTGTCAGTTAGAGAGAGAAGGAAGATAAAGGTGTTTTGTTTCTTAGGTTACATAAATAGAGGTTATGAGGGAATTATTTTGTTGCCATCTATGAATAGAAGTTCACAGCTTGATTTGGCAAGAGAATCAATAACTTTTTCTACATATTTACATGTTGTAGGTCTTATACTAGATCTTAGATAAAACATTTAAATGGAAAAAATTGTACAGGCTTATCATTTGATAATTGAATTATTTAATAACATTTATATTCATATGGTCATCGCGCCACGACACATGTACCCACAAGTACAAGCGTAGGCTAGTTGATATTCTCAATGTATTGTACTATTGAATAGTTGTGAATCGATGCATGACTAAGTTGATTTGTTCACAATATTAAACCGGTACATTTTTCAGTGAAAATGGGTGAGTTGGCCTATGTGTTCTAATTTTGCTGTACAGCTCAAATTATTATTTCAAGAGTCAAATTATATCACTTAGGTGTCTAGGACAACTCGCATATTAAAAAAAAATTGTAAAATCATAGCTTCAATTGCAAGATATTTGTACCAGATTCAATTATGAATATCTCCAAGGAAGGTTTTATGAGTAGAAATTTTGCTGTGGACCTAATAATCAGTTTGAGCAATACCGACTATTAGATTTATGCTGTTTGCCATGCAGATTACAGTAATATCACATTTTATTGTAGGCCCTAGCATTGCTTTCTGTGTGGCAGTGCCAAAGTTTTGTCTTGAGCTCCTGTATTTTTCTGTGGTTCCCTACCATTAATTATTGTAAATTACTCTACATGTTTCTTTCTGTAGAATGGTAATCCATGCCAGTGCTGAGCAAATGTTAGGCCTAGTTATTATCGGATGCAGCAGAACTCAATTGGTTGAGATGTCTTCATCTTGACTGGTCTATTTTGCCTTCCAGTTTTTCTTATCTTCCAAGCCTTCTTCCTTTGCCACTTTTCGTTTTTTTTCAACCATAATACTGTCGAGTGAAAACAATTGAATGCTATGTTGAAAATATCTGTGAACGCCTAGGATCAGTCTCTTTTAGAACATCCAGTCCATGGAATAAATAAGCAAAATCTATCGGCCAATATTGCACAGTTTATATAACTTGCCCCAGATGTGGCCTACGCCATTGTGGTGCAGTTAACTCGTGAATCACCATATTTTATGATAATTTGCTGGTAGTTTTGCATGTTGATGTATACAAGTAATAGATGTAATGCAATTTGTGAATCCAGCTCTTCCCAACTGCATTAAGCAATGTTGGAATCAATTTTATTTGAATTGGCCAATCTGAACTTTAGATACGTTGTAAAAGCTAGTCAAGAGTCAGACTGCTATATTTACCAATTGATAACTGGATAATCATCCAGTTATCATCTACGAGAAAGATCAGAAGCAATGCATCGAGACACGTGGCCGAGTGGTACACACTAAACCATCATTCGGGAGACCGGGGTTCGATTCCTGCCATGGTCGACCATCCTGAGAGGAGTTTTTCGTGGTTATCCTCTGGCGTTTAGGTTGATACTGGGATGGTTTCTTGACAGGCCACGACCGACTCCTCCCCACCATCCAAAACACCTGATAAAATAACCTTCCATCTCATTCATCATCCACCGATGCCAATAGATTGTAGCCATCAATATAGTGCGTCGTTAAGACCCAATGTAAAAAAAGCAATGCACTTATACAACTATATTCTATACATTGAAATATGAGCCTAATATGTACGATTTGATTTGAAATTGCGAATCTCAGAAATGTACACGACAGCGCATGTCATGGCTATATCATGTTTGGATAGATAATATTTCAACATGTAAGCCTATATACTACTTGCACGTAGTAGAGGGGAATATGTCAAGCTTCGTTGAGCTTTCTAGTTTTTATGGTCACTAGAGAAGATGATAAAGAAATAAGATGATAATCACCTGAATAATAAATGCCGACGTAAATCTTGCCATCTGAACTGGCTTGAATTTGACGACATTTACACGTAGTTTCGGCAATTCATCGTAAAGGTGATGCCACTAGAGCTGCTTCCATCATGGTGAAAATGGTCCAATGTTAAAAGGATAGGAAATATGCCATGTTGCTCATCTTGTTACGTAATTGATAGTCATAGGCCCTATTCTGTTTATCCAAAGTAAAAAAAATAAATTTCAAAGATATGTCAGTAAACTACGATGTAGGTATTGCTCGATCAAAATTGAACACTGTCAGCTTCAAATGGTTGAAAATAGTCGAATAATTATCAGTGTATATATTTATTGTTCACCAATACTGACCGTAAATACTGACGTAAGGAAACCAATTCCTACGATAAATCTGAAAAAAGTTGGTATTTGACAGATGATTAACAAATTATATATATATATATATATATATATATATATATATATATATATATATATATATATATATATATATATATATATATATATATATATATTTATATATATATATATATATATATATATATATATATATATATATATATATATATATATATATATATATAAATATATATATTGTTAGGCCTCACCTAACTATAATAATGTACCAAGGGGCAGTGATTCGAGAGATCGCTTGAACCACCGCCATCTACTACTTTTGGCATTGTTAAAGATAAACAACGAATGGGCTTTTGTTTTTAGAAGAAAAGTGATTAATTTTTGTCAGATCGATTTCAATTTCTGCCACGGCAGCATTAAATAATATTCGTTCAAAGACTAAAGTATAGTGTATAAGAATGTATAATAATACTTTGTATAAGAAAATATACTCTTTTACAGTCATTTGTGTAATAGTCTTGTCTTGAAACATAACAAGTGGGGGCTCGTCTAAGAGCAATTGTGTTCTACGTGTTTTGTGTTTTGCGTGTTTCGGGTTTTTCGTGTTTTGTGTTCTCGTAGGTAGGCCCATTCCCAATAACTATTTCTGTATATATCATTTCCTGAATTTACGTGATAAAAGAGACTATGGCATCAGCTAAGTCGTTTAATGAGGAGAATTTGCCATTAGACTTACCAGTGGCATTGGGCAAATGCCAGGAAGAAAATTTCAACGGATTTGTCGCAGCACTCCGTGTTGCTTGCAACAGTGTGTCACAAACACCGTCTGAAACTTCAGTGAAACCGCCCTCCCAGCCACCACCACCACCACCGCTGGTTCCACCTCGTGCGTCAGATAAGCCTCACACCACTCCGTCCTCAGTATGCGACGATGGAGTTCTTCGCGCTCTCCAGTTCGAGCTGCCAACGTTCGGCGGTAGAGATGATGTGCGGCCGCCTGAAGAGTTCCTGGACGCCCTAACCAGGTATGCACGCGCATCACACTACGACCACAGATGGCTTCTGCAGGAGGTTGTACCAGTGGCTCTGGTAAGGGATGCGGAGAGATGGTGGACATCTCGTGGAGGTTACTCTTTGTGGGATGCGTTTCAACGGGATTTTTTGAGGGCATTCGGTGTGCCGGATCGCATCCGCCGCCTCCGCATGGAGCTGGACGCTCGCACGCAACATCCGGACGAAGATTTTGCTTCCTTCGCGAGAGTGATTGATGCATACTATCACCGTATAGGGCAGGCCGTGTCGGAGGAAGAAAAAATAGAACGCGTTCTCGCCCAAGCGACGCCGTTCACCAGGCAGCTATTGTGGGGACGCTCCTTCTCCTCACTGGTTGACATGAAGGACACCGGTCCAGAGATCCAGGAGTTTGTGTGGAGGACACAACATTATCAGCTTCCCCCTCTACCGTCCACATGCCTGGAACGGGACTTGGCGTTCCACCCAGTTAACCAGGCTGGTTCCCCAGCTGCCACGTCTTCGACGCTGCGTCGTCAGTCTGAAGCAGATTATACCTGTAGGCGGTGCCAAGGCAAAGGACACTGGTCTCACGAATGTTTGACACCTATGTTGCCATCGGCGGCGGGAAACGCCAGAGTGTGAGGGCCGAACCTGCTGGCTTTCATGCAAATGATTGCAGGTGAGTAACCTGAGGTCATCCCCTCCTATGTTACTACTACAAGTCGGCTCGTCTAGCCTCAACGCGTTGTTCGACACAGGGCTCGTGCGTCAGCTTCATAGGAGAGGCCGGCCTGAAAGCCGCTGTTGCAGCGGGAGCCAAGCCATGCAATGTGTCCCGTCCACTGAGGTTGGCGTCAGGAGTGGCTCTCGCGAGGGCCCAGATTGTCGTACCAATATCCTGGTCAGGGGGCCAACGTCGCCAACGAATGCTGTACCTACCGCAGCTGGCGACTGAGATGATACTGGGCACAGATTTTTTGTTCGCCACAGGAATCTCCCTCCATGTAGCTGAAGGCGGTTGGACTCTTGGATCCGCACCACAACGCGTCATTCCCTTCTTGTCATCAGCTGTCCGCCCACCCTCAGTTAATTACACCGGCTCGGAGGACTTTGGGTGCATCGGGTTGGAGCGTTTGTTCACCAACGTACAACAGCCACAACTCTCTTTACTTTCATCGCTGTCACCGTCATCACCGCCACCGCCCTCGCCAATATCTCCGCCACCGCCGAATCAGCCTGTAGTAAGCAAACTCCCGCCTCTACCTACACGGCGAGAGCAACTCCAGTCGGTGCTGGCGGCCTTGGACGTGGTCTTGCAGTCATCCCACACCACATCAACCCAGCAAATACCGCTGAATGCCCGTGGTTCCTCAACTCCTGCTACACTGCCGGAGGTTGCTTTTGCTTCTTCGGCTAAATTGAGTCCCAACGTTGTCCTGGAACAGGTCACCCCACCGATGGTAGCGCATTGTCCTATAAGCGTGGAGCAGCCGATGCGGGATTTGATATCCAGGTATTCCACGCTATTTACGCTCAGGCCTGGCATTACATCGCAGGCTAGTCATGACATCAACACAGGCGACAACTCTCCGTACAGAAGTAAGTTGTGTCCAGTCAACGCGAAGAAGCGAGAGGTCTTGGATGGTTTGCTTGATGATCTCCTTCGCCAGGGTATAGTACAGCCTTCAAGCAGCAACTGGGCATCAGCTCCAGTGATAGTGCTCAAAAAGTCTGGTGGCCATCGATTGGCGATCGACTATCGAGCCATTAACAATCGTACGAAGGTGCCAGTGTACCCCATGCCATCAACAGAATGGGTGTTCGCGCAACTAGGGCAGGCAGCTTTGTTTTCGGTGCTCGACTTATCGCAAGGCTTTCACCAAATCCCAGTAGCACCAGAAGATCGCCCGAAGACGGCTTTCATCTGCCACCGAGGCCTCTTCGAATACTTGCGAATGCCTTTCGGTCTGGCTGGCAGTCCCGCTACGTTCCAGGCCCTCATGGATAACGTACTCCTGGACCTGAAATACAAGTGTGCGATGCCTTTTCTAGACGACGTGCTTGTGTTTTCAAACACGGCAGCTGAGCATGTTCGTGACCTCCAGGCGGTGCTCTTTCGGCTGGAAACAGCGGGTCTCACGATTAACCCGTCGAAAGTTCAGCTTTTCCAGACGTCCCTCAAATTTCTGGGTCACATTATACGTCCTAACGAATGTTGCCCCGATCCAGAGAAAGTAATGGCCGTCTCGTCATTTCCTCGTCCATCCAAAATCAAGGAACTTCAAAGTTTTCTCGGTTTAGTCGGCTATTACCGGAAGTTCTTGCCGGGTATGGCAACCACCACTATGCCATTAACCCGCCTCACACGAAAAAACGTTCCGTGGCACTGGGGTGCGGCTGAAGAAACAGCTTTCCGCACAGTCATTCAGGGATTGACAGATGCCACGGCATTAGCTCTCCCAGACCTCAACAAGCCGTTCAGTGTAGAGACTGATGCCAGTGGGCTGGGAATTGAGGCAGTCTTGCTGCAGGACGATGCCGAGGGTTCATCTCGTCCTGTTGAGTTCATCAGCCGGCAGTTATCCCAACACGAAAGGAACCTCACTGTTCAGGAACTCGAGTGTCTCGCCGTTGTGTGGGCTGTGGACAAGTTCCGTCCGTACCTGGAATTCACCCATTTTGACCTCCTCTGCGACCACGCCTCTTTGTCGTGGATATTCAAAATAGAATTGACATCTAGCAGAGTTCGTCGATGGGTGCTGCGACTCCAGGGATACAACTGCACTGTGAGATTTCGCAAGGGAATATTGAACCTACCGGCAGATGCTTTGAGTCGCGCTCCAGTAGGGCTAGCATCGGAGACCCCAAGACATTCGGTGGCGGAGACTCTGCTACCGATTGAACTGGTAGAACCGGCACATACAGTGCATTTCGAGCAGGCGAATAGCTTCGTTGCGGCTTGTGCTACAGTTGATGTGTCTGCACTATCCGACGTCCTGACACTCGTTACACATCAAGATAATGACGTCGATCTGGCCGCACTCAAGGCCTATCTGCAATGAAGCCAACTGTCGGTCGAGCCTCGGCTATCCTCATGGATTCAGGCCTCTGCCGCCTCTAGTTCCATCACCAACGATGGCCTTCTGGTCAAACATGTCGCAGGTCTGCCTGGCAGCGACGAGTCATCTTGCCAGAAAGTATGGCTGCCTCGGACACTCCGTGGTCTAGTTTTGTCAGTGGAGCATTGCCATCCTCTTGGCGGCCACGGCGGTTTCTTACGGACGCTGACAAGAATCCGCAGGTCTTACATCTGGATGGGAATGCGGTCCGATATATCAGAGTTTGTGCGCTCGTGTGCGACTTGCCAAACCATCAAACCAAATCGCCAGAAACCGGCAGGCCAGATGGACAGCCGGCTCGCAGGCTGCCCATTCGCCGAGCTCAGCATCGACTTCGTAGGGCCATTACCACGGACAAGAAACCGCTATCAATACCTCCTTGTGGTAGTGGACAAATTTACGCGATATTTGGAAGTATTTCCGTTGCGCCAGGCATCCACTGACACTGTAGTGCCACTGATGTTGGAAGTGTTCGCACGGCATGGCTTTCCTCGAAGTATATCGAGCGACAAAGGGAAGTCGTTCGTTAGCGAACTATGGCAAGGTGTGTTGAAGCACTTGAATATTATAGAGCGGCACACCGTCCCCTATCGACCGTGCGGGCAGACAGTCGAGAGGCACAATGCGACACTGAAACAAACTATCATGGCCTACTGTGAAACCCACCGTGACTGGGATCGGCGCCTCCATGAGATCCTATTCGCCCTCCGGTCGGCTACCTCCGTGGCCACCGGGTACTCGCAAGCTTTCCTCACGTACGGTCGCGAGCTACGGGCCCCTTGGCATCTGAACGAGGATGACACCCGTGGTAGAGAAGAGGACGCAGTGTACGAGGGGCATGAGTTTGCTACCGATCTACGAAACCGACTCGAAACAGCGAGAGACTTCGCTGCTCAGCGTGCGAGAGAAGCGCACCACACGGTGAAGGTCCGCTACGACAATTCACGCAAGGTCACAGCATTCCAAGTGGGCGACTTGGTGTGGCGCAACCAACACGTCCTCAGCGATGCCAGTCGAGGTATCTCCGCCAGTCTGACACCGAAAAGGAATGGGCCCTACCGAATAAGTAACGCCATCGGGCGCAAAGTGTTCGAACTGGTGGTCCCTGATTCTGGCCATCCGATGGGGCGAGCCAACGCAGACCAACTGTTGAAGTTCGAGCCGGTTCCGGGATGGGCCCGGGACGTGACGACGGCACCGGCTCCGAGGGTGCAGACAGCGCCACCTCCTTCACAAGCTGATCATCCTTATAACTTGCGTCACCAACAGCCGTAGTTTCAAGGGGGGGAGATTGTTAGGCCTCACCTAACTATATAATTGTACCAAGAGGCAGTGACTCGAGAGATCGCTTGAACCACCGCCATCTACTACTTTTGGCATTGTTAAAGATAAACAACAAAAGGGCTTTTGTTTTTAGAAGAAAAGTGATCAATTTTTATCAGATCGATTTCAGTTTCTGCCACGGCAGCATTAAATGATATTCGTTCAAAGACTGAAGTATAGTGTATAAGATTGTATATTAATAGTTTGTATAAGAAAATATACTCTTTTACAGTCATTTGTGTAATATTCTTGTCTTGAAACATAACAA
>OZ023335.1:7056154-7182625 GCA_964007535.1 Brachyptera risi
ATATATATATATATATATATATATATATATATATATATATATATATATATATATATATATATATATATATAAATATATATATATATATATAATGAATGAATATTAGAGTCTTAAGGCGCATCGACAGCGAGGTCATTTAGCGCCTGTCGAAATATGTTGCAACAAAAGGTGAAAAGTGTGATATAAAGGTGGAAGTGAAATTTTGATGAGAATACCTAAATACAATAAACTAAGACTAAGACTGAACTATGTCTACAGTGTCTAAAGACGTTATACACTAATTTGTTAAAACCGAACATGTGTGTGCTGTAAAGGGTCACACCCATGGGACTAGGATGAGAACGTTTTATTACTTGTTCTCAGTTCAAACTCCCCCTCAAATAGGAGTGGAGGAACGACAAACCATAATAGATATATGGTGGAATATGGTTTGATTTAAAATACTCCTGATGTATATTCCAAGAGATCGGCATCAAGAATAAGTATCAAATGTCAAAAAGCAGTACATTGGTGAAAGATGATTGCACAAACAACGTCATCTTGAACGGACATGGAAATGTCCTGATTCGGGCAGTTTGAAAAATGATACTGGTAACAACACGACTTTATCGTCTAACGAAGATCCACGAGCATGTCAAATGAGATCCAATAGCTTCAATAATCTTAGAAAGCTGAATATGGTATCTATCGATTTTGAATTATTCCCTAAAATCTTTGACATTGTGTCTTCCATACGAAGCTGTCTCCTCAGAGCAGTATATTTCTGACACTCGAGTAATATGTGTCGAACAGTTAAAATCTCGTTACAAATCTCACATCTAGGGACGATTTTATCGGGGGTGAAGAGATAGGAATGGGTTAAAAGTGTGTGTCCCACTCGCAGACGAGTGAGAACTACTTCCTCCCTCCGTGAACGTCGGATTGAAGATTCCCAAGCACTAACAGTTGGCTTAATCTCTTTCAGCTTGTTGTTGGTCTCCCTGTCCCACTCTTTTTGGAAACGAGATTTGAAAAGTAGTTTGAAATACGCCTTGAAATCATTGAAAGGTACTCTCGGGTTATCAATATGTTCTTTCTCCGTCGCTTCTTTGGCAGCCCTGTCCGCTGACTCATTACCACCAATCCTCACGTGTCCAGGTACCCAGCAGAACACTACAATGACATCCTGCGAGGCAAGGGCGGTCAGGAGTGTCTGTACTTTCTGGACTAGATGGTGAGTTGGGAAGATCTGAGTCATGGCTTGGAGTGCACTCAAAGAATCGGAACAGATCAGGAAGCACTTCTCAGGCCGTTGTTGAATGTGCTGTAGAGAGGTGACAATTGCAAACAACTCGGCTGTATATACGCTACTCATCGAATCTAATCTGATACTAACAGTGGAGGATTCGCTAACGAATGCGCAGCCAACTTTGCCGTTCAGTTTTGATCCGTCCGTGTAGTATCTAATATGTCCGGGGTAGTGTGTGCAGAGCTCTAGGTATTTTTGCTTATACTCTTCTGCACTCGTGCTTGCCTTCGTACTTGATGACAAGTTCATCAAGCACTCCGGACGTGGAGACAACCAAGGGGCGGTATCACTAAATTGAATTGGATAGACTCGAGGGTATACAAATGACTCTTCGACCAAAATATGATTCAAACGAATTCCAGTTGGTATGGTGGCGAATGGTTTCGATTCATAGAGAGCATGAAATCTAGGATTGATAACTGATTGGTAGGTGGGATGATGCTTACTGCAGAATAACTTCGAAGCGTATGAGCAAAGGAGATATGCACGTCGACTCTTCAACGAGGGCTCACCAGCCTCACAATACAAGCTCTCCACCCGACTGGTACGGAGTGTTCCTATGGCCGGTCAGATGCCCGTGTTGTGAACTGTATTGAGTGGCTTCACGTAGCTCTCTCGTGCCGAGTCGTACACAACACTACCATAATCCAATTTGGAACGTATTAATGCTCGGTAAAGCCGCAGCATTGTGGTGCGATCCGCTCCCCATTTGGTACCACTAAGATAACGGAGAAGGTTAAGAGATTTGAAGCACTTGAGTCTGAGTTGCGAAATGTGAGATTTCCAGTTCAACTTCACGTCAAACGTCAGCCCAAGGAACTTGGTCGATTCTGCGAATGGAAGGAGTTCTCTACGAAGATATATATCTGGGTCAGGGTGCAGGCCTCTCAGACGAGAGAAACGCATGCACGTTGATTTTGATGTAGAAAATCTGAACCCAGTTTCATCTTCCCATGCTTCCAGTTTCCTAATTGCAAGTTGGATTTGGCGAGAGGCCGTTGCACTTCACGCTGACTTACAAATATAGCCACGTCGTCGACAAATAAGGAAGAAGTGATTGAAGATGGAACGCTTCGAATTATACCATTTATTGCGATGGCGAACAAAGTAACACTGAGGACAGAACCCTGTGGTACACCGTTCTCTTGGATGAACTCATCCGACAGCACATTACCAACTCGTACCTTGAAACGTCGGTTGGTCATGAAATTACAGACAAAATTAGGAAGATGGCCTCTGAAACCTCATTGTGACAAGGTTTTCAATATGTTGAAGCGCCAGGTGGTATCGAATGCTTTCTCAAGGTCGAAAAATACAGCTATCACTTCCTGCTTCGTAAGAAAAGCTTCCTGTATGAAGCTTTCCATACGAATTAGATGATCCAAAGTATTTCTATTTTTTCTGAATCCAGACTGTACTGTGCAGAGAAGGTTTTTTCGTTCCAACCACCAAACGAGGCGGTTGTTCAACATCCTTTCCATCACTTTACACAGACAGCTGGTCAGAGATATAGGTCTATAGCTTGATGGTGAATGCTTATCCTTGGATGGTTTCAAGATCGGTACCTGGATAGCTTGTCTCCAGGAATCAGGGAAAGTATCGGTTGAATAGATATGGTTGAACATGTTAAGGAGGTCATTTAAAGCGGCAAGTGGCAGGTGTTTCAAGAACTGATTGTGCATTCCATCAATCCCTGGTGCTGTATCTCTTGCGCACGTTATCGCGTTCTCCAACTCCCATACACTAAACGGCACGTTATACACCTCGTTGTTCGCAGAAGACAAATCTAATCTTCTACATTCTGCAGCACGTTTGTGTATTTGGAACGATGCCGAGTAGTGGTGAGAGCTAGAGACGTCCGAGAAATAGGACCCGATAACATTAGCTATTTCCTGTGGCTCGGTAATTAGACTACCATCCTTGTTCAACCCAGATATACAAGATGTTTTGAATTTGCCGTCTATCTTCCTCACTCTATTCCACACCTTGGTGAGGGGTGTGTGAGCATTAATGGATGAGATGTAAGAATTCCATGAGGCTTTTTTCGAAGTCTTAATGATGAAACGAACCCTCGCTCGGAGTTTCCGGAAAGCCATAAGGTTGATATTGGTTGGGTATTTCCGGAAAATTCGAAGGGCTTGTTTCCTCTTACGGATCGCCACCTTACATTCCTCGTTCCACCAGGGAACGGGTATGTGGCGTTGGTTGGTTGACGTAAGAGGAATGCTGTCTTTCGCGGCGGCAATAATCACCTCTGTCACATGCTCAGTCCTACTATCAGTATCATGTATGTTATTCGAGTTCTTCAAATCAACACGCTTTGTGAAAAGGCTCCAGTTCGCGCGGCGCAAGTTCCACTGCGCACACCGCAAGGGCCGTTGATGAGAATCTACTCTCAAGATGAGTGGGTAGTGGTCGCTACCACACAGATCTGAGTGAACGGAGAAATTGAAGAGAGGTGCGACAGATGGGGTGCAGACACAAAGATCGATCGCTGAAAACATACCGTTGAAAGCATTAAACCTTGTTTTCTCTCCATTGTTGAGAATAATCAAGTCGTTGTCGTTGAAAAATTGCTCAAAAAGGCGTCCTCTGCCGTTACTATCCACCATTGTGTCACCCCACAAGTTATTGTGGGCATTTAGGTCACCTAGAATAACATAGGGACGTGGGAGCTGTGACACAAGGTTATCCAGATTTATTCTAGTAACTGGAGCCCATTCAGGTAAGTAAATATTACAGAAGGTAACAGGCTGAGGAAGAGCAATTCTGACCGCCACTGCCTGTAGTGGTGTTGTTAGCGGCAGTGGACTTACGTGACAGCTGTCGTGGACAGCTGTGGCTACTCCCCCATGGGCTCTGTTACCTGTCAAGTCATCGAAACGATAGAAACTATAATTACGTATCAATGGAGAGTCACAAGGTTTGAAGTGCGTTTCTTGAAGAAAGAAACATATCGGTTTAATGTTTGATGTCAATAGCTTGATTTCTTCTCTGTGCCTGTTGAAACCATTGCAGTTCCATTGTATTAGAGCCATTTTGTGTAGATGATGTTCTTGTTCACTTTTACTGTAGATAGAGTTACCTGAGACCAGCTTAGGTTAATACAGATTTCAAGTTCTTTTTAGATAAAAGGATTTCCCCTCAGTGGATTTTGCGGGAATGCCGAGCTCTGCGGCTACATCCTTTCTTGCTCCTTGGGTACTTCCTCTGTTCCTTCGTTTTTGTTTGGGGGGTGTGAATCCCCGGGTGTCGGGCACAGCACCCGACGCCGGTCGCTCAGTGATGTCGGATGAAACGCCCGACACAGGAGATTCATCTTCATCCTCACTTCCTGTCACCATTATTTCCTCTACGGTTTCAGCCTCAGCTTCCGGAGTGAATTTACCTTTCAATAGTTTTACCAGATCATGTACCTCGTTCTTTAACTTGTCAATTTTGAGGTTTTGTGACGATACTAACTCTTCCATTCTCTTCTGCTGTTCGATCAGTTTCTTGTTTTCAGCCTTCAAAGTGAGTATTTCTTGCGATTCCTGGGACGTTGTTTTATTAGCTGCGGCTTTGGCAAAAGAAGATGGAAGGGCAGAGATAGGAAAGAGATTTCTATATTTCTGTCCAGCATCTTGATAAGTCATTTTATCGACAGTTTTGAACTCACTGATCTTCCTCTCTTCTAACCACTTACTGCAGGCCTTTGAAGACGCCGCATGTCCACCGTTGCAATTGATGCAACGAGGGCCGGACACGCAAGGCGTTTCGTCGTGCTTCTCAAGGCCGCAGTTCGGGCAGATGGGTTTAGATTTGCAGAAAGCTTGGTCATGTCCAAAGCGTTGACAGATGAAACATCGAGTTGGATTTGGAATGTACGGTCTAACAAGTATACTGTTGTAGCCAGCTACCAATTTTCTTGGAACGGTACCGGTAGAAAATGTCAAAATAAGTGTGGCTGTGGGTACATCCTTTCCATCATCTCGTCGGGTAATACGGTAAACATCCGTAACATTTTGACCAGCGAGTTCAGATTCAATCTCTTCAACGTCACAGCATAAAAGGTCATTGCAAGTAATCACTCCCTTAGAAGAATTAAGGAAGGGATGAGGACTGACTAGGATGGGGAATAAATTTGCAAAGCTGGTGGTCTTCAAAAGCAGTTGTGATTGAATATCGCTGTCTGTTTCTACAAGCAGGAGAGTTCTATTCCTAACTTTCGTGACTTTGCGAACAGTACCAGCAAGACCTCGAATAGCTTTCTCGATAGCAAAAGGTGACACGTCATGAAAGGTTTTACCATCGGAACGTTCTATTTGCAAAAATCTAGGACTAGCCGGTTTGCTTGATTCTAGATTCTGAAGAACTTGTTCTTTCGTACATTTATAATCTCTAAGAGATCGAATTCTTTTTTGGGGGGGGGAATTGAGGGGAAATTAAGTGTATTCATATTTGGACCCACGAGTTCCTAGGGAAATAAATGTCCGCTCCCACAGAGCCCCGCTTGTGGGAGTAAGGCTAGAGTAAAACTGAAGTTCACCATGTGTCCAGAGTTTATCGTATATATATATATATATATATATATATATATATATATATATATATATATATATATATATATATATATATATATATATATATATATGAATATATATATATATATATATATATATATATATATATATATATATATTCATATATATATATATATATATATATATATATATATATATATATATATATATATATATATATATTTATATATATGAATATATATATGAATATATATATATATACATATATATTCATATATATATCCATATATATATATATATATGTGCTTCAGAAGAGAGCCGTGAGAATACTTTCGAATGCACGAAATCGATCGTCTTGCAGACCCCTCTTTAAAACTAGCTCGTTATTACCGCTGCCGAGCATTCTTATCCTGCAGTCAGTTGTTTTTGTGAAAGAGAACTTTCACCTCTTCAAATGCAACCGCAATGTTCACCAACATGGCACCAGGCGTCGTGACGATATGCGAGTCGAACAGCACAGACTAATGTTGTTCGCCAGAAGTCCGCATTATTTCATGTCTAGTCTATACAATAGCTTACCTGTTGATATCAAGTCTATATCTAGTAGTATTCTCTTCAAGTTCAAGGTGAAGAAATTTCTATTTGTCCACTCATTTTACTCTGTACAAGATTTCCTTAACTACCGCCAGGCTCTGGACTAGACATTATTACGCCTATCTGTATTATTCATTGCATTTTTATTGTTATCTTGTATTCATATGATATGTTGTTTTTATATTGTTTTTTTTACTCAATGCTGACATTTACCATACTGTATCATGTATAGTCACTGGTAATAAATTATTATTATTATTATTATTATTATTTGAATATATATATTTATATATATATATATATATATATATATATATATATATATATATATATATATATATATATATATATATATATATATATATATAAATATATATAAATATATATATATATATATATATATATATATAATATATATATATATATACATATATATATATATAAATATATATATATATATATATATATATATATATATATATATATATATATATATACATATATATATATATAAATATATATATATATATATATATATATATATATATATATATATATATATATATATATATATATATATATATATATATATATATATATATATAAGTAGGGAGAAAGTGGTGGTTGAGGGACAGGAGCAAGATGGCCGCCAAAGTTAATGACCTCTGACGTCATCCAAGAGCGCGCGCTCCAGCAACAAATTTTCTCTCTCTCTCTCTCTCTCTCTCTCTCTCTCTCTCTCTCTCTCTCTCTCTCTCTCTCTCTCTCTCTCTCCCTCTCTCTCTCTCTCTCTCTCTCTCTTTTTTTATCGAGACCTATTTTAAATTTTAAATTGAATCGAGCGCGCGCTCTAGCGGCAAATTTTCTCTCTCTCTCTCAACTCGAATTAATTAATCAAATATTTTAATACAAAATATCCTCCCCTTGCGATTCGAACGCGAGATGTTTGCAATATGAGTCCCGTATCTTAGCCACTAGACCAATGGGCCAGAGAGTATTCCGTGTGCTATCATTGAATATAAGCTGAAGTATAGACCTATGACGTATGCGAAACAAGTCTATACATGTCAGCAAACAGTTCTAGTGCAGTTGCTAAAAGCCACCTCATATGATGAGTGCTTATCTTGACAACGTGTCAAAATATAAATTGATTTAAATGCGTAAATAAAATGAATCAATTCAATATTCTGATATTCGATTGATTATTACTGATAAAAAATAATTTCTCAATTTTGATATTAGATTGATTATGACTGATACAAAATATTCTCCTGACTCATTAAATTCAATTTTCCGATAAATAATTTTATTAATCCTATATTTTGATATTCGAAATCATGGGCCTACTCAATGAATAGTTAGTTAAAATTAATGCAGGTCGGGTAAGGAGAATAAAACATAGTGGTTAACACCATGATACATTTATTTTTTATGAATCTCAAAATATATAATCAATTTTTTTTTTTTTTTTTAATAACATCGAAACTTGATACAAAATCATTGTTCCCCAATAAGGGCTATGGATGAAAGATAGGATCGTTTGGACGGGGCACCACAAGGGCGATCTTACCACCCCACAAAATTTATGAGAGAAATATAAGAAATCACATAATCAACCTCATCACAAGTCTTTCTAAATAAAGGACAGTTTGGACTCCATCTTTTATGTTCTTCTATAGGATTATCTGAAATCTTCCATTCATTTAAACCATTTGAACAGTACGGGCACATGACCTTATCCGTTTCAAGGGCATAGTGAAATCCTGCTTGCACTAAATCTTCTACATTTATGAATGAAATATTCCATTTCTCAAATGTAAGTCTGCGAGCTCTTGATTTGTACATTGAACATTTATATTGATTATCATTTATCCAATGAGCCAAATTGAATACATTTCGCGAAGCACATTTCCATTTCAAGTTGTAATGTCTGTTTGAATAACAAAAATGTTTACATTCCGATAAATTATCAATATTCTCAAGTTTTGGGCAACCAAACATTTCTAGATTGAACACAGGACGTTTGATTATCTCTTGTAGGAACTTGCACTTTTCCAATCCCTTTGCGTATAAAAATTTAGTTGTATTCTGTCGTAGAATTTTTTCTAAATTTAGGTACTCTTCATCTCCATCGTTCCAATCAAGACCGTGATGAAATTTGCTGATCCATTGATTCTTCTGAAATGTCTTCTCATCAAAACACGCATAGTCATGAGGTGGTTTGAATACATAATGTTCAATCTTGAAGTTGATATTATTTATGATTGCCAATTCTTTCACTATGAATCGATTATCATTATCGACGAACGCTTGAAAATCAATAGTTACAGATGCCTTCATGGTTAAAGAATGACTCACACGGTACTTTGATGTTATAAATATATAATTGATTCAGTTATACATCGCTTTGAGCTCCGAGTATAGTGTGAAATAATCGATTTCATATGGAGTATCACTCGGTTCAATAAATTGTTCACCGGTTAATACACATAACGCGTAGAAATTCACTGTCACAAATATTTCTTCGTACAATTTCAAGTAATGAGCTAGACATGTTTGTAGTTTTCTCAATTTCTCAATGTCTTTCAAATCAAGACGCACAGATTTATCTTCAATTTTCACTTTAATCCACTCTTTCTCATTTTCATTCACTTGAATACACAACTTTTGCCACTCATCATAATTAAGTAAAACTGATTGTCCACCAATTCGACCAACTTCAACAAATGCTTCATTATTATGATCGGGATATATAGCAACCGATATAAATTTTGTTCCAGATTGATTCAAAAAATAAACTTGTTGTAGCAGAGTATCAGATCGAACAGAAACCTTGCGTTTTTTTTTAGATACTGGTATTTCATTTTTACAAGGAACGATTGTTCCATTGACATCTAACGACGCAGCCTGATATGTTGTAATATCGCGGAAAAAATCAACCTCTTGACTAACGTGATCCATATTCGACTGAACCGATTTAGGTGAAACCATTTCTACCTGATGTGAGCGACTCATGCTTTAATTGCAACGTCATCAAAAATTGTCACTTAAAATATCCAACTCTGGTAGACAGGTTTGAACTTGTTCACTTTTATCACATGCAATGCAATGACCAAAGTTATCTCGATACATTTCAATAACAAGTTGATCATTCAGACAGAAATTATTATCCGAAAACTGATTTGTAAACATATCCATGGAACGACCGATTCCTCGTTGCAAAGCATAAACACAGCTGTATTGACCACAAACGTCAGATAATATTGCCTGTAGCCTTTTGGGATTGTGCATCCAATGATTGGAATGAGTATTTAAAAAGTGAATCAACCTTGATTTTATCGGTTTTCTACCATAGCTATCAAAATATTCAGCGTAACCTGAATCAGCGAATACCATGGCAACCCAATGCGACCCAGGAAGATGAGAGGGGTCAAGGTTCACGATAAATATGGCAGGTTTTGAGAAAGTTGATGGTAGCGTATCGATTGAATATACATTTTCAAAATATGGAACCTTTAATGAGAGTGCCTTATGAATGTCTATCGAATTCATCCTAGTAGACGAGAGATACTGATCGATTTTTATCAATAAAAACAGTGCTATCGTAAACAGAGTAGATGCGACAAGATAGATACTCTGCAAGTTCCTTTGCAAATCGCAACTCGATACGCACTGTTTCCGTCTCTGTTAAACTACTATGTGAATTTGTACCCGAAGAATCAGGTGTGAGATCGAATGCGAAAAACGAATAGCCATGATAGAACCTATCTCGCGTTATCAGATGACCATGATTCTGATGGTAGATACCAGTACTATTGAACAAAGAAGCATAAGCTAGCGTCACAGTCTCGATGTTATTAAAATTAGGCTTCAACGGTTCGTTAGGAACCATTCACATAAATTGCGAGATACTCTAGATCTCTGTGGATGAATTGATATGGATTCTTGGTAATACTTCCAGCGTATGCTTTATTCCCTACCATACCAAATATGATATACTTGGGTATATTACCCTGCAATGCATTATTTAAATACACCGATGGTGACCCACTCGGCACAGTTATATTTTTAACTTCAACACGATTCATATGATATCTAGCAGGCTGATGTGGAAGTTACTTTTAATATACATCGTTTGAGTTGAAGACAATTCAACCTGTTTCACGTAAAGGGTAGCATCCAAAATTTGAATCTTTCCCAAAATTGCATCTCCGGGCGATAACATGTAGAACTCTGATCTTGAGCGATTAAGTTTCACACGCATAGAGACATTCTTGAGTAAGAGTTGAGACACATTGAACAAATCAGCATGAAGACGACCATAAAGTTCCACCGATTTACCATCTTTCAACCGTGAAGCTCTAATTGTATATCCTTTATTCTTATCTGATGCATCCATGAAACCATCATCATCATGAGTATCGAGAAATAACATTGAATTCACCAAATGAGTTTTTGCAGCGTCTTCAGAATAATTAAACAGAGTCTCAATCAGAGCTCTGTATTGATAATTATCAGAATTAGAAGAAACGCTCGTCTCATTGAGAGAAATATTCACCTCACTGAATAATGAATTCAATAAATAATTAACACAACCAGGTTGACGTGCATCATCAGCATTATATTTGCTACCGTCCATCTTGACCATTCGCACCTTTAGCCATAAATAAACACTTCCTAAATCTTGATAACTTTCGGAATCACCGGAACAGTTGAATTCAAGCTGACTCTCATTAGCTAGTGTATTGATTGGTTTATGACCAACAAGATGATTTGATTTGATAGACGTTTGTATCGGACGCCCATCAAAAAACTCCAATTCAGACTTGACACATTCCATATTTATGAGAATATATCACGTATTTTCTGTTTTTTAAGTTGTAGAGTACTCTTCTTCTTTCTCTTCTTCTTCCTATTCTTAACACCTTGACGTGTAGGTTGAGAATGAATACGTTTTCTTTTTACCAACTCTTTAAAACGAGTCAATCCTCCACCACTCATCTTTCTTTTAACAGCTTCTGAAACTCGATTCTTCACAATAGAAGATATTTTTTCTTCAGGACGTTTGACAGAAATATCAGTCAAAATGTGTGCACCTGTTTTAAGAGATTTCCTTCCCATTGCTTGTGCACTTTTCAAAAACAAAGGTCTAATCACTCTTATCAAACCACCTAGAAAGCTACCTATACCTGATCCACGTTGGAATTTGAAACTGGATTGGTAGACAGGACACGAGTGGGTCACGGGCCACTGGCCGGATTCGTTCGGGAGGGTTCGGCGAGCCCGATTGCTCGTCGGTCGGTCGGTCGGTACTCGGTATCGTTCGGCCCGCGCACGTGTACAAAAGAAGTAGAAGGCGGGCGATATCACACAAAATGTCTCTCTCGAAACTGCCTCTGCGTTGTTTTTGTGAAGTTTGTGGAAAAACATTTGCCATTTGAGTGGTTTGTACGAACACGAGCGAAATGTACATAAGACATTTTCTACTATCGTGTTGCCGAGAAAGGTGTGCCCAATATTGGGATGTGAAGCTGAAAAACTCTATGATTACGCGGGTGTGAGAAACCATTTAGAGGAACACCATGATATGAAACTGGAAGAAGAGAAGTTGTATTTATCATCTGAAAGTGGTAAGTCAACTAAAAATAATGTGCCGATCAAATCAACAAATAGTAGGTCTTGGTGTCGAGTTGATGGCTGGATTTCAAAGTTACAAGACAATAGATTTGACATTGGTGCTGAAAATAAAAATGCATTATAAATGCCTACACGGCACAACAAGAAAGATATATTGGCCTAATCGTTATTCAATTTCTCCAGATTTCGCCAAAGATGATTTATAAGGCAATCAATTTGTGCAGGAGGAGGAGGGGCATTCTACTAGAAAGCACATCATTATCCAAAATTGAATGAATGAATATTGGGGTTTCAAGGCGCATCGACAGCGAGGTCATTTAGCGCCTGTCAAAATCCAAAATTATAAATTAATAGCATTCAATTGAATGAAAACTTATTTTAGCATTGACGTGTGCTGTTTCAGATTGTCTGAAGTGGAAAGAAGAGAATCGTCCTCATACGTTCATGCGAAAGGCTGGACAAAGCTAGCCTGTGAAGGCATTGCAATCGGTCTGGCGTCTTCAAGTCGCAGTCTAAGGGGTCACGTCGGCTGAAAAGTCAGGGCACTAACAAAATTGGCGCTACCTGTCCTTCCGGACTTCATGTCACTGTGAACGAAGATTTGTCGACAAATGTCGTATTCTACAAAACACATTGCGGTCATATCTGCAGCAATGCCCACGTGAATTTGCAACACGAAGATCGCAAAAGAATCGCAGGTGAGAAGATAATATTCCTTCCTCCAAACTCGTGAAAAAACATGACAGTATGATAATATTATATATGTGCAGGGGGATGGGTCCAACAATTGATAACAGTGTACGGAATAATTGTGTATAGGCCTACGTTATTGAGTAAAAAACACATGTCTGTAGTCACAGTGACCTTATTTGAAATATTGTTGCAAAGTACCGGTACACATTTTCTCTTGCATTATTATTTTGTGGTATTTTTATAATATCAGTTTGAAATTAATTGAGAGTAAACGACACCAAGCTCAACATCATTGGGTAAAAACATGCAAGTATATTAAAAAAAAAGAATTTGAATAAAAATAAATCGTTCACAATTTATATTTGACATAATAAAGCATAGCCACTGTGAAATATTGAACCGTTCATTTTACTGTTGAATTTGGACACTGAATTTGACATAAACTTTAATAATTTCACAGAAAGTTCATTTTCTAAATCAAATTTTGAATTTCTTTCGCATTTATACCGTTCATTTTACTGTTAAATTTGGACACTGAATTTGACATAAACTTTAATAATTTCACAGAAAGTTTATTTTCTAAATCAAATTTTGAATTTCTTTCGCAGGACTAGTGAAGAATGAAGTAACTATGCAGAGTCTTGGACGATATTCGAGACGCAGTTCTAGAAGGGAATGTAGAGCAATCAAGACTCCACTTAGCTGACCACCAGGATCTGAAGAACATAAATCGTGATTTTTCTCTTCATCTAAAAGAGCGTCGTCATGCCAGTGACTTTGTTAGTGCCAACTTATGGATTGAATCGATGATTGCCCTAAACGAGGACTCTCCTGTACTATACAGTAAAATGCAGGACAGTCAAGATCCAAATGGATTATTGGACAAAAAGGATTGTATGCTCATCATTATGACCAAATTCCAACAACAAATGTTGATGAAATTTGGCCACAATGGCAAGATATGCGTGGATGGTACCCATGGTACTAATGGATATGATTTCGAACTTGATACACTGTTGACTGTCGATGAGTTTGGGTCCGGATTTCGTGTGGCATACTGTATTTCAAATCGAAGTGACACAACGGCATTCCAAACTTGTTTTAGACGTTTGCTTGATAGAGTTGGTAGAATAGAGGCAAAAATATTCATGACCGATGACGTGCCAGCTTATGTCGATGCTTGGAGTGTCGTGATGGGACCCCCACTACATAAGCTACTTTGTGCTTGGCATGTGGACAAAAATTGGCGTTCGCAGCTCTCTAAAATAACTGGATGTCAGGAAAAAAAGCTCTTGTATACAAAGCCCTACGAACGCTCTTGCAGATGAGAAGCATTGAAGAGTTCACCAAACTTCAATCCAGGCTGCTAGACAAACTGCACGCCGATGAAGACACAAGAGAATTCTACCTTAATACAAATATATATCTGGAGTCAATGCACAAAATTCTGAAACACATTTACCTGAAAGGAAAGAGAACGAAGCGCCTTGACAAATGTATCAACGCTCTGATAAAGATGAGCCGAGATGAAATTTTTAATCGACTGATTAAAATAACAAAAAAAAACACCTACCTCCAGGATTCGTCTTATTAGCCAATCACATGGCAGGAGCTTGACAATTGCAGCAGCGGCTATAACATCGATAGAGGAAGGCGTCTGGAAAGTGATATCTTCAAGTAACAGTGACATTTCATACAAAGTATCGCAAACGGACATCACTGTGTGCAGCAATTGCATGTTTCGGTGCCCTGAATGCGATATCTGTGTTCACATGTTCAGCTGTGAATGTATTGACAATCTGATGAAATTTAATTTATGCAAGCATATCCATGCCACAGTTCTTAAAACTGAGGGACATTTTTCCGACGTAGAATCGTTTTCGCGGGTGATGACTGACGAGTATGAGCAAAATGAACTGCACATGCTCATGGATGCAGTGACATCGCATCGTATCATCACCGAGAAGACGACGTCATTGACCAGCAAGTTGATGCAAAAAGCAGACTTTTGTAAGGAAATAATAGGAGGAGAGACGCAATTCACCGATGACGAGATCAATAGAATTGACAAATGTTCAGACAAGATAATAGGAATGGCTGAAACCGCCAAGAAGAGATGCGGCATTGAGAAAACCGTCCCTAGATTAAGCGATCCATCGGAGCCTGCCAACAAGAACGTGGACCAGCAACGGCGTTTTGTGTCGACGAAAAGAAAAGCGGAAGGCGAAAGACGACACGTCCACAAAAAAAAACCAGCGTCGCATCAACAACAAAACCTAATTGCAGGACTTTTAGAAAAGACGCAATCTAACACCATATTGAACATTCACTCAAGTGATGACCATACCTATTGTTGATACAAAGTTCCGATAGGTTTGACTAGAACTTTACTATCTATACGACTATTGAAATATACTAATAATTTATTAATAATTGAAACAGTTCAATAATTACATGTTTGTATGCTTAAAATTACAGTGCCCGAGTATTTGTTAATTTCTGAAGGGTCTAAACTTTTACGACTCTAGATACGCATTTTATTCTTTTATTATTACAACTAGGCTCACTTCATATTGTACAGGTTTTTTATTCCAGCTCTAAAGTTGTTCATATTTATAATGATATGAGGCTCTATAATTATCTACTTATTCTATTCCACTTCACAATTTCTTTTTCCACTAGTGAATCTTGATGTTTTCTTATGTCATTCAATTTGGAACTACTATATAATATAAGGCCTATATAATTATTAAAAACTCTGTATTTTTCAAGATTATTGCTTTCGGTATCTTTTTCATTCTATACTCACCCCCCACAATTATCTACTTATTCTATTCCACTTCACAATTCCTTTTTCTACTGATAAATCTGATGTTTTCTTTTTTTTTTGAAGGTCAATGCTTTTACGATTTTTTTCATTCTATACCCACCACACATTATTTATTTGCTCTTGTCTATCTGCGTTGGCTCGAGCTATTTCTGGTTTGGCGAGAATTTCTATATGCAGACCGAAGGTCTGGCGATGGGAAGTTGCCTTTCTCCACTTTTAGCCAATATTTTCATGGCTGAGCTTGAAGAAACAGTTCTTAACAGGTCCAACCATAGGCCCACTATTTGGAAGCGCTACGTTGACGATGTGTTTGCTGTGATACCGGACTACGGGGATTCCATTTTGGAAGATCTACTGACGGATCTAAACTCTTATCACAAAGACGTGCAGTTCACGGTGGAGAAAGAGAACGATGGCTGTCTCCCTTTCCTTGACGTTCAAGTTGAGAGGTGCGGCCAGGGTCTCAAAACGTCGGTTTACCGGATACCCACCCACACTAACCAATATCTGGGCTTTGAATCGAACCACCCGCTCTATGTAAAGAAGGGTATAGTTACTTGTCTTCTGGCTAGAGCTAAGGAAGTGTCATCGAATACCGAAGAGTTTGTTAAGGAACGCAAGTCTTTGCACCAGGCCTTCTTGAGGAATGGTTACCCCAGTTCTATACTAAACACCATATTTTCTAGCTTTGGAAAGAAACAAACCTCCACCTCCTCTGTTTCTTCTTCCAATGTGAATCTGGATGGTAGCAACACCCAGGGGAAACCTATAGCTACCATCACATTGGAATATGTCCCAAACTTTTCAGAAAAGCTTAAACGCATTTTATCCAGTGCAAATATTAGAACTGTTTTTAAATTATCCAATACCCTCAGAACCCTCCTCTGCAAAACCAAGCCATTAGACGAAGAACAGGATTCTAAAAACTCCGTATATCTCCACCCTTGCCAATGTGACCAATTTTATATCGGTGAAACAGGCAGGCCAATCTCTGTCAGAATGGAGGAACACCGCAACAAAGTGAAACAAATGGATATCGGAAGATCTTTGGTCGCTGAACATGCATGGGAGAAATGTCACCATTTCCAATGGCATTTAGCGAAGGGGATATATAAAGAGAGCAACTTGATGAAAAGGAAATACGTGGAGTCTATTTTCATTGCCTGCGCCTCTAATAATTTAAGTCAAAGTAGTCTGAGCTTTGCTGAGGCTTGGCGCACTATTTTACAACCTGTCGTGAAAAATATACTTGTACGTCATCACAAAGTTTAATTTCTTTTGTTTTGTGCGTCATTTACATTAAATCCCTGTCTTTAGGCTAGCTAGTCATTGGTTGATGTTGGTTTTTCGGTCGATTGGTTTACTCACCCGTGCCACGTGAGAAACTAGGTTGTTCTCACGTTGTTTTGGGGGGCGTTTCCCGAGGTTACTTGGCCGGTGACTAGCCTGCCGTTTGTCATTATACAACAACCTGAGGACGAGAGCTGAAGAGCTCTGGAAATATTGTTAATATTTTTAGTCTGTTTTATTTTTATTTCATTGACAAGTACCACGTACACGTCCAACAGTTAGGGTCTAATACACATTATTTGTTTTATTTCTTACGAACATCTGCGCGAGCCGAACGTTACCGATTCAACGAACCGAACGAGCAATCGGGCTCGCTGAACCCTCCCGAACGAATCCGGCCAGTGGAACGTGACCCGCTCGTGACAGGACCTACACCCTCAAGAGAAACACCCATATCGAACTGGTTCATTGTTGGATACATAATAAAAGAATACTAGTGAAACATTTTTTTTTTTCAGCGTGTTCACCACACTGTGGAAACACACTTATATGTTTGATTCAAAAGGGACCGAAAAAACCTCTTCGTCGCGTAGAATCGCTGAATTTCTACGTAAATTGAAAATAATTGAGCTTGGATTATGCAAATTTTTACAATCTTCGACTACGTAGTAATAAAACTTGTCCACATAGCCTGTATATTTTCTAATTAATGAATTAAAGGAAAACTGCTTTGGCCACGCCCACTTTTTGTTGTGGCGTAGACTTTTGCTTGCGCGTTAATAGAATCGCTGGTTTTCCACGTAAATTAGAAGTTTAAGCGCTCAAGAGTTGTAATTAGTTATAATCTATGGCCATACGATAATAACTTTTGTCCACGTAGCCTAAATATTTTATAATTGAATAAAAACCGAAAAAAATGTGGGTAGCACCCACTTTTGGTTTTCTCGTAACCATGGTAACGTGTTATAAACAACGGATGTGTTTATATTATCTTCTGCTTTTAATCTGATTTATCAGTACTTTTGAGTGATAAAACAATCATTTTTTTAATTCAGTCAAAATCGCCAAGCAGTTCTATACAAGCCAACTTCAAGGAAAGTATCAGCGCCAAATATTATATGACATAATTGAAGTTGTATTGAAGATTACATATGCTTCATAGGATAGGCTTCCTTGACTTAGTTTTTGAAGATATTGACACCATTAATTTGTTAATCATCTGTCCAATACCATCTTTTTTAGATTTATCATAAGAATTAGTTTCCTTACGTTAATTTACGGTCAGTATTGGTGAACCGTAAGTATATACACTGATAATTATTCGACTATTTTAAACCTTTTGAAGATGACAGCGTTCAATTTTGATCGACCAATACCTACATCGTAGGCTACTGACATATCTTCTGAAATTTAATTTTTTACTTTGGATAAACAGAATAGGGCCTATGACTATCAATTACGTAACAAGATGAGCAACATGGCATATTTCCTATCCTTTCAACATTAGACCATTTTCACCATGATGGAAGCAGCTCTAGTGGCATTACCTTTAGGATGAATTGCCGAAACTACGTGTAAATGTCGTCAAAATCTAGCCAGTTCCGAGGGCAAGATTGACGTCAGCATTTATTATTCAGGTAATTATATAATCTTTTTTTTATAATCTTCTCTAGTGACCATAAAAACAAGAAAGCTCAACAAAGCTTGACATATTCCCCTCTACTATGTGCAAGTAGTAGGCCCATATAGGCTTACATGTTGAAATATTATCAATCCAAACATGTTTAGCCATGACATGCGTTGTCGTGCACATTTCTGAGATTCGCAATTTCAAATCAAATCGTACATATTAGGCTCATATTTCAATGTATACAACATAGTTGTATAATTGCATTGCTTTTTTTTCACATTGGGTCTAAACGACGCACTATATTGATGGCTACGATCTATTGGCGTCGGTGGATGATGAATGAGATGGAAGGTTATTTTATCAGGTGTTTTGGATGGTGGGAAGGAGTCAGTCGTGGCCTGTTGAGGAGCCATCCCAGTGACAACCAGAACGCCAGAGGGAAACCAAAGAGAGAGGGAATCCTCTCAGGATGATCGACCATGGCAGGAATCGAACCCCGGTCTCCCGAATGATGGTTTGGTGTGTTACCACTCGGCCACGGGTCTCGATGCATTGCTTCTGATCTTTCTCGTAGATGATAATTGATTATCCAGTTATCAATTGATAAATATAGCAGTCTGGCTCTTAACTAGCTTTTACAATGTATTTAAAGTTCAGATTGGCCAATTCAAATGAAATTGATTCCAACATTGCTTAATGCAGTTGGGAAGAGCTGGATTCACAAATTGCATTACATCTATTACTTGTATGCATCAACATGCAAAACTACCAGCAAATTATCATAAAATATGGTGATTCACGAGTTAACTGCACCACAATGGCGTAGGCCACATCTGGGGCAAGTTATATAAACTGTGCAATATTGGCCGATAGATTTTGCTTATTTATTCCATGGACTGGATGTTCTAAAAAAGACTGATCCTAGGCGTTCACAGATATTTTCAACATGGCATTCAATTGTTTTCACTTGACAGTATTATGGTTGAAAAAAAACGAAAAGTGGCAAAGGGAGAAGGCTTAGAAGATAAGAAAAACTGGAAGGCAAAATAGACCAGTCAAGATGAAGACATCTCAACCAATTGAGTTCTGCTGCATCCAATAATAACTAGGCTTAACATTTGCTCAACACTGGCATGAATTACCATTCTACAGAAAGAAACATGTAGAGTAATTGACAATAATTAATGGTAGGAAACCACAGAAAAATACAGGAGCCTAAGACAAAACTTTGGCAGTGCCACACAGAAAGCAATGCTAGGGCCTACAATAAGATGTGATATTACTGTAATCTGCATGGCAAACAGAACAGCATTAACCTAATATTCGGTAAATTGCTCGAACTGATTATTAGGTCCACAGCAAAATTTCTACTCATAATACCTTCCTGGAGATATTCATAATTGAATCTGGTACAAATATCGTGCAATTGAAGCTGAGATTTTACAATTTTTTTTTAAATATGCTAGTTGGCCTAGGCACCTGAGTAATATAATTTGACTCTTGAAATAATAATTTGAGCTGTACAGCAAAATTAGAACACATAGGCCAACTCACCCATTTTCACTAAAATATGTACCGGTTTAATATTGTGAACAAATCTACTTAGTCTTGAATCGATTTACAACAATTCAATAGTACAATACATTGAGAATATCAACTAGCCTACGCCTGTACTTGTGGGTACATGTACGGGCATTATCATATTAATTACCACTGACCCTATAACCTTGTGTCTATGAGTTCAGCCATTGAAATTCAATGGTTCAGCTTAGCAAGCTTGGACAACTGTGATTATGATTTCTTGGAAAAACTTTTGTGACTCCAAGTACCGTACAAATTATTCCAATGAAATGGTGTGATTTCAGTCAAGCGATGAAGTTGTCTCGGTCCATTTGGAAGAGATGTCAGCCGAGTTGAGTGAAGGTTGAAGTGCCACGATAGACTGTTCCCACCTAGAATACTCCTAGGCCTCCCTCATCTCTTACTACATACCAGCAATGAAAAACACTACAAAGTATACATCATGATGTTCATCATATTTGTATTTGAATCTAGTGCTCTACTGGGGTAAATTGTTTGGTAGCCCTTGCTGCAAGTGACATCCAGTTGACGCAGACAGGAACATGACGGCTTATGACAGCTAGGGCGTGCCGTATGCTTTTACAAAGTTGAATTACCGGTGCGTAATATAAATGAATGAATATTAGGGTTTTAAGGCGCATCGACAGCGAGGTCATTTAGTGCTCCGCTATAAATTATTATTATGAACTTTTTTTTTCAATACCATCAAAATTTGATACAGAATCATTGCTCCCCAATCAAGGCTATGGATGAAAGGTAGGATCGTTTGGACGGGGTATCACAAGGGCGATCTTACCACCCCATGTTAATTATTTAAAACCAATTACCTTCTACATCAGAACTGCGCTGTCTGTGACCATAATTTTTCACATTACTGTGTGAGTAAAAACCATTCCTGTGATATTTATCCGTTCGTACATTTCCAGCATTGGTAATAAGAGTGAACAGAACACACGAATGTTGATATCTTCCACTTTGAACTAGGCCTAAGTCTCTTGGGCAATGATCACTTTTTTCCATTGACAGCGATGTGAAGTTCATCATAATACAAAATAGAAAAAAATGAGAGATGGGCTTAAACAGTTATAATTAGGCCTATCACTCTGCTAATTAAAGGTCGTAGTCAATGAGTAGGCCTAATTCATCCAAGCATTTGCTTCGAGAACTGTGGGATACCACGAAAAGCCAAGTCAGGATGGTCTGAAATATGAATTGTCCTCATTTTTATATTGGTGAATATGATAGGCCTAACCCTATCATGACTTCAATTACTCCTTGACTGCTCACCTTCAACTCGGGATGATCAGTTATTCAGATATAAATAATGTGAACTTGTTTTATGACTGAAGACTTTGTTTCGGAAGACGTTCTGTCAAGTTGGCTATGCCCAATTCGAATTCCTAAAAATAATCAATTTAGCTCGTTTTGCGCTGAGTTGTGCTGCCGTCTAATCGTTTTGAGCTCATCCCCTAATCGAGATATTTTAATTTATTGTGTGCGGAGCCAAGTTGACGGGTGGCTCCGCTCAACTCTTCGGATCAGAACCGGACAAAAACTGTCGTTTTGAGCTGAATTGAGCTCCATTCCTTCTGAGCTCATCTCCTGACCGAGATATTTTACCTTTTTGTGGGTGGAGCCAAGTTGACGTGTTAATCAGATGGGGGCTTAGGTCAACTCGTCAGATCGAAACCGGACGAAGACCATCGTTTTGAGCTCGTTTTGAGCTGAATTGTGCTGCCCTTCAATCCTTCTGAGCTCATCTCCTGACCGAGATATATCAACTTTTTGTGGGCAGAGCCAAGTTGACGTGGTAATCATCTGTTTTGAGCTCATCTCCTAGCCAAGATATTTTAGGTCCGTGAATCCGCCACCCCCCTTCCTCTATCAGCACAAATTCTGAAAATTTGTCCGGAGTTTTTGCTATAGGCCTTCAGATTTCATGCCAAGACTTTCAGAATTTGTGCTGAGTAATTTTACGAGAAAATCGATTTTTGAAACATGAGGGGTCAAGTTCACGCAGCTCCTCCAATGTCAGGACAAATTCTGAAAATTTGCATATATTTTGTGGTAGGCCTTTAGATCTCATGGTGAAAGATTTAGAATTGGTGATGTGTGATTTTCCAAGAGAAAGATTTTCAGAAACGATGGGTCACGTTAACGCTGTTCCTCAAGTTGGGCGAAGCCACCCGTCCACTTGGTTCTGCCCACAATAAGTTGAAATATCTCGGCTAGGGGATGAGCTCAAAACGATTAGTCGGCGGCACAATACAGCTCAAAACGAGCTCAAAACGCCTGTTCAATAATTTTTCAGAAATTCAAATTGGGCGGAGCCAACTTGATGGAGCCGGAAGAAGTTAAGAGCTACGGAAGAGACGATTCACAATATACAATATTGTTGTTACCATTCCTGAATACTTTGCAATAATTGGTTTATCTGACAAAATACCCTTAGTAAACGTTACTGACAGTAAAAAAAAAATTACAGTGAACTTACGGTAAAACTTACAACAGAGCAGTTTACAGAACCAACAGCTTACCTTGAAATAATTTACATCAGTCAGAGCCGGTTTTATGAACTTGTAGTTACAGAATCATTATGTAGGCTCTAACTATTACTCAAGGTACAAAAACAACATACGTAACCAAGAGTGATATCAAGTTAATCCACTACTATCGGTTAAAACCGGGTCTTGGTAAAATATCATTCCACCAATACCATAATGATTTCTGAATTCTCTCATTGAAATAAAGCGTCAAGATTCATTATTGCTCATACTAGATGAGTAGGCCTAGGTGATCAAATTGATCAAGTCATCATGAAATTGTTGTAGCCTACTATTATACTATAATGTGACTAATACCTCGTTCCATCTATAGGCCATTCTAGGCCATCAATTATGGATGCTGCTATTCCCAATACCCGGTCGTGCCACTACCCACGACCGGGTAGTGGGAATAGCAGCATCCGCGCTGTGCAGCTATTGACACGTACATTTCCCTCAGAATTCCCTCCGTCCAAAAGTTTTGGCATCGCCGTAGCACAACTCTCTCTCTCTCTCTCAAACTCTCTCTCTCTGACACATACACTCTCTCTTTCTCTCACTCTCTCTCACTCTCACTCACTCACTCTCTCTCTCTCTCTCTCTCTCTCTCACACTCTCTCTCTCTCACTCTTTCTTTCTCTCTCACACTCTCTATCTCTGACACACACTCTCTCTCTCTCTCACTCTCTCTCTATCTCTCTCTCTCTCTCTCACACTTTTTCTCTCTCTCTTTCTCTCACACACTCTCTCTATATCTTTATCTCTCTCTCTCTCTCTCTTTCTCTCACACTCTCTCTCTCTCAATCTTCTTTTCTCTCTCTCTTTCTCTCACACTCTTTCTCTTTCTCTCTCTCTCTCTCTCTCTCTCTCTCTCTCTCTCTCTCTCTCTCTCTCTCTCTCTCTCCTGAAGCCGTCTGGGTCGAGCTTTCCCGCCTATGAAATCAGCGCGGTGTTGTCAACTTTGACAGGGAATTTTGGCCGTGACGAGGGATATAATGAGTCGTGCGGTGGGAATTTTCCCACTACCCACGACTGGGTAGTGGGAATAGCCGCACAGCGTGGGTACTGCTATTGCCACTACTCGGTCGTGGGTAGTGAGAATAGCCACCTATTTATAATGGCCGACCCTATTCCCACGAACGTTCGTGCGGGTTGTGCCTCCAGCAACCTGAACTACTATTCCCAAGAACCGTTCGTGCCTGCAAGATTAACAAACACTATTCCCACAACCCATTCGTGCCGGCAAGATGCACATATACTATTCCCACGACCCGTTCGTGCCTGCAAGATTAACAAACACTATTCCCACAACCCATTCGTGCCGGCAAGATGCACATATACTATTCCCACGACCCGTTTGTGCCGGCAGGAAGTGTAATCACTATTCCCACAACCGGTTGTGTGGTTCTTGTGAATAGCTGACCAACACGGCCATCACTATTCGCAAGAACGGGTACACCAAATGCTCTCACGTAGTTTATTTTGATACCCACAGAGTGGCCTGGCAGCGGAAGAAGGCAGTTGAGGAATATAATCCATCTTGGACACCGTCTTTTATTGCAGTGAGGTTGATAAATAGGCCATTTGAATGTGTCAACACGATTTCAAATGTGTAACCCGTGTTTTGATTGTTATATTGATGTAGGCCTAATCAGTGATTTGTATCAATGGCACCTACGCCAGTCCATTCCTGTTTCCCGCCCGTTTCCGCTTCAGCACAATACGATCTCCTCCTACTGAGCTCAGAGCCCTCTGACAACGATCATATGAACTACGTGCTGCCGCGATGTGAGTGTTGTGGGTTCGTTCCTGGGAATAGCCAGCCCTAGTGAGTCTGCTATTCCCCAGAACCGTTTCGTGTGGTCCGCTGGTTGTGCGAATAGAAGGCCCCGCGCGGGCCGGCTATTCACACAACCCGGGTTGTGGGTCGGGGCGTGGGAATAGACACTTCGAAAAACATAACCTGATAATTTATCAAATAGGCAGATTGATGTGGTGACTTGTAAGGTGTAGGCCTATTCAATCTTGAACCTGACCTGAATTTAATATTAACCAATGTTAGCCTAGGTCTCTAGGTCCATTTGAGCAAGAAACAAACTGTCTGACTCGACTCCCTTAGTTGTTGGGCACTCGCCCTGTTTTAACAAGGTAGGACTAGGCCTAGGCCTATACTATTAAATAATTGAGAAATGAGATCCCGGTAAATATGCCGTATCTTTAACCTCTGTTTTAAGGGATATATGTTAGGTGGTGGATGGTAGACGATTGTTAGGTTAGTAGGGCAGGGCACGAACCCTAAAATTACAATAATAATAATAATAATAATAATAACAATGAGTCTTCATTTGTGGGACGGGGTTAAGCCGCAATGGCTTCTCTAGTTGTACATTCAATACAAAACCTTACCCTACTTAACCCTTACCATTCGTGCCCTTTACATCAGTAAAAAAACTAATGTGATTTAACCATTGAATTTGAAGTGGTTGGTTAAACCATAGAGAAGTAATGGTTAAACCTAATAACTGACAGTGACAGTGCAAACAGAAAGTTCCGATTCTTGAAAGTTTGTCTTCTTCTTCTTCTTCTTGGTTCTGGTGCTAACCTATCTGGCCAGTCTGATTGTTGTTTGAGCAGTTTTTGAACTATGATTCCTGGTTGGTAAAGCCTATGACTATCAATAACGTAACGAGATAAGCAACATGGCGTAGGTCATATCCTATTAACATTAGGCCGTTTTCACCATGGTGGAATCAGCGCGCTTTCGTGTACATTTGTGAGATTCGCAATTTCAAATCAAATCGTACGTATTAGGCTCGTATTTCAATATATAGTACATAGTTGTACAATTGCACTGATTTTAATCTTTCTCGTGGATGATGAGTAATTATCCAGTTATCAAATGGTAAATATAGCAGTAGGGCTCTTAACTAGGGGACTAAATGCTTTTACAGACGTATTTTAAATTTAGATTGGCTAATTCAAATGAAATTTATCCCAATATTGTTTAATGCAGTTGGAAAGAGCTGGATTCACAGATTCCATTACATCTATTACTTGTATGGATCAACACACAATAATACCCGCAAATCATCATAACATTTGTAAGGCGGCATCCTTTTGATATACGCATGGTGCGAAAGGAAACCGCCATGTTGCTCATCCCGTTACGTTATTGATAGTCATAGGTAAAGGTACAGTTGAAACACTGAGAGAATAGGATTCCTACCGTGGCGCATCCTGGTATCACTTTGGTGCACTGAATAATTTTCAACATGACGACACTAAAATCAGCTGAGCATGCTACACACCAATAGCGGCTCTTCTGATTTTTTGAATCTAATCTATGACTATCAATAACGTAACGGGATGAGCAACATGGCGGTTTCCTTTCGCACCATGCGTATATCAAAGGGATGCCGCCTTACAAATGTTATGATGATTTGCGGGTATTATTGTGTGTTGATCTATACAAGTAATAGATGTAATGCAATCTGTGAATCCAGCTCTTTCCAACTGCATTAAACAATATTGGGATGAATTTCATTTGAAGTAGCCAATCTAAATTTAAAATACGTCTGTAAAAGCATTTAGTCCCCTAGTTAAGAGCCCTACTGCTATATTTACCATTTGATAACTGGATAATTACTCATCATCTACGAGAAAGATTAAAATCAATGCAATTGTACAACTATGTACTATATATTGAAATACGAGCCTAATACGTACGATTTGATTTGGAATTGCGAATCTCACAAATGTACACGAAAGCGCGCTGATTCCACCATGGTGAAAACGGCCTAATGTTAAAAGGATATGACCTACGCCATGTTGCTTATCCCGTTACGTTATTGATAGTCATAGATCTAATATACATGGCTATATATAGATATAGCCGTTAATATATGATGATATATAGATATAGCCGTTAATATATGATAATATATAGATATAGCCGTATATAGATAATATATAGGTCCAGATATGTTAATACACAATTAACATTGTTTTTAGCGGATTCACATAGACACATTGCTTGTTCCCGAACCTGTATGGTTAACAGAACCACCAACCATCTTACAGAAAACGATGAAACACAAATAAAACATACCCGTATTTTCGAAGTTCCTTTCGCTCAAGTGCACAGGATACATTTTGATATTGCAAATATATTCATTTTTATTCATTATGATTATTAAAAACAACCATTAACGAGTGAATTTGTGAAATATCTCATTTTTCTATATCGATGCAGTTTTCTTGTGGTGGCTGCACGAATCCTATTCTCTCAGTATTTCATCTGTAGGTGAATAAGTGGCAGGATTCATAGAAAATACATGTGAGTTCATCTAGTCGAGCGATAGATCGACGAGAGCCAAGTCCGTGCGAAGTCTCAGCTACACGCTTACACTGTTTACACGAAGTATTTCCGGGCGGTTTTTAACATACTGTATCTCCGGAACTAACAACCTAGATCCCTCTTCTTTGTTGTAATGGAATGAGGCGCCATAATCGACACGACAATTAAATATATATATATATATATATATATATATATATATATATATATATCTGAACAAACGTCTGGGAGTTATAGCACTGTGAAAAGACCACTTTTTCCGTTTCACCCTTCTCCTCCTTTCGTCGTCAACTAAGAACTTGGCTAAGGGCCAAACGAATCGTCCGATTCGTCTAATTTTTTCAGGGATTATGTGAACTCATATGAAATTGTGTCTTTCCAATTTTTAAGCGCAAGTTGCTTTTGAAAACCGGAAATAAGGTCATATTAAACTCTCTCTTCAAGTTTGTATAATTTTCTTAAATCATTTCACGACATTATTTCGATGACATTTCGAAAATATGTTTGTATGAATATACCAGATCGATCGTGTGTGCGAGATATGTCAATTAATCGTTTCCAATCGGAAAAGATTGGAATAATAACTTTCAGAAATGAAGAATACTGTCGTATCGACAAATCGTCCGATGTGTCTGATTTTTTCAGGGATTTTGTGAACTCATGTGAAATTGTGACTTTTGGATCTTTCAACAGGAAGTTGCTTTTGAAAACCGGAAGTAAGGTAATTTTACGCGAATTTTTCAAATTCAAATTATTTTTAAAAATCTTCACGTCATATTCCAATGATATTTCAAGGATGTGTTTGAATAAATATACCAGATCGATTATGTGTGCGAGATTGGTCAATTAATCATGTTTAACCGGAAGAGATTGGAATAATAACTTTTAGAAAAGAAGAATACTGTTGTATCGACGATTAAATCTCGGCCACTAATGAACCATCGGAAACTTTGGGTACAGTTTAAGGCCAGTTAAAAAACTGAAGAAGAATAAACAGCTGCTATAGAAAAGGAATTTGAGTCCCGAGAGATCAAGAACTGAAAAAATCAGATATAGGGACTTCGCTTGGGAAAAAAATCACGGGAAAAAAATCGAGAAAAATCAAATAAAGCACGAAAAGTAAGAAAAACCACGAAAAATCGGAGAAAAATAAAAAATCGAATACATAACGAAAAATAGAGGGAAAAAATAAAAAACAAAGGTTCACCAAAAATCGAGAAAAAATGAAACAAAAAATCACGAAAAATCGGAAAAATTGAAAAAAAAATCAAGAAAAATAAGGAAAACGAAAAATCGAGAAACAGAACGGTAGGATGATCACGAGAAATCACCAAGGTCACAAAGAATCGAGAAAAAATGGAAAAATCACGAGAAATCGAAAAATAGGAATGAATGAAAAAATCACGAGAATCACAGAAAATCACACAAATCACGAAAAATCGTAAAAATTGGAATAATCACGGAAGAAATCACGTTTCAATTTTTCGCCAAGCGTCAGTGCTTCGTTTGTGCACGTTGTGCTCGAGACTACATCGTTTGTTCTCCACTCATTTGCCCGCTAATTGGAAATCATTTCGAAAAAATGGACTCTTATTCAATTTGTAACCCCTAAATGCATTTCTAATAAGCATATCAGTATTTCAAGAACTGTATTGAATTCAATATTTCCATAACCCACACTCATCTCCCGGTATATGTGTATTCTCACCAGCCAACTCGTAAGGTTTTTTTTTCATACCACCGGTATTTTAATATTTCCATTTTCAGCATGTACATGTATAGGCCTACATATGAATATACTGGATATACATAATATTTCACCGGTCAATTTGTATGTTGAACCAATCCACAATAATCTTATACCAGTATATTATTTTGTACATAAAGATATACCGGTATCTTCCATTTTCCATACTTATAGGCCTATATCACCCACAAATATACCGTGACACCGGTATTTGAAAAATATTCCAACTTGACGACTATTTTGGGCCATTCAATGCTGAAATACGATAGGCGAGGAAATCAATCAAGAGACTGTATTTGATCGAACGAAAATTTGATGACACAGTCAAGAAATATATTCTGATGCTATTGTGAAGAAGCAAATGCATCTAATCATTATGAAGGAATAAAAATTACTGATATCCCACCAAAAACCCTGACGGGTGAAAACTTGGAGCTAAGTCCTGAAATGTTTCAACAACTACAAAAACTTTCTGATATAAAAGGTGTGAAATCAAAACTGTATGCCAAGTGCAACGTATTATTAATCAGTACAACCTGGAAAAAAAAGAAACACTTGGCTCATTGCCCCCCACGTCCCCTCATATATCACCACCGCGTATTGAAGTGAAGTGCATGATGCTAAGAAATGGATAACTTATCCACGTCCATGATACAGGGAAACGTAATATGATTCAAGAAACTTGCCCTCTCCTTTCAATTTCCATTCCAAAATATAGTTTCCCAACAATTTGAAGATATTTAGTGGGTAGTGATTGAGAGATCATGAATTGAGAGCCCACATTTGATTGGGGAGCAATACACCCTTTTACCCTTTTACTTTGAAAAATTCAAACGTTACCATAAGTTCATAGAACCTCACTTACAAAATTAATATCTTGTTAGATTTCGTGATGCAGGTTCTATGAATCAAATGAAAATACTCGAATCACATTCAAATTCAGATTTTAATTTCAGATTATTTTTATATTGTATTTTTATCCTTATTCGAAGTTATTATTCATTCTACTCCAATGAGGAAATGTATGTCAGGGTCAAAGTCAGTCTCTGCCTTCTTTCGAGCCATAAATGCAACACTTATTCAAAAAAGTGGATATTTTGATAATTTAATAACCAATAACGCGACAGAGTCTCCATGAGACCATGCGTGAATTACAAATTTTCTTGGCTCATATTACGTTTCCGTGTGTCAGGAACGTGAAATTACCCATTTCTTAGCATCATGCTCTTCACTTCACTTTGATTCTGCTTGGTGTTATCTGATGGGACGTGGGGGGCAATGAGTCAAGTGTTTCCTGTTATTCTCCAGGCCATATTGATGAATAATACGTTGCACTTGGCATACAGTTTTGATTTCACACCTTTTATATCTGAAAGTTTTTGTGGTTGTTGAAACATTTCAGGACTTGGCTCCAAGTTCTTACCCGTCAGGGTTTTTAGTGGGTACATCTAAGAGTGAAGATACGGGGAGCCGGTGAGGCGGCATCCCTTTGATATGCGCATGGTGAGAAAGGAAAATGCCATGTTGCTTATCCCGTTACGTAATTGATAGTCATAGATAGGGCACGATGTAGTGATACCAACCTATCCACACTACTGAAGCTGGATTCACAATGCGAACTAATGATTAGTGACTAATATCGAATACTAAAATTAAGAAACTGAGCATTCACATAGACTTGAAATAAGAACTAATTTTGAGAGAAATGACCTATTTTTCATGAGTCGTAGCTGTCTCAAGATGACAGATTTAAATTGAAGTATACATGTAAGAAGGCTGTTAACGAGCGGTTCACCGAGTGGGAAAGCCTATCCTGTTGCATTGACTTCCTGTCGTTTCGAATTCACGACTTCTGATTGGTCAGACTAATGATTAAAACTAATGATTATTACTGAAGATGAAAATTGAATAACTTTCAAGGTCAGTCACTAATATAAAACACAATGTGAACGTCAACATTGATTCCGTATGTCTCAACTTTAGTTATTCATTGATCACTAATCATTAGTCCGCATTGTGAATCCAGCTTAATAACATATATCATGAATAGTTTGAAGTCAATGGATCCAAATAGGATCTGAATAAGAAAAATTGCAACATATTTTGTAATTTTGTGTATCGTGTGGTTCAAGTTGAATCGTTGCATCACTAACACGCTTATATGAATGGACTTTAGGCCAATTATTCATGTTTAGAAAATAATATGCATGTTGACTATCAACACAATGTGTGGTACACGACAAAATTATAAATATGCATATACAGTGTTGAATTCAGGCATACCTGCGGGGGGGCAAAGCCCCCCCGCAGGATGTCATTCGACCCCGGGATAAAAAACATTAGGCACTAGATACATAGTGTATTCTTTCAGAAACTTGTATTTCGGTTTTCCATTGCCCCCCCAGGAAACACAAAAGCCACCCCGTAACAAAATCTCTGAATTCAAAACTGCATACATACAAAATTGCTCTTGTACTTTTTTTTAGGTTCCTGTAAACAATACGAGGTTGTAATACAAGGTTTTATCACACTGAAACAATGCACTAGAAGTTATATATATATATATATATATATATATTATATATATATATATATATATATATATATATATATATATATATATATATATATATATATATATATATAAATATATATACATATATATATATATATAAATTATATATATATATATATATATATATATATATATATATATATATATATATATATATATATATATATATATATATATATATATATTGATAGTTTTTTGCCAACAGAAGCAATTGAACCACCCTCCTTGGTCTAGAGGTAGCGCATCTGCTTCAGGTTCCAAGGCCGCAGGTTCAAATCCTGCGTAAAGTATGTTTTTTTTTTAAATGTCCTCTCATCCATCATCACCTCACTATTTCCTTATCACTCACTCATTTTCACCCTCTATAACCTAGCAGTTGGTGGGGTCGTTGGGCAACATGAAAAAAGCATTTAATTGAAGTTTTAGATTATCACGCCTATAAGCAAAATATCAAAAGTACTTCACTCTGTTGATAAGAGAATTTAATTCAGGATTCTATGTTGATGGAAGAAATCATGTAACGTTCCTTTGTAAATAGAAGCAATGTATTCAAGATTTCTTTCGATAGAAACAATCAATTTCAGAATTTATTTTTACAGAAGAATCCATTCAAGGTTTTCTGTCAATAGAAGCAATCAATTTGAGGTTCAATTTTCTATATGAGGGCGTCCAAGGGTGAGCTCGCTCACCCTTGTTTTATTCATATTTTATAAAATGGAGTACAACAATCGTAGATATACCTGAAGTTTTAAACTTTACATTATCACCATGTTTTGTTAACAATGCTATAGTGATTGATTCGATATAATTCTTCTCTACAGGTACATAATAGACAGGTTGAAAAAAGTGTTGACCTACAGATGAGGGAAATTGAATATAGCGTAAACTTCTTACATAAGAATCACCAACAAATTGATGTGTTATAATATCAGTATGAATGTATACTGGTTGAGTTATCTCATCATGTTCTTCCATATTTTCTATGGCATCAACACCGTAGGGGTAGGAAATCTCACATAGTCCAACATACCACACACCACTAAGTTCAATAGCTTGTGCAAGTCGTGTATAAAATTTTGATAATGTATTTGTGGGATAATATTGAGCGCTGCTATCCGACGGTAAAGTAACATGAAACTGATCTTTTACACTCATAACTTCTATTTTTTTAAACGTCTCACCTCTGAATCATTGACCCAACTACTGAAACAATCGTCATAACCCACCCATTTAACTAAATGTTGCTTCTGACCACGTCTGTTACGAGTCTTAATTATTCTCTCAATATTATATTCTTTTTCGGGTGTCACTCCAACTCTTACAAGTTCTTCATCATAAAATTGACCATCAATTGATTTATTTTGCAAGTCCACCAATTCATACAATGGTCTTGGTTTTCTAGGTATCACTTTCATTATTTTGAATATTTCAGTGGAGAAATTCTCCTCGTATCCTTTAGCAAACACAGGTTTTTCTTTACCTATTTGAACATAATCTCCAAGCTTAAATTTGATCTTGCCTGGCTTGATTAAATTTTGTTTTGCCCTCATTCGTTTCCAAATCGCAAACACATCTCTTTCAGTCACCTTTGACGGTGCTAACCCAGTTGTAGAGTGTACGCTATCGTTGTAAGACTTTACAATTTCATCGAGAACATTTATATATTTATAGGTATTATTCTTAGGCCTGGTATTACCAAGTCCAGTTAGCCTTTATCTGACAGTTCAAACTTGGTATCACCATGGTTACCTGTGGGATTTGTTTTCACCAACTGTCAGATAAATACTAACTGGCCGTGGTAATACTAAGCCTTAGTGAAATATTTATACATTCTAGTTTTTTGTGTTCGATTATATCTCTCACAAATGGCTGCTTTAGTTTGTGGATTCCGAGTTGAATGAAATTCAATCCCTCGACTCTTGAGAGACATTTTGAATTCGGAATTGTGATATTCCCTACCCTTATCCGAATTGAGAACTAATGGGATACGTTTACTCTTTTCCAATACAGATTTGAATGCTTTCATGACACTCACTCCCCTCTTATCTTTCAAGGGAACACTCCAAGCATATTTAGAAAAACAATCGATAATATTGAATAAAAACTTGTATCCATTATTGTATTTAGACAATTTACTCATATCAACAAGATCTGTTTCCCATAAATTATCAATATTTGATACATTATATGGATTACGTGGAAATCTCTTTCGGATCGGTTCATGTAGACTATATGAATCTTGATTTTCTAACCAGTCCACAACTTCTCGTTCCTTTATTTTACTTGCTCGTTGAAGTTTATCCACTGAAGAGAAACTAGATGGATGTTTCAAGTTGAAATAGAATTTGTTCATTTGTACCGCGTCCATGTTTGTTTTTCCTTTGCTGGGAAAAGTCTTGATATGATATCTCTATATTTTTTACCATCGGTAGATTTTATTTTCTCAGATTTATTGAGATAACCTTCTGATTGAATAAGTAGCTTTCTATACTCGTTCAAATCATCTTGAGTGATGTTGTCCAGATCAACATCATTTTTTGTGATCAATTCCCACATTCCCTTACTTCCTTTATATTTAACACCATTTACTATTAGATCGTTGTCTAGAACAGTGACCACCGAATTACCTATTTTGAATTTATCATCTTCATTTCTCATACCATAGACATTGTCACTATCATCTCTATTGTACATGAGTGAAGGTGAAGGGACATAGTGACGAGCTATGCTGCCAAACTTATCAAAAAAACTGTTGGAGCTATTTTCCCTATTGAGTCTAGATTGTTCAATACGACTTTTAGCTGAAGCCTCACTTCGGAGCCGTGGTCTAGATGTTCCAAATGCTTCAAATACCTCTTCGGGTTCTCTTGTATCACTGCCAGATTCTACACTATCTTCAGGACTTGATTCATTTAAATCTTCCTGGTCGTCTCTCTGTTTATGTTGATTCTTGTTCTCTATACGAACTCTGGGTAGACGTGTGAGATGGCGTTTATGAATATATAATTTTTCGATTTGAAGATAGGTCTGTTTGTTCTCAACCGCTGTGTTTCAATCAGTGGGATAGCAATGGGCTTCCTATTGTTCTGCACCATTTTTAAATAGGGATCTTGATATTTACGGAATTCAGCCAACACGTCATCGTCTTCTTCTTTCCGATGCTTTGAATTCAACACTTGATCCATTTTTTCGATCAACTCACGCTCACGAGAGTTTGATGTATTTTGGAATTTTTCCCACAGTTCAGGTGTAATCAAAAACATTTTCTTCAATGAAGTCATCTCGATTATTTCAACAGTTTTCCAATCAAACCAGATAATAGACTCGATAACAAAATACCGATAAAACCAGCACCTCGCTGTATAACAATTTGTCTCTTCTTTTTCAACGATAGTTTAGGACATGCCAATTTTCTAAAACATGTCTTATATTGGGTCAATTTTGTTCTAGTTTCAGGCGATAACTTATGATTCCCATTCAATGTATTGATAACACATTCTATAACAGTCTTTATCACTTCAGGGGGTGCAGTCTGAAGAATGACTCTCTGTAGCTTGGGACTCGCACTTTTTAATACGTGTAACATGTGTTGATTAGATCTCAATCGATTCATTGTGATTGTCTTCCAGCGCAGCGTATACCACACTTGGCGTATCGAATATATTAGTTCGAAATCTTAAAAGTTCGTTTGTTCCTTGACAGAGATCTATCAATAAATAAGAGTGAGGATTTTTTGTAGCATCAAAGTATAGGCATTATGAAGTCCTTTCCAATTTTGGGGTAAAATCTGACGAGAGATGTATGTAAACTGATTCTGATCTCTTGGGTTTTTGAAAATGACAAGAAATCTTGAGTTGAGTGAAATATCCCTAGAACATGGACCCGAATGAAAAATATTTTGAGTTATGAGAATCACTGATATGCTTCTATGATGCGATATCTTTGAAAATAATTGTGAAACCTTTTTAGAATAAACATCATCCATTAGATCATCCAAAATGATTAGTTTCGGTTTCCCATTATGATTTGAAAATTCTGGTAAACCTTGTTTCACGATCACGCTATTTCCCAGTTCAGTGGGAACCGCATTTTTCTCACCAAGACACCAAATGATCTGATCAAAATTAGCTGCACATAAACGGTCTCTATTTTTAATAAAATCAATGGCAAAAGTTGATTTTCCACACCCAGAGCCTCCAGATAAAATAACAGTGAAGGGATGTATGAACGCCATGAATACTGTATTCAAACTGAATATAACCAAAATTTTGATTGAGTTTTATACCTCTACTGTATTTTATATCATCAAGTACTCTCAATGAGATTTAATTCTATGTTCTATTTCTCCATGCATCCTAAATGGAGTTGTTTTCGCTTGATTAAAAAATGCCTAGTCCACGTCTTATTGATTTCCGTTGTAATCTGACACCAGCGGATGAGTAAACAATCGCAGATTCTAGTTCACTCTGAAAAAGATGTCGTGTAAGCACCTGCACACCTGCAGATGACTAAACAATCGAAGATCCTAGTTCGCTTCGATAAAATCACGACTCTACAGTATGGAAGTTCTAGAAAACAATCGAGAGAATCGCTGACAATTAAAATTTTTGAGTTCACTCGTGTAAAATGATGTCATCAAAAATTATCTTGAGTGAAGTAATATTCTAATTTTTAATCATTCCATCATTGTGAACGCTGTAGTTAACATCGTGAAAAGTTCTCCGAGTGAGTTGTACAAGTGAATTCAAAGTTTATCATCTTATATTTCTCCACTGAGCTACTATCATGTGAGTACCAAGTATGCATATCTCATTTAATTTTGCTAAATAATATTCAATTATATTCAAACTTGAATAATTTCATGAAATATAGATTTGGATATATATTTTTCTGAGTTTTTCAATTTTTTATTCATTCATTTCGAGTTTTTTTAATTATTTATCAATTTTCATGAAGTGTTCTGCTCTAAATAATTATTTTCCGAGTGCAAATTTTCATTATGAAAATCAGATGAACTCAGTGTCACCTTATTTTTCAATTGGTTCATACAAATTCAGTGTTGAATTTTTCAGATCTCAGTTTTGATTGATTAATCCATTTTTTTTTTAACAATGTTGAGAGAATTAACAAATTATTAAATATTTCATCAATGGTGATATTTTATTCCTCGTAGATATTCAGCCAACATTCAAAATCTCTTGGATAAGTGAGCATATTTACCAGCAATAAATTATGTGAGTATATTTGAATAATCAATTCAGTGTTAGTCTCTATTAATCCATTCTGGTTTTTCTAGATAATTTTTTCACGAGTATTCAATGTTATTCTTATTATTCATATAAATTCAGTGTTGAATTTTTTAAATCCCAGTTTTGATTGATCAATACATTTTTTCAATAATGTTGTGACAATTGACAAATCATTATATATTTCATTAAAGGTGATATTTTATTCTTTGTAGATATTCAACCATCATTCAAAATTGTTTCGATAAGTGGGAATATTGGCCAGCAATAAATTATGTGAGTATTTTTGAATAATCAATTCAGTGTTATCTTTTTTTTATCTATTCGATTCTTGTTAATTATATAAATTCAGTCTTTGATTTTTTAAATCTCAGTTTTGATTGATTAATCCATTTTTTCCCAATAATGTTGACAGAATTTTTAAATTATTAAATATTTTATTAATGGTGATATTTTATGCCTTGTAGATATTCAACCATCATTCAAAATCGTCCGGATAAGTGAGAATATTGGCCAGCAATAAATTATGTGAGTATATATTGGAAAAATCAATTCAGTGACCATAGTTGGATATTTTCGACAAGTTTTTCAATTCTTTTTTCAATTTTTGTGTGGTATTCTATTCTGACTAGTTCTTTTTTCAAGAGGGGAATTTTATTCTTATAAGCTCTAACGACATAGTTCAATAAGACTTATATGATATGTTGCAGACTACATCATGAATTCCAGCAATCAACATTTGTGCAGCCTATGTTCATCCAGCTTCAACCTTCGCAGCAACCTCACGAGGCATCTAGCGACGGTGCATACAAGCAATAGGCTGCACACATGTTCTCAGAGTAGTGAAAGCTACAACCGGCGTGATAACCTTCTGAAGCACCAAAAACGTGAGCATGGTACTTTGTTTAAATGTGATGTCTGTCAGAGACAGTATAGTAACAAAACCAATTTTGACAGACATCAAGCATATCATTTAAGAAATAGTGCATTGCTTGGAGAAGGAACTTCAGAACGCGATATTTTACCCTCAACTAATTCTTTAGATGAGGATGAATTGATAGAATCTTTAAACGGTGCCGCAAAAACATATAAGTTTCGTCAGGTAGAAGTCGGTCGCGATATTTTAGAAGTTGTTCATAATCATTTAGAAAAAGTTAAGGGGGAAAATAGTCGACAATTTAAATCTCTTCAACGGCATGAAGTGGTATATTGCCATCTCGGTGAAATATACCCGTGAGATCAATGGAGATGATATTTCAACTAGCCCAGTTTTTAGAAGTAAATCAAATACGCTTTTGGATATGAATGATTTCGATGAACAATTTAATTCCGCCTTTGCAAATATCCAAAAAGCAAGCGAGAAATTTTCCCGGGAAGGAAGCAACTGGGGTATAGAACATGTTTATAAATCAGAATTAAATATTGCCGAGTATGTTCGCTTAGCTGCAAGCAGCTATATGCAATTATCGCAAAAATTATTAAAAACAAAGTCAATCATAAACATTCAAAATTTAGACGATGATAAATGTTTTTTGTGGTGTATGTTGGCTAAAATGCATCCCATCACACAGCATGCAGAGCGTGTTCATCATCATCAATTTGAAAGTGAGCTCAACATGAAGAATATTCCATTTCCTGTACCTATTTCAAAATTAAATCCTTTCAAATCAAATAATTTAACCATATCGATCAATGTCTTCGGATGTGATGAAGAAGACAGAATATATCCTCTCCGAATAAGTGAGCAGAGAGACAGAAAACATCATGTCAATCTACTTTACATGTCGAATGAGGCTAATTCTCATTATTTTCTAATTAAAGATCTAAATCTATTGTTGAGCTCACTCACAAAACATGAGTGTAGGAAGTTTTATTGCGTATACTGCCTACACCGTTTCACATCAACAAACACATTGAAAAATCATCACACGCTGTGCAGTCAACACGCACCACAAAAAATTAGAATGCCACCAAAAAAAGATAATGTCTTAAAATTCAAACATTGAAAATGTGTTAAATACTAGGAAGTTAGCTTCTCACGACGCATCAGGCTTTTGTTATGTCATAATGAACTCCGAAGGTAAACCGTTCAAACCTCCGGTAGTATATCGCGGAAAGAACGTTGTCGAGGAGTTTATTAAGGCGATGCTAGAAGAAGCTGAAGAACTTGAGCCCATGATGTATCGTGAGGAGCCTCTAGTTATGACGGAAGAAGATGAACTAAATTTTAATTCGGCAGTAGATTGCTCCATTTGTGGGGAACCTCTTAATGATGATAGAGTGAGAGACCATGATCATATGAGTGGTAGATTCCGAGAAGCTGCCCATAATGAATGTAACGTTAATTTCAAAAAAATCGCCCATATCCCAATCTTTATGCACAATGCTAGAAATTATGATAGTCACTTGATTATGCAGCATATTGGTGAACTCAAAATTGGTAAAATCGCATGTATTCCCAATAATATGGAAAAATATGTTTCTTTTTCGGTTGGAAATTTACGCTTTTAGATTCTTTCCAATTTCTAAGTGCATCATTAGAAACTCTCGCTCAAAATTTATTGGGATATGGTTTTGATCGATTCGAAATTCTAAGAGAGAGCTTTCAAGCCGATCAATTACCTCTACTGTTACGCAAGGGAGTGTTCCCATATGACTACCTTGATGATGGATCCAAATTTGGAGATACCAGTCTACCATCGCGAGAGTATTTTTTTAATACTCTCACTTAAGAAGACATCAGTGATGTGGTTTATAATCATGCAAAAAACGTTTGGAACGCGTTTAACATTCAAAATTTAGGGGAATATCAGGATTTATACGTCAAGTCTGATGTTCTCCTTTTAGCCGATGTCTTCGAAAACTTTAGAGACTTGTGTTCAAAAAATTATGAAATTGACCCTACTAATTGCTACACAGCGCCTGGTCTTGCATGGGAGAGCTGTTTGGAGATGACAAAGGTAGAATTGGAATTGTTTACCGATCCCGATATGTATTTATTCGTAGAGAATGCAATTCGTGGAGGAGTCGCCATGATTTCTCAACGTTTTGCAAAGGCAAACAATAAATATGTAGAGGGCTACAACCCCAATGAACCGTCCAAATTCATAGCCTATTGGGATTGTAATAATCTCTACGGTGTTTCAATGAGTGACCAGCTACCTGTCAACGGTTTTTGTTGGTTAGATAAATATCAAATTATGTCAATTGATTTCACGAACCTTCCTGATAAGGATGGCAGAGGATATATTTTAGAAGTTGACTTAGAATATCCCGGAGAGCTACACGATCTTCACAACGACCACCCTCTAGCACCTGAGAGAGTTCTCATTACCGAAGAGATGCTCTCACCTTATTGTCGAAATCTTTTGACTCAATTCGAACGTAAAATACCAGTCAACGTTAGTAAATTAGTACCAAATCTGAACAATAAGAGTAAATATACCTTACACTCTGAAAATTTAGAGCAATATCTTTCTCTAGGTCTTAAACTTACTAAGGTTCATCGTGTATTAACATTTAATCAGAAATCATGGTTAAAACCTCATATTGATTTCAATACAAGGCAGCGTACTGCAGCTGTCAATAACTTTGAGAAAGATTTTTTCAAGCTTATGAATAATGCAGTATTTGGAAAAACAATGAAAAACATTTGTGAGCGCATCCACGTTGAACTGGTTGTTGACAAAAAACGAGTGAATAAGCCAGTAGCTTCCCCAGCATTCGGAAGTTTCAAAATTTTTGATGATGAATTGGTAGCTGTTCATTAAAAAAAAACTGTACTTTTTCTGAATCGCCCCATCTACGCGGGACTTGCCATATTAGAACTTAGCAGAACTGTCATGTACGATTTTCATTACAATTATGCTGAATCAAAATATGGGGAGAATATCAAATTGTTATTCACCGACACTGACTCATTATGTTATGAAATTCAAACTGAAGATTTATTCGAAGATATGATTGTAGATGAGGACCGTTTTTATACTTCCAACTTCCCAAGGGATCATGCACTGTTTAGCAATAAGAATAAAACAGTATTAGGCAAATTCAAAGACGAGATGTATGGTAGACCAGTAAAGGAGTTTATCGGTTTAAGGGCGAAAATGTATTCGATTTTAGAATCAGGTGGTGTCAACAAAAAAGTAGGTAAAGGCATAGCAAAATCTACTCTTAGGAAGAAAATTCGGCACTCTGACTACCACAAATCCCTATTTCTTAAACAAATTCAGAGTGAAGAGATGTTTTCGATACGCAGTATTGACCACAATCTCTTCACAATAAAACAACGCAAAATCACCCTCTCACCGTTCGACGATAAACGTTACATTCTACGGGATGGTATCCACTCTTATGCGCATGGCCATTTCAAAATTTAACATTCACCTCTTGAGTTCTCTTCTTCAAATTAGGTTTCTTGTTGACTTTGTTAAAATTATTTTATACCCACTTCTACTTCACATCTCGAAACAATGCACTATTTCTTAAATCATAGTATCATGCTCTCTTTTATTTAGATTATTCATATTTTGAGATATTATCTTTGATTATTTATGTAGCAAACAATTATTCTATACTAATTTTATAGTGAACAATGATTTCAGATTGATGATATGATGAACTATTATTTTGGATTATTCATTTCATAGCAGCAGAAGGTTATACTCACGCCATTACATCTACAAACATATCAGAACTATAACTATTTTCCATATATCTTTTATAAACTTAGATTATATATTTTGAGATTTTTAAAAAATAAATGTGTCATTATGTTTATCTCTATGTTTTATTCTCCTCACCCGCTCCTGAAATGATTTTGAATTCATTATCACAGATGGATAAGTAAAATATATACTCCTGGTTTTAATTGGTGGAGTGAAGCAATTTGATCTTGACAGATGAACCAAAGTAATCAACTTATTAGGTTGAGAGTGAAAGTTCAAAATTGATAAGAATTTAAAAAAACAAATTTGATAAATATTTGATTAGGTGGAAATTATTTATTCGAAAATTAAATTTAATGGGTCAGGAGATTATTTTTCATCTGTCATAATCAATCGAATATCAAAATATTGAATTGGTAAAAATTATTTATTGGAAATTAAATTGAATAGGTCAAGAAATTATTTTTTATCGGTCATAATCAATCGAATATCAAAATATTGGATTATTAAAATTCATGTATAGACTTGTTTCGCATACGTCATAGGTCTATATTTCAGCTTATATTCAATAATAACACACGGAATTCTTACTGGCCCATTGGTCTAGTGGTTAAGATACGGGACTCATATTGCAAACATCCCGCGTTCGAATTGCACGGGAAGAATATTTTGTATTAAAATAATTAATTAATTAATTCGAGTTGAGAGAGAGAGAGAGAGAAAATTTGCCGCTAGAGCGCATGCTCGATTCAATTTAAAATTTAAAATAGGACTCGATAAAAAAAAAAAGAGAGAGAGAGAGAGAGAGAGAGAGAGAGAGAGAGAGAGAGTTTGTCGCTGTAGCGCGCGCTCTTGGATGACGTCAGAGGTCTTTGACTTTGGTGAGAGAGAGAGAGAATTTGTCGCTGGAGCGCGCGCTCTTGGATGACATCAGAGGTCATTGACTTTGGCGAGAGAGAGAGAGAGAGAGAGAGAGAGAGAGAGAGAGAGAGAGAGAGAGAGATTTTGTCGCTGGAGCGCGCGCTCTTGGATGACGTCAGAGGTCATTGACTTTGGTGGCCATCTTGCTCCTGTCCCTCAACCACCACTCTCTCCCTACTTATATATATATAAATATATATATATATATATGAAGATATATATATATATATATATATATATATATATATATATATATATATATATATATATATATATATGTATATATATATATATATATATATATATATATATATATATATATATATATATATATATATATATATATATATATATATATATATATATATATATATATATATATATGTATATATATATATATATATATATATATATATATATATATATATATATATATATATATATATATATATATATATATGCACTAATCTATATATAAATATATATGTGATGTTTGAAACATGGAATGAACTTGGTTAATCATATTGTTGCTTCACTTGTAGGTGAACGAAATACTGGCGACAAGAATGGTGACAATCAAAAATGGTCATGCCAGGAGAGGTACGTATGCAATGGCATTTAATTTCATTCAAATAATCAAAAATCCATCATTCGAATCGAATTCTCTCTGCTGTTTATCGTTCGCTGATGAATAGTTATTGGGACTCTCCATCGGAGCTAGGGGCTCTGTATTCAGATTTTTCGTAGATTTCTGTAGAAAGTGTCATTTACGTAGTGATTTTATGGATTTTGTATGTTTACTCGCATTGAAAGGCTCATCATTGATTTCAAGAAATCATTCATACGGACACTAGTCGCAGGTAACACGTCTACAATCGGTATATATATTCTTTATTCAACTTGTTCCAATAGTTATTGTGTTGTATATTTTTGATATTCACTGTAATTTCAATACTCTTATACGTTATTTAATTTGATTTCACATTTTTTCATAGTTATTGTGTTGCATATCTCTGATATTTTTCTCCAATTCTAATATTCTAATATGTTATCTCATTGTTATCCTATGTCCTATGGCAACCTTAAGGGCAAAGGGAGAGTCTTTATTGATCAATGAAGATATATATGTATATATATATATATATATATATATATATATATATATATATATATATATATATATATATATATATATATATATATATATATATATATATATATATATATATATATATATATATATATATATATATATATATATATATATATATATATATATATATATATATATATATATATATATATATATATATATATATATGCATGTTCTTCTACTCTGCTTCTTCAATATATCCATTGGTTGATTTCTGATATCACCCGTGCTACTGTGTTGTTTCTGTGTTGTGTGGTGTCTTCCGCCATTCCTTCGGGGTTTCTAATTCTGGGAATGAGTTCAGTCTTTTGGACTCCGAAACAGAGGGTTGGTCGGGATCAATTGAGCTGAATGAACGTATCATATATCGTTGGTTTGCTGATAAAACAAGAAATGCGTAATGTCATGTAACTTTCCATTCAATTTCGATGCGAAGAATGGCGTCGTGACTCCTCAAAGTTGGTTTTTTGCTCAATTTGCAGTTAACATCTGTATCCATGAAAATCACAATAAAATATCATGAATCAGGAATAGAATCATGAGCATTGTTCTCAAGAAATGTTCATACAAATAATAAAATGGATGGAGGATCGAAAAATGTGTATAATCAGATCATAATACTCTGTTTCATGATAGTAGGGGAGCGAACTGCCTGTTTCCATCTTTCGTAGGATTTTCGTGATAGTATAGCAGTGACCGCTATTCTATTCCCACCCACAATACGAGAATTCACTTTCTTCCTGGCACTTCGTCAGGTGCTGCAGAGAGCGTCGGTGGCGTCGCGACTCTTTCACGCACCTTGAACTTTAACGACCCCTATAACTTTCGAACGGCCAACATCACAGAGGAATTTGGTCGTTATTTACTGTGGATAACGAATGGACAAACAATTTAGTAATCTCACATCTTTCTCTGTCATGATTCCATTAGGGTCGAGAGCGTCGCGACCTGCATTTTCACGCTTATTCAATGATATCTTCTGAACGGATCACGTCACAGAAAATTTCATCGAACAGTCATTGTCAATAACAGATGAGCCAACCTCAGTGCTTTCTCATCAGCTCTACTCATCGTGATTCAAGCAGCGTCAAAAGAGTCACGACGTCGCATTCACTAATTGAACGATCCCCCCCGAACGGCATACTTTACGAATCATTGGGAACAACAATCATTGTGGGTAATTGACGGTGATCATTTCTGGACTTCAACATCACTTTTTTAACGGGCATCAATAGGCATCGAGAGCGTCGCGACGGTGCACTAACAACGATATATTGTCAAAATAAGATGTTTCCTGGTTATTTGAGCTCACTATCGCTTGGCAGTGAGTGACGGGGAAGCTCACTTATAGGAGATTTCATAGGATTGTTTAGTGAAAATGAATAATTCAACATGTCAGTCAGAACAGCATGTGCGAGTTTATTTGGATCATGGCGTATGGTACCGGAGCTTAAATACCAGAAACTCTGTTGAGTGTTGTCAGTGGTGCCTGGGATCTATTCTGGTATAAATAATCATGAAAATACTCATCGCTACTCCGACCACGACTGACGTCTTCGCGGAGAGAAAGGCTTTGCCGACGGTACTTTGGTCTTGAGTGTCTTCACGCTTCGTTGCACACACACACACACCACATCTGCCCGGGAAAGATCCTCCTCCAGCTCTGGCCGGCAACGTAACTCTTCTTGATCTGCCCCGAGTCTGACTTCTCCCATAGGTTTTATCCCCGTATCCAAAGTGCTGACTCCTCATGTCTCCCATCATCGTCAATTCAACCAGACCGTTACATCACATGAACATGGCCAATGACACAAGAAACTGGACTGGGAATGGTGCCAACTGTCAGCTTATTATTAGGACATAGGAAAATGAAGAATAGCATTCAAAGTACGCCGTGGACGTATTGCTGAAGAGGATGGAATGGATAGGAAACACGACTCCGTCGTGACAATATCTTGAATGGATTCCCTTACCTGAATGTGGTTTTCGTATATATTATTCGAGAAACAATGTTTCAAGTTACGAGAATAGCATATGGGAAGTATTTCAGTAATAGCTTCCGATGTTATAAGAAGAATGCAAGGCTCAAATTCGTAACTCACATTGCTAGATGTAATTTGCGTCCTCTTCGCCAGTCTTCGCAGCATTCTGGGTATGGTGTTATGGCACTCAATGCCCTCGTCTTCTGTTGTGCATGCATCATGTTATGTGCATCTCTGATTATGTGAGAGCTGTGATTATCTCAGAGCTGGTCCTTCCGAATGATGTTTAGCGAATTAACTAACTTTGATCATTAGTTATGCCAATTTTGATTGTACCAACCTATGATTAGCAAAATAACGAAGTTGAACTAATGATGACCTTAAGTATTGCTTTGGAGTCATATTAACTGTTCGATCATAAGAATTCAAGATGGATGCCTAGATACTGATCAACCGTATACTGAATGTATTTTGATCACATTTTGAGAAAACAGCAGAGAAACTAGAGAAAGTTCCAGGAGAAAATGAGCAATCTAGAGAAAGTGGTGAAATTGATTTATGATATTATCAATCGATTTTGAAACCATTTAAATCACCTTCAAACTATTGTGAGGTTATAGGTTGCCCTATAGACCTATGTCCTACTCCCATACCAATTTTGTTTGCTTTGAGCCCTATGTAATTTGAAGTATGGAATAAGATTTGGATGTGTTCGATGACTCTGATGAAGACGATGTAGAGTTCACACATTTTGGTGAAGGAGGAAGTCGTCGGATGACTACGAGCTAGGCCCAACAACTTCGATATATATGGTGACGAAGAATTTTGTATCTGTTTTCGGCTGACTGAACCCACCGTATCACACTCATGACACCAATTGAAGATGAGATTGAGACTGATACAGACGGGTATTAAGGCATTGCTGGCCCATATAATATTACATGATTAGGATTAGGCCTGGGCCTGTTGGGCCAGTCGCTAGATCACTGAATTATGTAGGCCTACTCAATGGTTTAGGTGAGGTTAGGTTTGTGTTGAATGGGTGAGAATATTTCTACGGTTAGAACATTATGCCATCTTCTAGGCCTCTATAATATTATATAATTAGAGCCGGTTGTACCGAGTGATAACAAATAAGTGATAACAGGGGGATGAGACTGGAATTCGAAAATACTTTAACAAATTATGGGAATGAGCGGAGGTAAATCAGATGAAATTTAATGTGAATAAGTGTCAAGTAGTTAGGTTCGTGGGCAAGAAGCACGGCGATGAACCAAATTATGAAATGAGAGGAGTCAGATTGGAGACGAAACCAAGTTATAAATATTTAGGGGTAGTTTTAGACAAGGAGTTGAACTGGGAAGAGCACATAGAGAAGATCACAGCAAAATCAAACAGAAATCTGAACTTTGTTATGATGAATTTGGAAGGGGCATGCGAAGCAGTTAAGGCAAAGGCTTACTTGACGTTGATGAGACCGATAGCTGAATATGCGGCAACGGTGTGGGATCCGTATAAATTGGGACAGATCAAGAAGATAGAAAGTATACAGAGGTGGGCAGCGAGAAGAGTTACAGGGAAGATGAAGAGGAGGAAATGGATCATCAAAGTAAAAAAGCAGGAAGGGTTGAATATCAAGCTGCAGAGGGTACCAGAGAGTGTGAGAAAGATGATTGAAGTGTTGGGATGGAATTCGTTGGAGAAGAGGAGAGGGCAGATGAGGCTGTACAATATGTATAGGGCATTCACAGGGCAAAGAGCATGGAAAGATATAGGAATGAGATTGAAGGAACCACATTATTATGGGAGAAGTGACCACTGGGCCAAAATAATAATCGTGCAAGCACGACTGGACAGGGTGGAATATTCATTTGTCAATAGAACAATACGGGACTGAAATGGCCTGAACCAGAGTACGTTTGACGGAGTTGATAGGATTGGTCAATTTAAAATGAAGCTGGCTAGATAAATTCAGTAATTTTAGATTTTGCAAGTAATTTAAGTCAAGAATTAATTTTAAGATGTTACCACATGTTCATAACTATTTGTAACAGTGAAATAAACAAACAAACAAACGAACAAAAGTGATGATTACATTGTGATTGAGTATTCATTAAGTATCTTGAGTATCACTTCAATCATCGGTTGGGTTGTACCAAAAATAGAATGTCATACATTATTTGACCAATACTTAACTAGACAAAAGTGATATTGCTTCCACAGTCGGCCATGGATTTTCTTGAAAACGAGTTTTTTGCTAGCTTCATTCATATCCCAGTGCCATCTAGAAGTGTTAACTTATCACAAAGGAGGTTAGATACTAATGAGCTCATCAATATCTAGCTTCATTGATTCTCACCCATTCATCACAAACCTAACCTCACTTACCTGAACCATTGAGTAAATGCTTCAATGATCTAGCGACGCGCCCAATAGTCTCGATTATATAATATTATATAGGCCTAGCAATAACTGGCTCATCTTCAATGAGTGTTAGTAAATGCAGTACGGTGGGTTTCGTCAGAATCAATGGTTTGGTCAGCCAATCCAATGCAAAATTTTCGTCATTCCATGTATGGAAGTTGTTTGGCCTAGCTCGTAAAGTCCTGAGACGTCTTCCCTGTTCACCAAAATGTGCAAGCCTCGTGCATCATCCTCATCAGCGTCATCGAACGAATATAAATCTCATTCCATACTGAAATGGTTCAAGTTAATCAGGTCATTTCTATCAATAGATTCAACGATATTGCGTCACAATAACAAAGTGGAATTGTCATTATTAGGCCCACATTAAAGATTCGAAACACAAACAGAAATGATCTGAAGTAACACTCCTTTCCAAGTTCAGAAAAATATAGGATTAACATGAAAACAGGGACTGAGATCCTTATTCATAAAGGTCCCGGTTGCGGTACAAACTGAATTTTATAAGGGTCCCGGTTTTGGTCACGGTTGTGAACTGAATTTTATAAAGCTCCCGGTTGCGGTTACGGTTATGAACTGAATTTTATAAAGGTACGGGTGACGGTTAAGAAGTGAATTTCATCAGAATCCCGCTCATGGTTATGGTTATGAAGCAAATTTTTCAAAGATCCCGGTTATGGTTACGGTTATATAATAACTCGCATTGAGGCCCTGGTTGTGAGATTGATATTCTAGCTCTTGTTCTATATTTGTCAACAGTTGACTCAAATACTATTCACTATTTAGTAATCCCCAAAATATGAGATCTGTTTCAAAATTCATGTTTGTAAATAATAATTCCAGTACGCCCAAACTTGTATAAAATCACTGCTTCCCGTTTGATAAGCTGTTACCAGCAAAGTATTAGAAATCCCACAAATCAGGCGCCGGCATTTCTTTGACTTGTACCAATCTTTGTTACAACTTTCTGGACAAAAATCTTGAAAGAGTGATTTTACTTTACTGAAACTCAACTACCGCTCCTTCTTCTCATGAAACTCGGCCCCAAAACCATGACATAGCTTTACGTTTGAAGTGCTGGAAATTGAATGACACTTGACAAAATACTCGTTATGTTTCCCTCTCCTCGGATCAGTGTCTGATTAAAACAACCGTCTCAAGCCCTTTTTGAGACCCGAATAACAGATACCTTGAAGGTTGCTGGTTGTGGTAATGGGTCTCATCACCTCAGCATGAAGGCTAATGGTTGCGGTTGGGCCCTCGAAATAATAACGGTTGTGGTTATGGTTATGATTGTACCATAAAAATAATAAAGGTTGTGGTTACGGTTGCCTCAAAAAATACGGATCTTCAACGGTTGCGGTTACGGTTATGGTTACGGTCTCCGTCCCTGCATGTGAAGAAATATTTTTCTATTATCATAATTATTTTGCCAATTAGTTCCCTTCTATCATCGCTTGCATTTATTATCGCATGTGACGAGTGTATTTTTACACTATCCATATACGTGATATCATAAATAATTATTTTCTCGTACAATTCTGAGAATGTACGTCATCCCTGGATGGAAATTGAGTGGATAAATGAATGAATGAATTCACTTGTTATCAGTCGATACAACCCGCTCTAGCTGATAGGAAACACGAAAACCACAAGAAAAATGCACATTTCATCATCGTACTTGGATGAAAATGATCGAAAATAAAATCGAAAATTGGTAGAAAATTGAGAATCAAGAAAGAAATTTACATCGCAGAATTGGATTATATTCATCCAGCACACCACCGACAGGTGAATATGATTGTTTGAGGTTTTTTCAATTGCAGTCAGATCATATGTGAGAGATTGTTTGGGGGTGTCTATAAATCTGGACATGGTGGATGCCCAAGTGGATGAACAAAACTCACTCCCACAACATCGCCGTATTTCGGCTTCGCATGAGTAACTTTTTCACAGTGAAAAAGTAAATTGCTCAAATTTTCTTTTCCAATGCGTATTATTCTAAAACAATCATCTAAAATTCCTGACTACGATTTTAATTCATTTCTGTAATGGTCATTCAACTTCCATTGTTCTTTTCGGGGATGGTAGTGCATCCCTTTCGAGAACATCGGACGTCTCACCACAACGAAGCGAGCATTGTGGGGGGAGGGGAGGGGTACTCGATGGATCGCGGGTACTCTACGGTTTCACAAAGTATGGATTATCTTAGTGGAAAACCAAGCATACCTGCAGGCTGTATTTTGTTGTGCGTACAATCTATCGCAGCAACAACATTAGGAAAATGAGCTGCTGCGTGAAATTCCTCCTTCAATTCTTGGAATTCTTCAGAAGGATTTGGAAATCGAATATAATTAGGCCTCAATCTGGCAATTGCGTATGACTCGTCACGTATTATGCGACACGCTGTCGACTTGTGAACACCACCAGAATCTCCACATGCAATGAGCATGCTGCTTAGTGCGTAGAATCGCAGCGCAATCAATAATTCATTCATAGGCCTAACCGAATCGTTCCTATTATACAAAGAAACCAATATAATCAATACAATAATTGAACCGCGGTATGAACTAGCTGTATTCGAAGTTTAAGAATGACTATTCAAGTTTAAGGTGAATATAATCATTACCTTTTTCTTCAGTCCACTCGCCATAAACTGATTCAAGTCATTCAACTTTCTTAGGGCTGGGTTAGGTCATTAATTTTGAATAACCGTAGAATTATTCTCACTCATCACACAAACCTAACCTCACCTAAACTATTGGATAATTCAGTGATCTAGCAACTGGTCCAATAGTCCTCATTATATAATATTATATAGGCCTAGAAGATGGCATCAAGTTCTAACTGTGGAATTATTCTCACCCATTCAACACAAACCTAACCTCACCTAAACCATTGAGTAGGCCTACATAATTCAGTGATCTAGCGACTGGCCCAATAGGCCCAGGCCTAATCCTAATCATGTAATATTATATGGGCCAGCAATGCCTTAATACCCGTCTGTATCAGTCTCAATCTCATCTTCAATTGGTGTCATGAGTGTGATACGGTGGGTTCAGTCAGCCGAAAACAGATACAAAATTCTTCGTCACCATATATATCGAAGTTGTTGGGCCTAGCTCGTACAGTCCTCCGACGACTTCCTCCTTCACCAAAATGTGTGAACTCTACATCGTCTTCATCAGAGTCATCGAACACATCCAAATCTTATTCCATACTTCAAATTACATAGGGCTCAAAGCAAACAAAATTGGTATGGGAATAGGACCTGGGTCTTTAGGGCAACCTTCAACCTGAAAATAGTTTGAAGGTGATTCAAATGGTTCCAAAATCGATTAATCAAATCATTATAACAATTTCCACTACTTTCTCTAGATTGCACATTATTTCCTGGAACTTTCTCTTCTTTCTCTGCTGTTTACTCAAAATGTGATCAAAATACATTCAAAATACGACTGATCATAATCTAGGCATCCATCTTGAATTCTGATGATTAAACAGTCAATATGACCCCAAAGCAATACCTCAGGTAATCATCGGTTGAACATCGTTAATTCGCTAATCATAGGTTAGTACAATCGAAATTAGCATAACTGATGGTTAAAGTTAGTTAATTCGCTAAACATCACTTTGTACAACCGGCTCTTAGGATTATTGGTTCAGTTGCTAGATCACTGAATTATTCAATGGTTCGGAAAGTTTGTTGAGAATAATTCTCCAGTCATTCATAATCAATGGCCTAACCTAACCATAAAATAGTCGAATGAATTAAATCGGTTTATGGCAAGTGGACTGAAGAGAAAGTTGATGATTATATTCACCGGTTTAGTCATTCTTGAACTTCGAATACAGCTAGTTCATATCGCGGTTCAATTATTGTATTGATTATATTGGTTTCTTTGTATAACAGGAACGATTCGGTTAGGCCTATGAATGAATTATTGATTGCGCTGCGATTCTACGCACTAAGCAGCATGCTCATTGCATGTGGAGATTCTGGTGGTGTTCACAAGTCGACAGCGTGTCGCATAATACGTGACGAGTCATACGCAATTGCCAGATTGAGGCCTAATTATATTCGATTTCCAAATCCTCCTGAAGAATTCCAAGAATTGAAGGAGGAATTTCACGCAGCAGCTCATTTTCCTAATGTTGTTGCTGCGATAGATTGTACGCACAACAAAATACAGCCTGCAGGTATGCTTGGTTTTCCACTAAGATAATCCATACTTTGTGAAACCGTAGAGTACCCGCGATCCATCGAGTACCCCTCCCCTCCCAACACAATGCTCGCTTCGTTGTGGTGAGACGTCCGATGTTCTCGAAAGGGATGCACTACCTTCCACGAAAAGAACATTGGAAGTTGAATGGCCATTACAGAAATGAATTAAAATCGTAGTCAGGGATTTTAGATAATTGTAATAGAATAATACGCATTGGAAAAGAAAATTTGAGAAATTTACTTTTTCACTGTGAAAAATTTACTCATGTGAAGCCGAAATACGGCGATGTTGTGTGAGTGAGTTTTGTTCATCCACTTGGGCATCCACCCTGTCCAAATTTATAGACACCCCTGAAAAATCTCTCATTTATGATCTGACTGCAATTGAAGAAACATCAAACAATCATATTCACTTGTCGGTGGTGTGCTGGATGAATATAATTCAATTCTGCGATGTAAATTTCTTTCTTGATTCTCAATTTTCTACCAATTTTCGATTTTATTTTCGATCATTTTCATCCAAGTACGATGATGAAGTGTGCATTTTTCTTGTGGTTTTCGTGTTTCCTATCAGCTAGAGCGGGTTGTATTGACTGATAACAAGTGAATTCATTCATTCATTTATCCACTCAATTTCCATCCAGGGATGAAGAACATTCTCAGAATTTGTACGAGAAAATAATTATTTATGATATCACGTATATGGATAGTGTAAAAATACACTCGTCACATGCGATAATAAATGCAAGCGATGATAGAAGTGAACTAATTGGCAAAATAATTATGATAATAGCAAAATATTCCTTCTCATGCAGGGACGGAGACCGTAACCATAACCGTAACCGCAACCGTTGAAGATCCGTATTTTTGGGGGGCAACCGTGACCACAACCTTCATTATTTTTATGGTACAACCATAACCATAACCACAACCGTTATTATTTCGAGGGCCCAACCGCAACCGTTAGCCTTCATGCTGAGGTGATGAGACCCATTACCACAACCAGCAACCTTTAAGGTATCTCTGGTATCTAAGCGAATCTCTGAATCGCTGACAACCGCACGACGCGAGCTATTCCAAGCTGTTCAGGAGATAGTAGGCCCCCGTAACTGCTGGACTCAAGATGGAACCATCTTAGCCATGCATAACGAGAAAATATTAAAATTCAAAAAACCAAGAGACCTAAAGTTATTAAAGCCTGGACAATGAGTATTGACATGTCAAATTACAGGGTAATGTTGTAGTAATCCCTTATTATGATTCAACCTTTTTCCAATAGGCCTACTGCCCACATTTTGAAATATGCTCACTAGAAAAAACAAAGAGGTTGAAGAAGATGCGTTAGCTAGACTAGTTCCTATCAGGCTTGGTATAGCAAAAGTAATTATTAGTATTATTAAGAATAAGAGTAATTAATTTCAGTATCATTATACTGATTACATTATATCCTGGTCAAATACTGGTACTAGAAATTAGTGGAAGCTATTATTGAAAAATAGCTTTATTTTAATCGTAAACAGACAAACAATGATAGATGTGGTAGATAATGATAGTCAGGATTACAGTAACAGCAACTTTATTCTAGATGAGACTCCCACAACTACAGAATGTAATATCCCAGAGGAACTGAACTTGATATACGGGAGAAATTATGATTTAAAAATATTTCATGTAAACATCAGAAGTATACTTCAAAACTTTGACGAACTATCTGTTCTCATGCAAGCATGCCAGAACTCATTCAATATTATAATTCTGAGTGAGACTCACTTAAAACATGACTCGGATCAGTTTTCTCTGCCAGGTTATTCAACAATTCATTTGCTAAATAAACTTACTACTCACGATGGTCTTTCCATTCTCATAAGAGATGATATATTTGATGATTATACAATAACAAACTCTGATTCAATTACTCAGGCAAATTGCACCCTAATTACTATAAAAAAGGTGATACTTCCTACTCAATACTAGCAATATATCGTTCCCCTCTAGTGACAGTATCAAATTTATACATGAATTAATACATTTTACGTCTAAAATGAATAATAAACATGATATTATAATTGGTGATATTAACATAGATATTTCAGATACAAGCTCAAACCCCAAGCTTTCAAGCGAATATTTGAACTCTTTAGCAGCGTGCGGGTTTATTTCTTGCATTAACACTTACACGCGAGTCACAAATACCACTAAATCTTGCATTGATCATATATTTCTCCGATCGAACACATCTCTAAGAACTAAAGCTTCAATTCTAAAAACAGCCATGACAGACCATTATGCAGTCTGCTTTGGCTGCCAACATCAGGATGAAAACACAAAATACAAACCCAACCACAATAAAGACAGTCGGGAGGGCTCAACGGCCAATCACAATTTTCAACAAATTGATTATCAATTACTTAAATCATTAGCTGAGCAGATGAACTGGAACTCTGTGCTGCAAAATGAGGATCCTAATATGGCCAGCGATAATCTGTTAGCCAAGATCGATGAAATCGTCACTCAATCCACATATACTAAAACAAGAGTTCCAGCTTAAAAATTTAAAATCAAATTTTGGATCACGCAAGGGTTGTTAATATCCATTCGAAAGAGAGATAAGATCCGTAACAAAATGTTGAAAAATCCCAACAACACTGTATTGAAGTCTTGCTATAAAGCTTATCGTAATCACTTGAATTTTCTCATAAAGAAGACCAAAAACGACTATTATAAATCCAAAATTCACAACGCAAAAGGCGATACCAGGAAAGTTTGGAAATTAATTGATGAAATAACAAACAGATCCAGTCCAAAACATGAAATTAAATAAATAGAAATAAATAATGTCATTTTTTTAACTAAAGATGATCCCAAATTAGTGGCTGATACCTTTGTAGACTTCTTCAGTGACATAGGGAAAGAAATGGCGGATAAACTTGTTAAGGATCACGTCCGCCCTCATCACAATTTGCCACATTCAAACCCAAATAATTCAAAATCACTTTATTTGACACCTGTGACAGAAAAAGAAATAATTTACATCATTGATGATCTGGATGTGAACGTAGCACCAGGAATTGACAATATATCCACAAGGATACTGAAAGCCATCAAACCTTCTATAGCGGAACCACTAATCCACATAATTAACCTAAGCTTTTCAACTGGCATTTTCCCCAACACTTCAAAAACAGCAATAATAAAACCAGTATTCAAGAAAGGCAAACAATCACTTTTAACAAACTACAGACCAATATCACTATTAAATAATATCTCCAAGATTCATGAACGTTGTATTAAAACCCGTATCACTGACTTCCTTGAAAAACACAATATACTATCTCCGAACCAATTTGGATTCCGAAATGGTATGGGCACACAAGACGCAATAATTAATCTAACAACTAAAATACACTCGGAAATTGACAAAGGAAATAAACCACTTGCAATATTTTTGGATCTCGCCAAAGCCTTTGATACGGTAGCCCATGATATATTATTCAAAAAGCTTCACAATCGTGGCATCAGGGGTATAGCCTTAGACCTAATAATAAACTATTTAACCGATCGTAAACAATATGTCAAGGTGCATGATGTTATAAGCAAAGAGAGAGTGATTGAATTTGGTGTACCACAAGGTATAGTACTTGGTCCACTACTCTTCTTGATATACATAAACGAACTATGCTGTACTAAATTGAGAGGATATATATATACATTTGCAGACGACACAGTATTATTATTCAGCGAACAATCATGGAACAAAGTTCACAAAACGGCTGAGAATGAATTAAACAACATTTATACATGGTTAATGAACAATCTCTTAACATTGAACAAAGAAAAGACGATGTATATTACATTTTCACCAAAACTCAACTCTCAACCAATAGAATCAGTCCTCAAAATTCACAACATTAAATGCACAATTGGAACCAGTAATTGCAAATGTCACCATTTAATTAAATCAGCTGAAACTAAATATTTAGGGATAACTATTGATCAACATCTACGCTGGAATTATCACATAAATACGATTGTTGAGAAACTACGCTTTGCTCTTCAAAAGTTCTACTCTTTAAGAAATATCTTGACCTTCAATGTTCTGAAAACCGTGTATTACGCTATTGCTCAATCGATCATCCAGTATGGAATTATTGGCTGGGGCGGGGCATATAATGCACACACCTCAGGCCTTAAGGTCTAACCTCCATTACCTCATGGTCATGAAAAAATTATGATTTTTTGTCAGTCGATTCGCTTTGATGTGCTCGATAATGATATCCAAACAGATGATAGGCTAACCGGGATAAATTTTGTGTTATATCACTTCAAATACTGGATGTTTCCCTATCATTTAACACGCAACCTTCAAATTCCATGCGTTTTTATCATTGAACAGATCGTTAAAATATACTGAAAGGCATGACATTCAATCAAAAAACTTGTTTTATTGTATATGAAGATGTAACGAATAGAATTATGCATGAATAAATATAGGTACCCGCTCTCATTTATGAATCACACTCATTTTAAGAGGAAAAATAGTTGATTTTTCACCAAAACGAAGTCAAAATAGCAACTTAATATTTCATTAAAGCGCTGTAACTTCAGCCAAAAAAATATGACTATGTTTCTGATGTAATTCCAATTCAAGAATATACATGTTCAATAAAGCTTTACTGAAATTTCCCCAATGTAGAATTAATTTCAAAATTACTTTTTGACTCTGCTGACCAAACGGGTAGTAGACTTTAAAACAATACAAAATTCAATCCTGAAAGTGATGCTAAAAAAGGACTCTTGCTATCCAACTGAATTGGTATACAAAGAAACCAATGTGCTTCACATTCGTAAACTTTACGGGTATTTTTTAATCAAATACATTCACTCGAGTAAATCAAACAGCATATTCATTAAAACTACAAAAAATATCAACAATAGGCCTACCAGACTCTCACTCAACAACTCAATAAATAAGTTGAGGGTCAGGAAGGGTTTGTCTCAACGTCACAGCTCTTAACTTGGTCCAAAACTTTATAACTTACTTCCAGCCGAAATTGAAAATATCAAATCTTCAAATCTATTTTCTCTTCAGACCAGAAAATGACTGGATTCCACACCACTAAATTTCATGGATCACAGCATAAACCCTCCGTGATGTCACAACTCTCTCTTGTACTACAATACCGACTAGCGATAATAATAATAATAGTAAATAAATAAGTAATGAATAAATCCCCAACATCATTAAATCGTACACATATCAGACATAAATCAACGAAGTATCTTACTTGCATAGATTCATATGTTAATCTGTTACTGTTAATCTGCCAATGTGTTAATCTACTAGATCTGTTAATGTTAATATTTCTGTGTTAACTTCATACTGTTAATCATCATCACATTTTAGTTCTAGTTTTAGTTTTAGTTTGATATTTAGGTTTAGTGACTTCGGTTTAAAAAAAAAATTACATCGTTATACTATACTGTAAATTTAATCAGGTATCAACCGTGTCATAGTTTTACAACTGAACATTTATATACTTTCCATTATTTCATAATCAATTCATGTCTAAATTTACTTTATGTCAATTACCCCAGCACAAGATAGGATTTACTCCCTAATCTTAATGGGGTATAAACAGCAATGTACAACATTTATGTATTTTAACGTGACTCAATAAAGAAACTATAATATCTGTTATTCGGGTCTCGAAAAGGGCTTGAGACGGTTGTTTCAACCAGAAACTGATCCGAGGAGAGGGAAACATAACGAGTATTTTGTCAAGTGTCATTCAATTTCCAGCACTTCAAACGTAAAGCTATGTCATGGTTTTGGGGCCGAGTTTCATGAGAAGAAGGAGCGGTAGTTGAGTTTCAGTAAACTAAAATCACTCTTTCAAGATTTTTGTCCAGAAAGTTGTAACAAAGATTGGTACAAGTCAAAGAAATGCCGGCGCCTGATTTGTGGGATTTCTAATACTTTGCTGGTAACAGCTTATCAAACGGGAAGCAGTGATTTTATACAAGTTTGGGCGTACTGGAATTATTATTTACAAACATGAATTTTGAAACAGATCTCATATTTTGGGGATTACTAAATAGTGAATAGTATTTGAGTCAACTGTTGACAAATATAGAACAAGAGCTAGAATATCAATCTCACAACCGGGGCCTCAATGCGAGTTATTATATAACCGCAACCATAACCGGGATCTTTGAAAAATTTGCTTCATAACCATAACCATGAGCGGGATTCTGATGAAATTCACTTCTTAACCGTCACCCGTACCTTTATAAAATTCAGTTCATAACCGTAACCGCAACCGGGAGCTTTATAAAATTCAGTTCACAACCGTGACCAAAACCGGGACCCTTATAAAATTCAGTTTGTACCGCAACCGGGACCTTTATGAATAAGGATCTCAGTCCCTGTTTTCATGTTAATCCTATATTTTTCTGAACTTTGAAAGGAGTGTTACTTCAGATCATTTCTGTTTGTGTTTCGAATCTTTAATGTGGGCCCAATAATGACAATTCCACTTTGTTATTGTGACGCAATATCGTTGAATCTATTGATAGAAATGACCTGATTAACTTGAACCATTTCAGTATGGAATGAGATTTATATTCGTTCGATGACGCTGATGAGGATGATGCACGAGGCTTGCACATTTTGGTGAACAGGGAAGACGTCTCAGGACTTTACGAGCTAGGCCAAACAACTTCCATACATGGAATGACGAAAATTATGCATTGGATTGGCTGACCAAACCATTGATTCTGACGAAACCTACCGTACTGCATTTACTAACACTCATTGAAGATGAGCCAGTTATTGCTAGGCCTATATAATATTATATAATCGAGACTATTGGGCGCGTCGCTAGATCATTGAATTATTTACTCAATGGTTTAGGTAAGTGGGGTTAGGTTTGTGGTGAATGGGTGAGAATCAATGAAGCTAGATATTGATAGGCTCATTAGTATCTAACCTTTTTGGTGATAAGTTTACACTTTTAGATGGCAGTGGGGTATGAATGAAGCTAGCAAAAAACTCGTTCTCAAGAAAATCCATGGCCAACCGTAGATGCAATATCACTTTTATCTAGTTAAGTCATGGTCAACTAATTTATGACATTCTATTTTTGATGCAACCCAACCGATGATTGAAGTGATACTTAAGATAACTAATGATTACCTAATCACAATGTAATCATTACTTGGTACAATCGGCTCTCACAGTCGTATTTTGAAGCGCACTTCGATACCGTACAGTCAAACTTGATTAGTTTGATGACAGCAGTTGGCGGTGGCAGAAGTATTGTCGTGATCGCTCCGTATTGATCATTTTTGATCACCTCTCATAAATCCCCATTGAAGAGTAGCCTTCTCGGGTGGCAGCTTGTCTGATTGGCATCCTCTTTTGTTGAAAAAGCGCCAACAGAGTTTATATATGGAAGATAATTATGACAGTAGAGAGTGGAGGCGGTGAAGCCGACACACATACTTTTCAAGACCAGTTACTACTCGGAGCCAGTTGTACCAAGTGATGATTACACTGTGATCAAGTAATCATTAGTTATCTCAAGTATCACTTCAGTCATCGGTTGTGTTGTATTAAAAATAGAATGTCATAAAAGTAAGGAGAGAATGGTGGTCCTGGTGCAGGAGCAAGATGGCCGCCAAATTCAATGACCTCTGACGTCATCCAAGATGGCGGCCAGGGTCATTGACCTGTGACGTCATCCAAGATGACGTCATCCAAGATGGTGAACATTATCCAATATTGCCGACAAGACGTCATCCAAGATGGCGGACGTCATACAAGATGGCGGACATTATCCAATATGGCTGACATGACGTCATAGCCCATCACGCCATTTTTGAATTCCCGCGCCGAATTCTTGCACCGCATTCTCACGCATTTTTCTATTTCCGCGCCAATTTCAATTTCAAAGTTCCTGCTTCTCATTCAGACGTCATTTTTAATCGACTTGCGCGCTCTAGCGACAAATTCTCGAACTCGAATTATTCAATTAATTCTTCTTATACAAAATGACCGACTGTTGCGATTCGAACGCAGGAAGTTCGCATTATTAGCCTGGTATCTTAACCACTAGACCAATGGAACAGCGAGAATTCCATGTGTTATTATTCTATACTAGGAAAACGCGGGATGCGCGTTGTGAGATGACCTTAGAAGCAGGGAAATCTAGAATGAATAATATTCTATCAGCCTAATCCACTTATACGGACCTTGGATTACTTCAAACGTTCAAAATCCTTACCTGTAACTTGTTGATATTTATAGTGCTGCAACCTGTCGCATATACACTTTGCAAAGCTAATTGATCCAAATATACAATAAAATACACTTTTATTGCGATAACTTTGTTTTTTGTCATTCGATTGTTGCAAAAGTCACTGAAAATATGCATGATAATATTTTTCATATCCAGTGCAAATTTTGAGGCTTTTGAATATTTTTCATATTCAAGTATTTTCCATCCGGGTTATTTCATGAGGATTTTCCAAACTTTCCGAACTTTTTCCGGGAAAACCTATCAACCGATATTTCTGAAAAACAATCCCAACCTATTCTGGTATGACACCAAAGTTCTGAAGAAGTGTCAAGTTGATTGATTCATTTCTCTGACCTGTATGCCGCGTAAATAATTACAAAAAAAAAAAAAAACACGAAAATGAGGCCCATTTTTTTTCAGGGTGTGTAATGGAGAGCTACGCTACGCTCATCTAATGAACCGAAGAACAGGCCTATGACGTGGGTGAAACAAGTCTATACATGTCATCAGATTGAGCCAATTCAATATTCTGATATTCGATTGAATTCAACTGATGATAATAAAATTGAATTCTCAATGGATAATTAGATTCAATTTTCAGATGAAGAATTCAATTCAATTCTCGAATAGATGATTTAACAATCTGATATTTTGATATTCGATTGATTATGACCGATAAGTAATAATCTCCCGACCCATTTGATTCAATATTCCATTGAATAATTTTGATGATCCAAAATACTGAAATTCAATTGGTTATGACTGATGAAGAAAAATTTCTTGACTAATTTAATTTCATTATAAGATGAAAATTTTCAAAGACTCAATATTTTGATATTCGATTATTATGACTGAAAGAGAATAATCTCCTGACCCATTGAATGGCTTGTGAGCAGTGAGATGCCAGTACAACATAAGTTTGATATCAGTGAGATACCAGTACAATTTGAGCTCCTCAAAAGTGATATGCCAGTACAACATGAGTTTGATATCATTGAGATACCAGTACGATTCAAGCTCCTCAACAGTGAGATGCCAGTACAACATTAGTCTGATATCAGTGGGATACCAGTACGATTTGAGCTACCAAATAGTGAGATGCCAGTACAACATAAGTTTGATATCATTGAGATACAAGTACGATTTGAGCTCCTCAGCAGTGAGATGCCAGTACAACATGAGTACAATATCAGTGAGATACCAGTACGATTCGAGCTCCTCAGCAGTGAGATGCCAGTACAACATGAGTACAATATCAGTGAGATACCAGTACGATTCAAGTTCCTCAGCAGTGAGATGCCAGTACAACATGAGTACAATATCAGTGAGATACCAGTACGATTCAAGCTCCTCAGCAGTGAGATGCCAGTACAACATGAGTACAATATCAGTGAGATACCAGTACGATTCAAGCTCCTCAGCAGTGAGATGCCAGTACAACATGAGTACAATATCAGTGAGATACCAGAACGATTCAAGCTCCTCAGCAGTGAGATGCCAGTACAACATGAGTACAATATCAGTGAGATACCAGTACGATTCAAGCTCCTCAGCAGTGAGATGCCAGTACAACATGAGTACAATATCAGTGAGATACCAGTACGATTCAAGCTCATCAGCAGTGAGATGCCAGTACAACATGAGTTTGATATCAGTGAGATACCAGTACGATTCAAGCTCCTCAGCAGTGAGATGCCAGTACAACATGAGTACAATATCAGTGAGATACCAGTACGATTCAAGCTCCTCAGCAGTGAGATGCCAGTACAACATGAGTACAATATCAGTGAGATACCAGTACGATTCAAGCTCCTCAGCAGTGAGATGCCAGTACAACATGAGTACAATATCAGTGAGATACCAGTACGATTCAAGCTCCTCAGCAGTGAGATGCCAGTACAACATGAGTTTGATATCAGTGCGATACCAGTACGATTCAAGCTCCTCAGCAGTGAGATGCCAGTACAACATGAGTTTGATATCAGTGAGATACCAGTACGATTCAAGCTCCTCAGCAGTGAGATGCCAGTACAACATGAGTTTGATATCAGTGGGATACCAGTACGATTCAAGCTCCTCAGCAGTGAGATGCCAGTACAACATTAGTCTGATATCAGTGAGATACCAGTACGATTCAAGCTCATCAGCAGTGAGATGCCAGTACAACATGAGTTTGATATCAGTGGGATACCAGTACGATTCAAGCTCCTCAGCAGTGAGATGCCAGTACAACATGAGTTTGATATCAGTGGGATACCAGTACGATTCAAGCTCCTCAGCAGTGAGATGCCAGTACAACATTAGTCTGATATCAGTGAGATACCAGTACGATTCAAGCTCATCAGCAGTGAGATTCCAGTACAACATTAGTCTGATATCAGTGAGATACCAGTACGATTCAAGCTCCTCAGCGGTGAGATGCCAGTACAACATGAGTACAATATCAGTGAGATACCAGTACGATTCAAGCTCCTCAGCAGTGAGATGCCAGTACAACATGAGTTTGATATCAGTGAGATACCAGTACGATTCAAGCTCCTCAGCAGTGAGATGCCAGTACAACATGAGTTCAATATCAGTGCGATACCAGTACGATTCAAGCTTCTCAGCAGTGAGATGCCAGTACAACATGAGTTTGATATCAGTGAGATACCAGTACGATTCAAGCTCCTCAGCAGTGAGATGCCAGTACAACATGAGTTTGATATCAGTGAGATACCAGTACGATTCAAGCTCCTCAGCAGTGAGACGCCAGTACAACATGAGTACAATATCAGTGAGATACCAGTACGATTCAAGCTCCTCAGCAGTGAGATGCCAGTACAACATGAGTACAATATCAGTGAGATACCAGTACGATTCAAGCTCCTCAGCAGTGAGATGCCAGTACAACATGAGTACAATATCAGTGAGATACCAGTACGATTCAAGCTCCTCAGCAGTGAGATGCCAGTACAACATGAGTACAATATCAGTGAGATACCAGTACGATTCAAGCTCCTCAGCAGTGAGATGCCAGTACAACATGAGTACAATATCAGTGAGATACCAGTACGATTCAAGCTCATCAGCAGTGAGATGCCAGTACAACATGAGTTTGATATCAGTGCGATACCAGTACGATTCAAGCTCCTCAGCAGTGAGTTGCCAGTGTAACATGAGTTTGATATCAGTGAGATACCAGTACGATTCAAGCTCCTCAGCAGTGAGATGCCAGTACAACATGAGTACAATATCAGTGAGATACCAGTACGATTCAAGCTCCTCAGCAGTGAGATGCCAGTACAACATGAGTACAATATCAGTGAGATACCAGTACGATTCAAGCTCCTCAGCAGTGAGATGCCAGTACAACATGAGTTTGATATCAGTGAGATACCAGAACGATTCAAGCTCCTCAGCAGTGAGATGCCAGTACAACATTAGTCTGATATCAGTGGGATACCAGTACGATTCAAGCTCCTCAGAAGTGATATGTCATAACCACACTAGCTCGATATTGGTGAGATACTGGTGCGATTCGAGATTCTCATGAGTGAGATGCCAGTACAACATGAGTTTGATATCAGTGAGATACCAGAACGATTCAAGCTCCTCAGCAGTGAGATGCCAGTACAACATGAGTACAATATCAGTGAGATACCAGTACGATTCAAGCTCCTCAGAAGTGATATGTCATAACCACACTAGCTCGATATTGGTGAGATACTGGTGCGATTCGAGATTCTCATGAGTGAGATGCCAGTACAACATGAGTACAATATCAGTGAGATACCAGTACGATTAAAGCTCCTCAGCAGTGAGATGCCAGTACAACATGAGTACAATATCAGTGAGATACCAGTACGATTCAAGCTCCTCAGCAGTGAGATGCCAGTACAACATGAGTACAATATCAGTGAGATACCAGTACGATTTGAGCTCCCAAATAGTGAGATGCCAGTACAACATGAGTTTGATATCAGTGGGATACCAGTACGATTCAAGCTCCTCAGCAGTGAGAAGTCAGTACAACATTAGTCTGATATCAGTGGGATACCAGTACGATTCAAGATCCTCAGCAGTGAGATGCCAGAACAACATGAGTACAATATCAGGGAGATACCAGTACGATTTGAGCTCCCAAATAGTGAGATGCCAGTACAACATGAGTTTGATATCAGTGGGATACCAGTACGATTTGAGCTCCCAAATAGTGATATGCCAGTACAACATAAGTTTGATATCAGTGAGTTACCAGGACGATGTGAACTCCTCAGAAGTGATATGTCATAACCACACTAGCTCGATATCGGTGAGATACTGGTGCGATTCGAGATTCTCATGAGTGAGATGCCAGTACAACATGAGTACAATATCAGTGAGATACCAGAACGATTTGAGCTCCTCAGCAGTGAGAAGTCAGTACAACATTAGTTTGATATCAGTGAGATACCAGAACAACATGAGTACAATATCAATGCGATACCAGTACGATTCAAGCTCCTCAGCAGTGAGATGCCAGTACAACATGAGTTTAATATCAGTGCGATACCAGAACGATTCAAGCTCCTCAGCAGTGAGATGCCAGTACAACATGAGTACAATATCAATGAGATACCAGTACGATTCAAGCTCCTCAGCAGTGAGATGCCAGAACAACATGAGTTCAATATCAATGCGATACAAGTACGATTCAAGCTCCTCAGCAGTGAGATGCCAGAACAACATGAGTTTAATATCAGTGCGATACCAGAACGATTCAAGCTCCTCAGCAGTGAGATGCCAGTACAACATGAGTTCGATATCAGTGAGATACCAGTACGATTCAAGCTCCTCAGCAGTGAGATGCCAGTACAACATGAGTACAATAGCAGTGAGATACCAGTACGATTCAAGCTCATCAGCAGTGAGATGCCAGTGAAACATGAGTTCAATATCAGGGAGATACCAGTACGATTCAAGCTCCTCAGCAGTGAGATGCCCTCACAACATGAGTACAATATCAGTGAGATACCAGTACGATTCAAGCTCCTCAGCAGTGAGATGCCAGTACAACATGAGTACAATATCAGTGAGATACCAGTACGATTCAAGCTCCTCAGCAGTGAGATGACAGTACAACATGAGTACAATATCAGTGCGATACCAATACGATTCAAGCTCCTCAGCAGTGAGATGCCAGTACAACATGAGTTTGATATCAGTGCGATACCAGTACGATTCAAGCTTCTCAGCAGTGAGATGTCAGTACAACATGAGTACAATATCAGTGAGATACCAGTACGATTCAAGCTCCTCAGCAGTGAGATGCCAGTACAACATGAGTACAATATCAGTGAGATATCAGTACGATTCGAGCTACTCAGCAGTGAGATGCCAGTACAACATGAGTACAATATCAGTGCGATACCAGTACGATTCAAGCTTCTCAGCAGTGAGATGCCAGAACAACATGAGTTCAATATCAGTGAGATACCAGTACGATTCAAGCTCATCAGCAGTGAGATGCCAGAACAACATGAGTTTGATATCAGTGAGATACCAGTACGATTCAAGCTCCTCAGCAGTGAGATGCCAGTACAACATGTGTACAATATCAGTGAGATACCAGTACGATTCAAGCTCCTCAGCAGTGAGATGCCAGTACAACATGAGTACAATATCAGTGAGATACCAGTACGATTCAAGCTCCTCAGCAGTGAGATGCCAGTACAACATGAGTTTGATATCAGTGAGATAACAGTACGATTCAAGCTCCTCAGCAGTGAGATGCCAGTACAACATGAGTTTGATATCAGTGAAATACCAGTACGATTCAAGCTCCTCAGCAGTGAGATGCCAGTACAACATGAGTACAATATCAGTGAGATACCAGTACGATTCAAGCTCCTCAGCAGTGAGATGCCAGTACAACATGAGTTTGATATCAGTGCGATACCAGTACGATTCAAGCTCCTCAGCAGTGAGTTGCCAGTGTAACATGAGTTTGATATCAGTGAGATACCAGTACGATTCAAGCTCCTCAGCAGTGAGATGCCAGTACAACATGAGTACAATATCAGTGAGATACCAGTACGATTCAAGCTCCTCAGCAGTGAGATGCCAGTACAACATGAGTTTGATATCAGTGAGATAACAGTACGATTCAAGCTCCTCAGCAGTGAGATGCCAGTACAACATGAGTTTGATATCAGTGAAATACCAGTACGATTCAAGCTCCTCAGCAGTGAGATGCCAGTACAACATGAGTACAATATCAGTGAGATACCAGTACGATTCAAGCTCCTCAGCAGTGAGATGCCAGTACAACATGAGTTTGATATCAGTGCGATACCAGTACGATTCAAGCTCCTCAGCAGTGAGTTGCCAGTGTAACATGAGTTTGATATCAGTGAGATACCAGTACGATTCAAGCTCCTCAGCAGTGAGATGCCAGTACAACATGAGTTCAATATCAGTGAGATACCAGTACGATTCAAGCTCCTCAGCAGTGAGATGCCAGTACAACATGAGTTTGATATCAGTGCGATACCAGTACGATTCAAGCTCCTCAGCAGTGAGTTGCCAGTGTAACATGAGTTTGATATCAGTGAGATACCAGTACGATTAAAGCTCCTCAGCAGTGAGATGCCAGTACAACATGAGTTCAATATCAGTGAGATACCAGTACGATTCAAGCTCCTCAGCAGTGAGATGCCAGTACAACATGAGTTTGATATCAGTGCGATACCAGTACGATTCAAGCTCCTCAGCAGTGAGATGCCAGTACAACATGAGTTTGATATCAGTGCGATACCAGTACGATTCAAGCTCCTCAGCAGTGAGATGCCAGTACAACATGAGTTCAATATCAGTGAGATACCAGTACGATTCAAGCTCCTCAGCAGTGAGATGCCAGTACAACATGAGTTCGATATCAGTGAGATACCAGTACGATTCAAGCTCCTCAGCGGTGAGATGCCAGTACAACATGAGTTTGATATCAGTGAGATACGAGTACGATTCAAGCTCCTCAGCAGTGAGATGCCAGTACAACATGAGTTTGATATCAGTGAGATACCTGTACGTTTCAAGCTCCTCAGCAGTGAGATGCCAGTACAACATGAGTTCAATATCAGTGAGATACCAGTACGTTTCAAGCTCCTCAGCAGTGAGATGCCAGTACAACATGAGTTCAATATCAGTGAGATACCAGTACGTTTCAAGCTCCTCAGCAGTGACATGCCAGTACAACATGTGTACAATATCAGTGAGATACCAGTACGATTCAAGCTCCTCAGCGGTGAGATGCCAGTACAACATGAGTTTGATATCAGTGAGATACCAGTACGATTCAAGCTCCTCAGCAGTGAGATGCCAGTACAACATGAGTTTGATATCAGTGGGATACCAGTACGATTCAAGCTCCTCAGCAGTGAGATGCCAGTACAACATGAGTTTGATATCAGTGAGATACCAGTACGATTCAAGCTCCTCAGCAGTGAGATGCCAGTACAACATGAGTTTGATATCAGTGAGATACCAGTACGATTCAAGCTCCTCAGCAGTGAGATGCCAGTACAACATGAGTTTGATATCAGTGAGATACCAGTACGATTCAAGCTCCTCAGCAGTGAGATGCCAGTACAACATGAGTTTGATATCAGTGAGATACCAGTACGATTCAAGCTCCTCAGCAGTGAGATGCCAGTACAACATGAGTTTGATATCAGTGAGATACCAGTACGATTCAAGCTCCTCAGCAGTGAGATGCCAGTACAACATGAGTTCGATATGAGTGAGATACCAGTACGATTCAAGCTCCTCAGCAGTGAGATGCCAGTACAACATGAGTTCAATATCAGTGAGATATCAGTACGTTTCAAGCTCCTCAGCAGTGAGATGCCAGTACAACATGTGTACAATATCAGTGAGATACCAGTACGATTCAAGCTCCTCAGCGGTGAGATGCCAGTACAACATGAGTTTGATATCAGTGAGATACCACTACGATTCAAGCTCCTCAGCAGTGAGATGCCAGTACAACATGAGTTTGATATCAGTGAGATACCAGTACGATTCAAGCTCCTCAGCAGTGAGATGCCAGTACAACATGAGTTTGATATCAGTGAGATACCAGTACGATTCAGGCTCCTTAGCAGTGAGATGTCAGTACAACATGAGTTCAATATCAGTGAGATACCAGTACGATTCAAGCTCCTCAGCAGTGAGATGCCAGTACAACATGAGTTCAATATCAGTGAGATACCAGTACGTTTCAAGCTCCTCAGCAGTGAGATGCCAGTACAACATGTGTACAATATCAGTGAGATACCAGTACGATTCAAGCTCCTCAGCGGTGAGATGCCAGTACAACATGAGTTTGATATCAGTGAGATACCACTACGATTCAAGCTCCTCAGCAGTGAGATGCCAGTACAACATGAGTTTGATATCAGTGAGATATCAGTACGATTCGAGCTACTCAGCAGTGAGAAGCCAGTACAACATGAGTACAATATCAGTGAGATATCAGTACGATTCGAGCTACTCTGCAGTGAGATGCCAGTACAACATGAGTTTGATATCAGTGAGATACCAGTACGATTCAAGCTCCTCAGCAGTGAGATGCCAGTACAACATGAGTACAATATCAGTGAGATATCAGTACGATTCGAGCTACTCTGCAGTGAGATGCCAGTACAACATGAGTTCAATATCAATGCGATACCAGTACGATTTGAGCTTCTCAGCAGTGAGATGCCAGTACAACATGAGTACAATATCAGTGAGATATCAGTACGATTCAAGCTCCTCAGCAGTGAGATGCCAGTACAACATGAGTTTGATATCAGTGCGATACCAGTACGATTCCAGCTCCTCAGCAGTGAGATGCCAGTACAACATGAGTACAATATCAGTGAGATATCAGTACGATTCGAGCTACTCAGCAGTGAGATGCCAGTACAACATGAGTTCAATATCAGTGAGATACCAGTACGATTCAAGCTCCTCAGCAGTGAGATGCCAGTACAACATGTGTACAATATCAGTGAGATACCAGTACGATTCAAGCTACTCAGCAGTGAGATGCCAGTACAACATGAGTTTGATATCGTTGCGATACCAGTACGATTCAAGCTCCTCAGCAGTGAGATGCCAGTACAACATGAGTACAATATCAGTGAGATATCAGTACGATTCAAGCTCCTCAGCAGTGAGAAGCCAGAACAACATGAGTTCAATATCAGTGAGATACCAGTACGATTCAAGCTCCTCAGCAGTGAGATGCCAGTACAACATGAGTACAATATCAGTGAGATATCAGAACGATTCAAGCTCCTCAGCAGTGAGATGCCAGAACAACATGAGTTCAATATCAGTGAGATACCAGTACGATTCAAGCTCCTCAGCAGTGAGATGCCAGTACAACATGAGTACAATATCAGAGAGATATCAGAACGATTCAAGCTCCTCAGCAGTGAGATGCCAGAACAACATGAGTTCAATATCAGTGAGATACCAGTACGATTCAAGCTCCTCAGCAGTGAGATGCCAGAACAACATGAGTTCAATATCAGTGAGATATCAGTACGATTCAAGCTCCTCAGCAGTGAGATGCCAGTACAACATGAGTTCAATATCAATGCGATACCAGTACGATTTAAGCTTCTCAGCAGTGAGATGCCAGAACAACATTAGTACAATATCAGTGAGATATCAGTACGATTCAAGCTCCTCAGCAGTGAGATGCCAGTACAACATGAGTACAATATCAGTGCGATACCAGTACGATTCAAGCTTCTCAGCAGTGAGATGCCAGTAATACATGAGAACAATATCAGTGAGATATCAGTACGATTCAAGCTCCTCAGCAGTGAGATGCCAGTACAACATGAGTACAATATCAGAGAGATATCTGAACGATTCAAGCTCCTCAGCAGTGAGATGCCAGTACAACATGAGTACAATATCAGTGAGATATCAGTACGATTCAAGCTCCTCAGCAGTGAGATGCCAGTACAACATGAGTTCAATATCAATGCGATACCAGTACGATTTAAGCTTCTCAGCAGTGAGATGCCAGTACAACATGAGTACAATATCAGTGAGATATCAGTACGATTCAAGCTCCTCAGCAGTGAGATGCCAGTACAACATGAGTACAATATCAGTGAGATATCAGTACGATTCAAGCTCCTCAGCAGTGAGATGCCAGTACAACATGAGTACAATATCAGTGCGATACCAGTACGATTCAAGCTTCTCAGCAGTGAGATGCCAGTAAAACTTGAGTACAATATCAGTGAGATATCAGTACGATTCAAGCTCCTCAGCAGTGAGATGCCAGTACAACATGAGTACAATATCAGAGAGATATCAGAACGATTCAAGCTCCTCAGCAGTGAGATGCCAGAACAACATGAGTTCAATATCAGTGAGATATCAGTACGATTCAAGCTCCTCAGCAGTGAGATGCCAGTACAACATGAGAACAATATCAGTGAGATATCAGTACGATTAAAGCTCCTCAGCAGTGAGATGCCAGAACAACATGAGTTCAATATCAATGCGATACAAGTACGATTCAAGCTCCTCAGCAGTGAGATGCAAGTACAACATGAGTTCGATATCAGTGCGATACCAGAACGATTCAAGCTCCTCAGAAGTGAGATGCCAGTACAACATGAGTACAATATCAGTGCGATACCAGTACGATTCAAGCTCCTCAGCAGTGAGATGCCAGTACAACATGAGTAAAATATCAGTGAGATACCAGTACGATTCAGGCTCCTTAGCAGTGAGATGTCAGTACAACATGAGTTCGATATCAGTGAGATACCAGTACGATTCAAGCTCCTCAGCGGTGAGATGCCAGTACAACATGAGTACAATATCAGTGAGATACCAGTACGATTCAAGCTCCTCAGCAGCGAGATGCCAGTACAACATGAGTTCAATATCAGTGAGATACCAGTGCGATTCAAGCTCCTCAGCGGTGAGATGCCAGTACAACATGAGTACAATATCAGTGAGATACCAGTACGATTCAAGCTCCTCAGCAGTGAGATGCCAGTACAACATGAGTTTGATATCAGTGAGATACCAGTACGATTCAAGCTCCTCAGCAGTGAGATGCCAGTACAACATGAGTTCAATATCAGTGAGATACCAGTACGATTCAAGCTCCTCAGCGGTGAGATGCCAGTACAACATGAGTACAATATCAGTGAGATACCAGTACGATTCAAGCTCCTTAGCAGTGAGATGCCAGTACAACATGAGTTCGATATGAGTGAGATACCAGTACAACATGAGTTCGATATCAGTGAGATACCAGTACGATTCAAGCTCCTCAGCAGTGAGATGCCAGAACAACATGAGTTTGATATCAGTGAGATACCAGTACGATTCAAGCTCCTCAGCAGTGAGATGCCAGTACAACATGTGTACAATATCAGTGGGATACCAGTACGATTCAAGCTCCTCAGCAGTGAGATGCCAGTACAACATGTGTACAATATCAGTGAGATACCAGTACGATTCAAGCTCATCAGCAGTGAGATGCCAGTACAAAATGAGTTTGATATCGGTGCGATACCAGTACGATTCAAGCTCCTCAGCAGTGAGATGCCAGTACAACATGAGTTCAATATCAGTTAGATACCAGTACGATTCAAGCTCCTCAGCAGTGAGATGCCAGTACAACATGTGTACAATATCAGTGAGATAACAGTACGATTCAAGCTCCTCAGCAGTGAGATGCCAGTACAGCATGAGTTTGATATCAGTGAGATACCAGTACGATTCAAGCACCTCAGCAGTGAGATGCCAGTACAACATGAGTACAATATCAGTGAGATACCAGTACGATTCAAGCTCCTCAGCAGTGAGATTCCAGTACAACATGAGTTCAATATCAGTGAGATACCAGTACGATTCAAGCTCATCAGCAGTGAGATGCCAGTACAACATGAGTTCAATATCAGTTAGATACCAGTACGATTCAAGCTCCTCAGCAGTGAGATGCCAGTACAACATGTGTACAATATCAGTGAGATAACAGTACGATTCAAGCTCCTCAGCAGTGAGATGCCAGTACAGCATGAGTTTGATATCAGTGAGATACCAGTACGATTCAAGCTCCTCAGCAGTGAGATGCCAGTACAACATGAGTAAAATATCAGTGAGATACCAGTACGATTCAAGCTCCTCAGCAGTGAGATGTCAGTACAACATGAGTTCGATATCAGTGAGATACCAGTACGATTCAAGCTCCTCAGCGGTGAGATGCCAGTACAACATGAGTACAATATCAGTGAGATACCAGTACGATTCAAGCTCCTCAGCAGCGAGATGCCAGTACAACATGAGTTCAATATCAGTGAGATACCAGTGCGATTCAAGCTCCTCAGCGGTGAGATGCCAGTACAACATGAGTACAATATCAGTGAGATACCAGTACGATTCAAGCTCCTCAGCAGTGAGATGCCAGTACAACATGAGTTTGATATCAGTGAGATACCAGTACGATTCAAGCTCCTCAGCAGTGAGATGCCAGTACAACATGAGTTCAATATCAGTGAGATACCAGTACGATTCAAGCTCCTCAGCGGTGAGATGCCAGTACAACATGAGTACAATATCAGTGAGATACCAGTACGATTCAAGCTCCTTAGCAGTGAGATGCCAGTACAACATGAGTTCGATATGAGTGAGATACCAGTACAACATGAGTTCGATATCAGTGAGATACCAGTACGATTCAAGCTCCTCAGCAGTGAGATGCCAGAACCACATGAGTTTGATATCAGTGAGATACCAGTACGATTCAAGCTCCTCAGCAGTGAGATGCCAGTACAACATGTGTACAATATCAGTGGGATACCAGTACGATTCAAGCTCCTCAGCAGTGAGATGCCAGTACAACATGTGTACAATATCAGTGAGATACCAGTACGATTCAAGCTCATCAGCAGTGAGATGCCAGTACAAAATGAGTTTGATATCGGTGCGATACCAGTACGATTCAAGCTCCTCAGCAGTGAGATGCCAGTACAACATGAGTTCAATATCAGTTAGATACCAGTACGATTCAAGCTCCTCAGCAGTGAGATGCCAGTACAACATGTGTACAATATCAGTGAGATAACAGTACGATTCAAGCTCCTCAGCAGTGAGATGCCAGTACAGCATGAGTTTGATATCAGTGAGATACCAGTACGATTCAAGCACCTCAGCAGTGAGATGCCAGTACAACATGAGTACAATATCAGTGAGATACCAGTACGATTCAAGCTCCTCAGCAGTGAGATTCCAGTACAACATGAGTTCAATATCAGTGAGATACCAGTACGATTCAAGCTCATCAGCAGTGAGATGCCAGTACAACATGAGTTCAATATCAGTTAGATACCAGTACGATTCAAGCTCCTCAGCAGTGAGATGCCAGTACAACATGTGTACAATATCAGTGAGATAACAGTACGATTCAAGCTCCTCAGCAGTGAGATGCCAGTACAGCATGAGTTTGATATCAGTGAGATACCAGTACGATTCAAGCTCCTCAGCAGTGAGATGCCAGTACAACATGAGTACAATATCAGTGAGATACCAGTACGATTCAAGCTCCTCAGCAGTGAGATTCCAGTACAACATGAGTTCAATATCAGTGAGATACCAGTACGATTCAAGCTCATCAGCAGTGAGATGCCAGTACAACATGAGTTCAATATCAGTTAGATACCAGTACGATTCAAGCTCCTCAGCAGTGAGATGCCAGTACAACATGAGTTCAATATCAGTGAGATACCAGTACGATTCAAGCCCATCAGCAGTGAGATGCCAGTACAACATGTGTACAATATCAGTGAGATACCAGTACGATTCAAGCTCCTCAGCAGTGAGATGCCAGTACAACATGAGTTCAATATCAGTGAGATACCAGTACGATTCAAGCTCCTCAGCAGTGAGATGCCAGTACAACATGAGTTCAATATCAGTGAGATATCAGTACGATTCAAGCCCATCAGCAGTGAGATGCCAGTACAACATGAGTTCAATATCAGTTAGATACCAGTACGATTCAAGCTCCTCAGCAGTGAGATGCCAGTACAACATGAGTTCAATATCAGTGAGATACCAGTACGTTTCAAGCTCCTCAGCAGTGAGATGCCAGTACAACATGAGTTCAATATCAGTGAGATACCAGTACGATTCAAGCTCCTCAGCAGTGAGATGCCAGTACAACATGAGTTTGATATCAGTGCGATACCAGTACGATTCAAGCTTCTCAGCAGTGAGATGCCAGTACAACATGAGTACAATATCAGTGAGATACCAGTACGATTCAAGCTCCTCAGCAGTGAGATGCCAGTACAACATGAGTTTGATATCAGTGCGATACCAGTACGATTCAAGCTCCTCAGCAGTGAGATGCCAGTACAACATGAGTTCGATATCAGTGCGATACCAGTACGATTCAAGCTCCTCAGCAGTGAGATACCAGTACGATTCAAGCTCCTCAGCAGTGAGATGCCAGTACAACATGAGTTCAATATCAGTTAGATACCAGTACGATTCAAGCTCCTCAGCAGTGAGATGCCAGTACAACATGAGTTTGATATCAGTGCGATACCAGTACGATTCAAGCTCCTCAGCAGTGAGATGCCAGTACAACATGAGTTTGATATCAGTGAGATATCAGTACGATTCAAGCTCATCAGCAGTGAGATGCCAGTACAACATGAGTGCAATATCAGTGAGATATCAGTACGATTCAAGCTCCTCAGCAGTGAGATGCCAGTAAAACATGAGTACAATATCAGTGAGATACCAGTACGATTCAAGCTCCTCAGCAGTGAGATGCCAGTACAACATGAGTTCAATATCAGTGAGATACCAGTACGATTCAAGCTCCTCAGCAGTGAGATGCCAGTACAACATGAGTTTGATATCAGTGAGATACCAGTACGATTCAAGCTCCTCAGCAGTGAGATGCCAGTACAACATGAGTTTGATATCAGTGAGATATCAGTACGATTCAAGCTCATCAGCAGTGAGATGCCAGTACAACATGAGTACAATATCAGTGAGATACCAGTACGATTCAAGCTCATCAGCAGTGAGATGCCAGTACAACATGAGTACAATATCAGTGAGATACCAGTACGATTCAAGCTCCTCAGCAGTGAGATGCCAGTACAACATGAGTTCAATATCAGTGAGATACCAGTACGATTCAAGCTCCTCAGCAGTGAGATGCCAGTACAACATGAGTTCAATATCAGTGAGATACCAGTACGATTCAAGCTCCTCAGCAGTGAGATGCCAGTACAACATGAGTACAATATCAGTGAGATATCAGTACGATTCAAGCTCCTCAGCAGTGAGATGCCAGTACAACATGTGTACAATATCAGTGAGATACCAGTACGATTCAAGCTCCTCAGCAGTGAGATGCCAGTACAACATGAGTTCGATATCAGTGAGATACCAGTACGATTCAAGCTCCTCAGCAGTGAGATGCCAGTACAACATGAGTACAATATCAGTGAGATACCAGTACGATTCAAGCTCCTCAGCAGTGAGATGCCAGTACAACATGAGTTTGATATCAGTGCGATACCAGTACGATTCAAGCTCCTCAGCAGTGAGATGCCAGTACAACATGAGTTCGATATCAGTGCGATACCAGTACGATTCAAGCTCCTCAGCAGTGAGATACCAGTACGATTCAAGCTCCTCAGCAGTGAGATACCAGTACGATTCAAGCTCCTCAGCAGTGAGTTGCCAGTGTAACATGAGTTTGATATCAGTGCGATACCAGTACGATTCAAGCTCCTCAGCAGTGAGATGCCAGTACAACATGAGTTCAATATCAGTGAGATACCAGTACGATTCAAGCTTCTCAGCAGTGAGATGCCAGTACAACATGAGTACAATATCAGTGAGATACCAGTACGATTCAAGCTCCTCAGCAGTGAGATGCCAGTACAACATGAGTTCAATATCAGTGAGATACCAGTACGATTCAAGCTCCTCAGCAGTGAGATGCCAGTACAACATGAGTACAATATCAGTGAGATACCAGTACGATTCAAGCTCATCAGCAGTGAGATGCCGATACAACATGAGTTTGATATCAGTGAGATACCAGTACGATTCAAGCTCCTCAGCAGTGAGATGCCAGTACAACATGAGTTTGATATCAGTGAGATACCAGTACGATTCAAGCTCCTCAGCAGTGAGATGCCAGTACAACATGAGTTTGATATCAGTGAGATACCAGTTCGATTCAAGCTCCTCAGCAGTGAGATGCCAGTACAACATGAGTTCAATATCAGTGGGATACCAGTACGATTCAAGCTCCTCAGCAGTGAGATGCCAGTACAACATGAGTTCAATATCAGTGAGATACCAGTACGATTCAAGCTTCTCAGCAGTGAGATGCCAGTACAACATGAGTACAATATCAGTGAGATACCAGTACGATTCAAGCTCCTCAGCAGTGAGATGCCAGTACAACATGAGTTCAATATCAGTGAGATACCAGTACGATTCAAGCTCCTCAGCAGTGAGATGCCAGTACAACATGAGTTCAATATCAGTGCGATACCAGTACGATTCAAGCTCCTCAGCAGTGAGATGCCAGTACAACATGAGTTCAATATCAGTGAGATACCAGTACGATTCAAGCTCCTCAGCAGTGAGATGCCAGTACAACATGAGTTTGATATCAGTGAGATACCAGTACGATTCAAGCTCCTCAGCAGTGAGATGCCAGTACAACATGAGTTCAATATCAGTGCGATACCAGTACGATTCAAGCTCCTCAGCAGTGAGATGCCAGTACAACATGAGTTCAATATCAGTGAGATACCAGTACGATTCAAGCTCCTCAGCAGTGAGATGCCAGTACAACATGAGTTCAATATCAGTGAGATACCAGTACGATTCAAGCTTCTCAGCAGTGAGATGCCAGTACAACATGAGTACAATATCAGTGAGATACCAGTACGATTCAAGCTCCTCAGCAGTGAGATGCCAGTACAACATGAGTTCAATATCAGTGAGATACCAGTACGATTCAAGCTCCTCAGCGGTGAGATGCCAGTACAACATGAGTTTGATATCAGTGAGATACCAGTACGATTCAAGCTCATCAGCAGTGAGATGCCGATACAACATGAGTTTGATATCAGTGAGATATCAGTACGATTCAAGCTCATCAGCAGTGAGATGCCAGTACAACATGAGTTCAATATCAGTGAGATACCAGTACGATTCAAGCTCCTCAGCAGTGAGATGCCAGTACAACATGAGTTTGATATCAGTGAGATACCAGTACGATTCAAGCTCCTCAGCAGTGAGATGCCAGTACAACATGAGTTTGATATCAGTGAGATATCAGTACGATTCAAGCTCATCAGCAGTGAGATGCCAGTACAACATGAGTTTGATATCAGTGAGATACCTGTACGTTTCAAGCTCCTCAGCAGTGAGATGCCAGTACAACATGAGTTCAATATCAGTGAGATACCAGTACGTTTCAAGCTCCTCAGCAGTGAGATGCCAGTACAACATGAGTTCAATATCAGTGAGATACCAGTACGTTTCAAGCTCCTCAGCAGTGACATGCCAGTACAACATGTGTACAATATCAGTGAGATACCAGTACGATTCAAGCTCCTCAGCGGTGAGATGCCAGTACAACATGAGTTTGATATCAGTGCGATACCAGTACGATTCAAGCTCCTCAGCAGTGAGATGCCAGTACAACATGAGTTTGATATCAGTGAGATACCAGTACGATTCAAGCTCCTCAGCAGTGAGATGGCAGTACAACATGAGTTCAATATCAGTGAGATACCAGTACGATTCAAGCTCCTCAGCGGTGAGATGCCAGTACAACATGAGTTCAATATCAGTGAGATACCAGTACGTTTCAAGCTCCTCAGCAGTGACATGCCAGTACAACATGTGTACAATATCAGTGAGATACCAGTACGATTCAAGCTCCTCAGCGGTGAGATGCCAGTACAACATGAGTTTGATATCAGTGCGATACCAGTACGATTCAAGCTCCTCAGCAGTGAGATGCCAGTACAACATGAGTTTGATATCAGTGAGATACCAGTACGATTCAAGCTCCTCAGCAGTGAGATGCCAGTACAACATGAGTTCAATATCAGTGAGATACCAGTACGATTCAAGCTCCTCAGCGGTGAGATGCCAGTACAACATGAGTACAATATCAGTGAGATACCAGTACGATTCAAGCTCCTCAGCAGTGAGATGCCAGTACAACATGAGTTCAATATCAGTGAGATACCAGTACGATTCAAGCTCCTCAGCAGTGAGATGCCAGTACAACATGAGTTCAATATCAGTGAGATACCAGTACGATTCAAGCTCCTCAGCAGTGAGATGCCAGTACAACATGAGTTCAATATCAGTGAGATACCAGTACGATTCAAGCTCCTCAGCAGTGAGATGCCAGTACAACATGAGTTCAATATCAGTGAGATACCAGTACGATTCAAGCTCCTCAGCGGTGAGATGCCAGTACAACATGAGTTTGATATCAGTGCGATACCAGTACGATTCAAGCTCCTCAGCAGTGAGATGCCAGTACAACATGAGTTTGATATCAGTGAGATACCAGTACGATTCAAGCTCCTCAGCAGTGAGATGCCAGTACAACATGAGTTTGATATCAGTGAGATACCAGTACGATTCAAGCTCCTCAGCAGTGAGATGCCAGTACAACATGAGTTCGATATGAGTGAGATACCAGTACGATTCAAGCTCCTCAGCAGTGAGATGCCAGTACAACATGAGTTCAATATCAGTGAGATATCAGTACGTTTCAAGCTCCTCAGCAGTGAGATGCCAGTACAACATGTGTACAATATCAGTGAGATACCAGTACGATTCAAGCTCCTCAGCGGTGAGATGCCAGTACAACATGAGTTTGATATCAGTGAGATACCACTACGATTCAAGCTCCTCAGCAGTGAGATGCCAGTACAACATGAGTTTGATATCAGTGAGATACCAGTACGATTCAAGCTCCTCAGCAGTGAGATGCCAGTACAACATGAGTTTGATATCAGTGAGATACCAGTACGATTCAGGCTCCTTAGCAGTGAGATGTCAGTACAACATGAGTTCAATATCAGTGAGATACCAGTACGATTCAAGCTCCTCAGCAGTGAGATGCCAGTACAACATGAGTTCAATATCAGTGAGATACCAGTACGTTTCAAGCTCCTCAGCAGTGAGATGCCAGTACAACATGTGTACAATATCATTGAGATACCAGTACGATTCAAGCTCCTCAGCGGTGAGATGCCAGTACATCATGAGTTTGATATCAGTGAGATACCACTACGATTCAAGCTCCTCAGCAGTGAGATGCCAGTACAACATGAGTTTGATATCAGTGAGATATCAGTACGATTCGAGCTACTCAGCAGTGAGATGCCAGTACAACATGAGTTCAATATCAGTGAGATACCAGTACGATTTGAGCTTCTCAGCAGTGAGATGCCAGTACAACATGAGTACAATATCAGTGAGATATCAGTACGATTCAAGCTCCTCAGCAGTGAGATGCCAGTACAACATGAGTTTGATATCAGTGAGATACCAGTACGATTTGAGCTTCTCAGCAGTGAGATGCCAGTACAACATGAGTACAATATCAGTGAGATACCAGTACGATTCCAGCTCCTCAGCAGTGAGATGCCAGTACAACATGAGTACAATATCAGTGAGATATCAGTACGATTCGAGCTACTCAGCAGTGAGATGCCAGTACAACATGAGTTCAATATCAGTGAGATACCAGTACGATTCAAGCTCCTCAGCAGTGAGATGCCAGTACAACATGTGTACAATATCAGTGAGATACCAGTACGATTCAAGCTACTCAGCAGTGAGATGCCAGTACAACATGAGTTTGATATCGTTGCGATACCAGTACGATTCCAGCTCCTCAGCAGTGAGATGCCAGTACAACATGAGTACAATATCAGTGAGATATCAGTACGATTCGAGCTACTCAGCAGTGAGATGCCAGTACAACATGAGTTTGATATCAGTGCGATACCAGTACGATTCAAGCTCCTCAGCAGTGAGATGCCAGTACAACATGAGTACAATATCAGTGAGATATCAGTACGATTCAAGCTCCTCAGCAGTGAGATGCCAGTACAACATGAGTTTGATATCAGTGCGATACCAGTACGATTCAAGCTCCTCAGCAGTGAGATGCCAGTACAACATGAGTACAATATCAGTGTGATATCAGTACGATTCAAGCTCCTCAGCAGAGAGATGCCAGTACAACATGAGTACAATATCAGTGCGATACCAGTACGATTCAAGCTTCTCAGCAGTGAGATGCCAGTAAAACATGAGTACAATATCAGTGAGATATCAGTACGATTCAAGCTCCTCAGCAGTGAGATGCCAGTACAACATGAGTACAATATCAGAGAGATATCAGAACGATTCAAGCTCCTCAGCAGTGAGAAGCCAGAACAACATGAGTTCAATATCAGTGAGATACCAGTACGATTCAAGCTCCTCAGCAGTGAGATGCCAGTACAACATGAGTACAATATCAGTGAGATATCGGAACGATTCAAGCTCCTCAGCAGTGAGATGCCAGAACAACATGAGTTCAATATCAGTGAGATACCAGTACGATTCAAGCTCCTCAGCAGTGAGATGCCAGTACAACATGAGTACAATATCAGAGAGATATCAGAACGATTCAAGCTCCTCAGCAGTGAGATGCCAGAACAACATGAGTTCAATATCAGTGAGATACCAGTACGATTCAAGCTCCTCAGCAGTGAGATGCCAGAACAACATGAGTTCAATATCAGTGAGATATCAGTACGATTCAAGCTCCTCAGCAGTGAGATGCCAGTACAACATGAGTTCAATATCAATGCGATACCAGTACGATTTAAGCTTCTCAGCAGTGAGATGCCAGAACAACATTAGTACAATATCAGTGAGATATCAGTACGATTCAAGCTCCTCAGCAGTGAGATGCCAGTACAACATGAGTACAATATCAGTGCGATACCAGTACGATTCAAGCTTCTCAGCAGTTAGATGCCAGTAATACATGAGAACAATATCAGTGAGATATCAGTACGATTCAAGCTCCTCAGCAGTGAGATGCCAGTACAACATGAGTACAATATCAGAGAGATATCTGAACGATTCAAGCTCCTCAGCAGTGAGATGCCAGTACAACATGAGTACAATATCAGTGAGATATCAGTACGATTCAAGCTCCTCAGCAGTGAGATGCCAGTACAACATGAGTTCAATATCAATGCGATACCAGTACGATTTAAGCTTCTCAGCAGTGAGATGCCAGTACAACATGAGTACAATATCAGTGAGATATCAGTACGATTCAAGCTCCTCAGCAGTGAGATGCCAGTACAACATGAGTACAATATCAGTGAGATATCAGTACGATTCAAGCTCCTCAGCAGTGAGATGCCAGTACAACATGAGTACAATATCAGTGCGATACCAGTACGATTCAAGCTTCTCAGCAGTGAGATGCCAGTAAAACTTGAGTACAATATCAGTGAGATATCAGTACGATTCAAGCTCCTCAGCAGTGAGATGCCAGTACAACATGAGTACAATATCAGAGAGATATCAGAACGATTCAAGCTCCTCAGCAGTGAGATGCCAGAACAACATGAGTTCAATATCAGTGAGATATCAGTACGATTCAAGCTCCTCAGCAGTGAGATGCCAGTACAACATGAGTACAATATCAGTGAGATATCAGTACGATTAAAGCTCCTCAGCAGTGAGATGCCAGAACAACATGAGTTCAATATCAATGCGATACAAGTACGATTCAAGCTCCTCAGCAGTGAGATGCAAGTACAACATGAGTTCGATATCAGTGCGATACCAGAACGATTCAAGCTCCTCAGAAGTGAGATGCCAGTACAACATTAGTACAATATCAGTGCGATACCAGTACGATTCAAGCTCCTCAGCAGTGAGATGCCAGTACAACATGAGTAAAATATCAGTGAGATACCAGTACGATTCAGGCTCCTTAGCAGTGAGATGTCAGTACAACATGAGTTCGATATCAGTGAGATACCAGTACGATTCAAGCTCCTCAGCGGTGAGATGCCAGTACAACATGAGTACAATATCAGTGAGATACCAGTACGATTCAAGCTCCTCAGCAGCGAGATGCCAGTACAACATGAGTTCAATATCAGTGAGATATCAGTGCGATTCAAGCTCCTCAGCGGTGAGATGCCAGTACAACATGAGTACAATATCAGTGAGATACCAGTACGATTCAAGCTCCTCAGCAGTGAGATGCCAGTACAACATGAGTTTGATATCAGTGAGATACCAGTACGATTCAAGCTCCTCAGCAGTGAGATGCCAGTACAACATGAGTTCAATATCAGTGAGATACCAGTACGATTCAAGCTCCTCAGCGGTGAGATGCCAGTACAACATGAGTACAATATCAGTGAGATACCAGTACGATTCAAGCTCCTTAGCAGTGAGATGCCAGTACAACATGAATTCGATATGAGTGAGATACCAGTACAACATGAGTTCGATATCAGTGAGATACCAGTACGATTCAAGCTCCTCAGCAGTGAGATGCCAGTACAACATGAGTTTGATATCAGTGAGATACCAGTACGATTCAAGCTCCTCAGCAGTGAGATGCCAGTACAACATGTGTACAATATCAGTGGGATACCAGTACGATTCAAGCTCCTCAGCAGTGAGATGCCAGTACAAAATGTGTACAATATCAGTGAGATACCAGTACGATTCAAGCTCATCAGCAGTGAGATGCCAGTACAAAATGAGTTTGATATCGGTGCGATACCAGTACGATTCAAGCTCCTCAGCAGTGAGATGCCAGTACAACATGAGTTCAATATCAGTTAGATACCAGTACGATTCAAGCTCCTCAGCAGTGAGATGCCAGTACAACATGAGTACAATATCAGTGAGATACCAGTACGATTCAAGCTCCTCAGCAGTGAGATTCCAGTACAACATGAGTTCAATATCAGTGAGATACCAGTACGATTCAAGCTCATCAGCAGTGAGATGCCAGTACAACATGAGTTTGATATCAGTGCGATACCAGTACGATTCAAGCTCCTCAGCAGTGAGATGCCAGTACAACATGAGTTCAATATCAGTGAGATACCAGTACGATTCAAGCCCATCAGCAGTGAGATGCCAGTACAACATGTGTACAATATCAGTGAGATACCAGTACGATTCAAGCTCCTCAGCAGTGAGATGCCAGTACAACATGAGTTCAATATCAGTGAGATACCAGTACGATTCAAGCTCCTCAGCAGTGAGATGCCAGTACAACATGAGTTCAATATCAGTGAGATATCAGTACGATTCAAGCCCATCAGCAGTGAGATGCCAGTACAACATGAGTTCAATATCAGTTAGATACCAGTACGATTCAAGCTCCTCAGCAGTGAGATGCCAGTACAACATGAGTTCAATATCAGTGAGATACCAGTACGTTTCAAGCTCCTCAGCAGTGAGATGCCAGTACAACATGAGTTCAATATCAGTGAGATACCAGTACGATTCAAGCTCCTCAGCAGTGAGATGCCAGTACAACATGAGTTTGATATCAGTGCGATACCAGTACGATTCAAGCTTCTCAGCAGTGAGATGCCAGTACAACATGAGTACAATATCAGTGAGATACCAGTACGATTCAAGCTCCTCAGCAGTGAGATGCCAGTACAACATGAGTTTGATATCAGTGCGATACCAGTACGATTCAAGCTCCTCAGCAGTGAGATGCCAGTACAACATGAGTTCGATATCAGTGAGATACCAGTACGATTCAAGCTCCTCAGCAGTGAGATACCAGTACGATTCAAGCTCCTCAGCAGTGAGATGCCAGTACAACATGAGTTCAATATCAGTTAGATACCAGTACGATTCAAGCTCCTCAGCAGTGAGATGCCAGTACAACATGAGTTTGATATCAGTGCGATACCAGTACGATTCAAGCTCCTCAGCAGTGAGATGCCAGTACAACATGAGTTTGATATCAGTGAGATATCAGTACGATTCAAGCTCATCAGCAGTGAGATGCCAGTACAACATGAGTACAATATCAGTGAGATATCAGTACGATTCAAGCTCCTCAGCAGTGAGATGCCAGTAAAACATGAGTACAATATCAGTGAGATACCAGTACGATTCAAGCTCCTCAGCAGTGAGATGCCAGTACAACATGAGTTCAATATCAGTGAGATACCAGTACGATTCAAGCTCCTCAGCAGTGAGATGCCAGTACAACATGAGTTTGATATCAGTGAGATACCAGTACGATTCAAGCTCCTCAGCAGTGAGATGCCAGTACAACATGAGTTTGATATCAGTGAGATATCAGTACGATTCAAGCTCATCAGCAGTGAGATGCCAGTACAACATGAGTACAATATCAGTGAGATACCAGTACGATTCAAGCTCATCAGCAGTGAGATGCCAGTACAACATGAGTACAATATCAGTGAGATACCAGTACGATTCAAGCTCCTCAGCAGTGAGATGCCAGTACAACATGAGTTCAATATCAGTGAGATACCAGTACGATTCAAGCTCCTCAGCAGTGAGATGCCAGTACAACATGAGTTCAATATCAGTGAGATACCAGTACGATTCAAGCTCCTCAGCAGTGAGATGCCAGTACAACATGAGTACAATATCAGTGAGATATCAGTACGATTCAAGCTCCTCAGCAGTGAGATGCCAGTACAACATGTGTACAATATCAGTGAGATACCAGTACGATTCAAGCTCCTCAGCAGTGAGATGCCAGTACAACATGAGTTCGATATCAGTGAGATACCAGTACGATTCAAGCTCCTCAGCAGTGAGATGCCAGTACAACATGAGTACAATATCAGTGAGATACCAGTACGATTCAAGCTCCTCAGCAGTGAGATGCCAGTACAACATGAGTTTGATATCAGTGCGATACCAGTACGATTCAAGCTCCTCAGCAGTGAGATGCCAGTACAACATGAGTTCGATATCAGTGCGATACCAGTACGATTCAAGCTCCTCAGCAGTGAGATACCAGTACGATTCAAGCTCCTCAGCAGTGAGATACCAGTACGATTCAAGCTCCTCAGCAGTGAGTTGCCAGTGTAACATGAGTTTGATATCAGTGCGATACCAGTACGATTCAAGCTCCTCAGCAGTGAGATGCCAGTACAACATGAGTTCAATATCAGTGAGATACCAGTACGATTCAAGCTTCTCAGCATTGAGATGCCAGTACAACATGAGTACAATATCAGTGAGATACCAGTACGATTCAAGCTCCTCAGCAGTGAGATGCCAGTACAACATGAGTTCAATATCAGTGAGATACCAGTACGATTCAAGCTCCTCAGCAGTGAGATGCCAGTACAACATGAGTACAATATCAGTGAGATACCAGTACGATTCAAGCTCATCAGCAGTGAGATGCCGATGCAACATGAGTTTGATATCAGTGAGATACCAGTACGATTCAAGCTCCTCAGCAGTGAGATGCCAGTACAACATGAGTTTGATATCAGTGAGATACCAGTACGATTCAAGCTCCTCAGCAGTGAGATGCCAGTACAACATGAGTTTGATATCAGTGAGATACCAGTTCGATTCAAGCTCCTCAGCAGTGAGATGCCAGTACAACATGAGTTCAATATCAGTGGGATACCAGTACGATTCAAGCTCCTCAGCAGTGAGATGCCAGTACAACATGAGTTCAATATCAGTGAGATACCAGTACGATTCAAGCTTCTCAGCAGTGAGATGCCAGTACAACATGAGTACAATATCAGTGAGATACCAGTACGATTCAAGCTCCTCAGCAGTGAGATGCCAGTACAACATGAGTTCAATATCAGTGAGATACCAGTACGATTCAAGCTCCTCAGCAGTGAGATGCCAGTACAACATGAGTTCAATATCAGTGCGATACCAGTACGATTCAAGCTCCTCAGCAGTGAGATGCCAGTACAACATGAGTTCAATATCAGTGAGATACCAGTACGATTCAAGCTCCTCAGCAGTGAGATGCCAGTACAACATGAGTTTGATATCAGTGAGATACCAGTACGATTCAAGCTCCTCAGCAGTGAGATGCCAGTACAACATGAGTTCAATATCAGTGCGATACCAGTACGATTCAAGCTCCTCAGCAGTGAGATGCCAGTACAACATGAGTTCAATATCAGTGAGATACCAGTACGATTCAAGCTCCTCAGCAGTGAGATGCCAGTACAACATGAGTTCAATATCAGTGAGATACCAGTACGATTCAAGCTTCTCAGCAGTGAGATGCCAGTACAACATGAGTACAATATCAGTGAGATACCAGTACGATTCAAGCTCCTCAGCAGTGAGATGCCAGTACAACATGAGTTCAATATCAGTGAGATACCAGTACGATTCAAGCTCCTCAGCGGTGAGATGCCAGTACAACATGAGTTTGATATCAGTGAGATACCAGTACGATTCAAGCTCATCAGCAGTGAGATGCCGATACAACATGAGTTTGATATCAGTGAGATATCAGTACGATTCAAGCTCATCAGCAGTGAGATGCCAGTACAACATGAGTTCAATATCAGTGAGATACCAGTACGATTCAAGCTCCTCAGCAGTGAGATGCCAGTACAACATGAGTTTGATATCAGTGAGATACCAGTACGATTCAAGCTCCTCAGCAGTGAGATGCCAGTACAACATGAGTTTGATATCAGTGAGATATCAGTACGATTCAAGCTCATCAGCAGTGAGATGCCAGTACAACATGAGTTTGATATCAGTGAGATACCTGTACGTTTCAAGCTCCTCAGCAGTGAGATGCCAGTACAACATGAGTTCAATATCAGTGAGATACCAGTACGTTTCAAGCTCCTCAGCAGTGAGATGCCAGTACAACATGAGTTCAATATCAGTGAGATACCAGTACTTTTCAAGCTCCTCAGCAGTGACATGCCAGTACAACATGTGTACAATATCAGTGAGATACCAGTACGATTCAAGCTCCTCAGCGGTGAGATGCCAGTACAACATGAGTTTGATATCAGTGCGATACCAGTACGATTCAAGCTCCTCAGCAGTGAGATGCCAGTACAACATGAGTTTGATATCAGTGAGATACCAGTACGATTCAAGCTCCTCAGCAGTGAGATGCCAGTACAACATGAGTTCAATATCAGTGAGATACCAGTACGATTCAAGCTCCTCAGCGGTGAGATGCCAGTACAACATGAGTTCAATATCAGTGAGATACCAGTACGTTTCAAGCTCCTCAGCAGTGACATGCCAGTACAACATGTGTACAATATCAGTGAGATACCAGTACGATTCAAGCTCCTCAGCAGTGAGATGCCAGTACAACATGAGTTTGATATCAGTGCGATACCAGTACGATTCAAGCTCCTCAGCAGTGAGATGCCAGTACAACATGAGTTTGATATCAGTGAGATACCAGTACGATTCAAGCTCCTCAGCAGTGAGATGCCAGTACAACATGAGTTCAATATCAGTGAGATACCAGTACGATTCAAGCTCCTCAGCGGTGAGATGCCAGTACAACATGAGTACAATATCAGTGAGATACCAGTACGATTCAAGCTCCTCAGCAGTGAGATGCCAGTACAACATGAGTTCAATATCAGTGAGATACCAGTACGATTCAAGCTCCTCAGCAGTGAGATGCCAGTACAACATGAGTTCAATATCAGTGAGATACCAGTACGATTCAAGCTCCTCAGCAGTGAGATGCCAGTACAACATGAGTTCAATATCAGTGAGATACCAGTACGATTCAAGCTCCTCAGCAGTGAGATGCCAGTACAACATGAGTTCAATATCAGTGAGATACCAGTACGATTCAAGCTCCTCAGCGGTGAGATGCCAGTACAACATGAGTTTGATATCAGTGCGATACCATTACGATTCAAGCTCCTCAGCAGTGAGATGCCAGTACAACATGAGTTTGATATCAGTGAGATACCAGTACGATTCAAGCTCCTCAGCAGTGAGATGCCAGTACAACATGAGTTTGATATCAGTGAGATACCAGTACGATTCAAGCTCCTCAGCAGTGAGATGCCAGTACAACATGAGTTCGATATGAGTGAGATACCAGTACGATTCAAGCTCCTCAGCAGTGAGATGCCAGTACAACATGAGTTCAATATCAGTGAGATATCAGTACGTTTCAAGCTCCTCAGCAGTGAGATGCCAGTACAACATGTGTACAATATCAGTGAGATACCAGTACGATTCAAGCTCCTCAGCGGTGAGATGCCAGTACAACATGAGTTTGATATCAGTGAGATACCACTACGATTCAAGCTCCTCAGCAGTGAGATGCCAGTACAACATGAGTTTGATATCAGTGAGATACCAGTACGATTCAAGCTCCTCAGCAGTGAGATGCCAGTACAACATGAGTTTGATATCAGTGAGATACCAGTACGATTCAGGCTCCTTAGCATTGAGATGTCAGTACAACATGAGTTCAATATCAGTGAGATACCAGTACGATTCAAGCTCCTCAGCAGTGAGATGCCAGTACAACATGAGTTCAATATCAGTGAGATACCAGTACGTTTCAAGCTCCTCAGCAGTGAGATGCCAGTACAACATGTGTACAATATCAGTGAGATACCAGTACGATTCCAGCTCCTCAGCGGTGAGATGCCAGTACAACATGAGTTTGATATCAGTGAGATACCACTACGATTCAAGCTCCTCAGCAGTGAGATGCCAGTACAACATGAGTTTGATATCAGTGAGATATCAGTACGATTCGAGCTACTCAGCAGTGAGAAGCCAGTACAACATGAGTTTGATATCAGTGAGATACCAGTACGATTCAAGCTCCTCAGCAGTGAGATGCCAGTACAACATGAGTACAATATCAGTGAGATATCAGTACGATTCGAGCTACTCAGCAGTGAGATGCCAGTACAACATGAGTTCAATATCAATGCGATACCAGTACGATTTGAGCTTCTCAGCAGTGAGATGCCAGTACAACATGAGTACAATATCAGTGAGATATCAGTACGATTCAAGCTCCTCAGCAGTGAGATGCCAGTACAACATGAGTTTGATATCAGTGAGATACCAGTACGATTTGAGCTTCTCAGCAGTGAGATGCCAGTACAACATGAGTACAATATCAGTGAGATACCAGTACGATTCCAGCTCCTCAGCAGTGAGATGCCAGTACAACATGAGTACAATATCAGTGAGATATCAGTACGATTCGAGCTACTCAGCAGTGAGATGCCAGTACAACATGAGTTCAATATCAGTGAGATACCAGTACGATTCAAGCTCCTCAGCAGTGAGATGCCAGAACAACATGAGTTCAATATCAGTGAGATACCAGTACGATTCAAGCTCCTCAGCAGTGAGATGCCAGTACAACATGAGTACAATATCAGAGAGATATCAGAACGATTCAAGCTCCTCAGCAGTGAGATGCCAGAACAACATGAGTTCAATATCAGTGAGATACCAGTACGATTCAAGCTCCTCAGCAGTGAGATGCCAGAACAACATGAGTTCAATATCAGTGAGATATCAGTACGATTCAAGCTCCTCAGCAGTGAGATGCCAGTACAACATGAGTTCAATATCAATGCGATACCAGTACGATTTAAGCTTCTCAGCAGTGAGATGCCAGAACAACATTAGTACAATATCAGTGAGATATCAGTACGATTCAAGCTCCTCAGCAGTGAGATGCCAGTACAACATGAGTACAATATCAGTGCGATACCAGTACGATTCAAGCTTCTCAGCAGTTAGATGCCAGTAATACATGAGAACAATATCAGTGAGATATCAGTACGATTCAAGCTCCTCAGCAGTGAGATGCCAGTACAACATGAGTACAATATCAGAGAGATATCTGAACGATTCAAGCTCCTCAGCAGTGAGATGCCAGTACAACATGAGTACAATATCAGTGAGATATCAGTACGATTCAAGCTCCTCAGCAGTGAGATGCCAGTACAACATGAGTTCAATATCAATGCGATACCAGTACGATTTAAGCTTCTCAGCAGTGAGATGCCAGTACAACATGAGTACAATATCAGTGAGATATCAGTACGATTCAAGCTCCTCAGCAGTGAGATGCCAGTACAACATGAGTACAATATCAGTGAGATATCAGTACGATTCAAGCTCCTCAGCAGTGAGATGCCAGTACAACATGAGTACAATATCAGTGCGATACCAGTACGATTCAAGCTTCTCAGCAGTGAGATGCCAGTAAAACTTGAGTACAATATCAGTGAGATATCAGTACGATTCAAGCTCCTCAGCAGTGAGATGCCAGTACAACATGAGTACAATATCAGAGAGATATCAGAACGATTCAAGCTCCTCAGCAGTGAGATGCCAGAACAACATGAGTTCAATATCAGTGAGATATCAGTACGATTCAAGCTCCTCAGCAGTGAGATGCCAGTACAACATGAGTACAATATCAGTGAGATATCAGTACGATTAAAGCTCCTCAGCAGTGAGATGCCAGAACAACATGAGTTCAATATCAATGCGATACAAGTACGATTCAAGCTCCTCAGCAGTGAAATGCAAGTACAACATGAGTTCGATATCAGTGCGATACCAGAACGATTCAAGCTCCTCAGAAGTGAGATGCCAGTACAACATTAGTACAATATCAGTGCGATACCAGTACGATTCAAGCTCCTCAGCAGTGAGATGCCAGTACAACATGAGTAAAATATCAGTGAGATACCAGTACGATTCAGGCTCCTTAGCAGTGAGATGTCAGTACAACATGAGTTCGATATCAGTGAGATACCAGTACGATTCAAGCTCCTCAGCGGTGAGATGCCAGTACAACATGAGTACAATATCAGTGAGATACCAGTACGATTCAAGCTCCTCAGCAGCGAGATGCCAGTACAACATGAGTTCAATATCAGTGAGATATCAGTGCGATTCAAGCTCCTCAGCGGTGAGATGCCAGTACAACATGAGTACAATATCAGTGAGATACCAGTACGATTCAAGCTCCTCAGCAGTGAGATGCCAGTACAACATGAGTTTGATATCAGTGAGATACCAGTACGATTCAAGCTCCTCAGCAGTGAGATGCCAGTACAACATGAGTTCAATATCAGTGAGATACCAGTACGATTCAAGCTCCTCAGCGGTGAGATGCCAGTACAACATGAGTACAATATCAGTGAGATACCAGTACGATTCAAGCTCCTTAGCAGTGAGATGCCAGTACAACATGAGTTCGATATGAGTGAGATACCAGTACAACATGAGTTCGATATCAGTGAGATACCAGTACGATTCAAGCTCCTCAGCAGTGAGATGCCAGTACAACATGAGTTTGATATCAGTGAGATACCAGTACGATTCAAGCTCCTCAGCAGTGAGATGCCAGTACAACATGTGTACAATATCAGTGGGATACCAGTACGATTCAAGCTCCTCAGCAGTGAGATGCCAGTACAAAATGTGTACAATATCAGTGAGATACCAGTACGATTCAAGCTCATCAGCAGTGAGATGCCAGTACAAAATGAGTTTGATATCGGTGCGATACCAGTACGATTCAAGCTCCTCAGCAGTGAGATGCCAGTACAACATGAGTTCAATATCAGTTAGATACCAGTACGATTCAAGCTCCTCAGCAGTGAGATGCCAGTACAACATGAGTACAATATCAGTGAGATACCAGTACGATTCAAGCTCCTCAGCAGTGAGATTCCAGTACAACATGAGTTCAATATCAGTGAGATACCAGTACGATTCAAGCTCATCAGCAGTGAGATGCCAGTACAACATGAGTTTGATATCAGTGCGATACCAGTACGATTCAAGCTCCTCAGCAGTGAGATGCCAGTACAACATGAGTTCAATATCAGTGAGATACCAGTACGATTCAAGCTCCTCAGCAGTGAGATGCCGATACAACATGAGTTTGATATCAGTGAGATACCAGTACGATTCAAGCTTCTCAGCAGTGAGATGCCAGTACAACATGTGTACAATATCAGTGAGATATCAGTACGATTCAAGCTTCTCAGCAGTGAGATGCCAGTACAACATGTGTACAATATCAGTGAGATACCAGTACGATTCAAGCTCCTCAGCAGTGAGATGCCAGTACAACATGAGTTCAATATCAGTGAGATACCAGTACGATTCAAGCTCCTCAGCAGTGAGATGCCAGTACAACATGAGTTCAATATCAGTTAGATACCAGTACGATTCAAGCTCCTCAGCAGTGAGATGCCAGTACAACATGAGTTCAATATCAGTGAGATACCAGTACGTTTCAAGCTCCTCAGCAGTGAGATGCCAGTACAACATGAGTTCAATATCAGTGAGATACCAGTACGATTCAAGCTCCTCAGCAGTGAGATGCCAGTACAACATGAGTTTGATATCAGTGCGATACCAGTACGATTCAAGCTTCTCAGCAGTGAGATGCCAGTACAACATGAGTACAATATCAGTGAGATACCAGTACGATTCAAGCTCCTCAGCAGTGAGATGCCAGTACAACATGAGTTTGATATCAGTGCGATACCAGTATGATTCAAGCTCCTCAGCAGTGAGATGCCAGTACAACATGAGTTCGATATCAGTGCGATACCAGTACGATTCAAGCTCCTCAGCAGTGAGATACCAGTACGATTCAAGCTCCTCAGCAGTGAGATGCCAGTACAACATGAGTTCAATATCAGTTAGATACCAGTACGATTCAAGCTCCTCAGCAGTGAGATGCCAGTACAACATGAGTTTGATATCAGTGCGATACCAGTACGATTCAAGCTCCTCAGCAGTGAGATGCCAGTACAACATGAGTTTGATATCAGTGAGATATCAGTACGATTCAAGCTCATCAGCAGTGAGATGCCAGTACAACATGAGTACAATATCAGTGAGATATCAGTACGATTCAAGCTCCTCAGCAGTGAGATGCCAGTAAAACATGAGTACAATATCAGTGAGATACCAGTACGATTCAAGCTCCTCAGCAGTGAGATGCCAGTACAACATGAGTTCAATATCTGTGAGATACCAGTACGATTCAAGCTCCTCAGCAGTGAGATGCCAGTACAACATGAGTTTGATATCAGTGAGATACCAGTACGATTCAAGCTCCTCAGCAGTGAGATGCCAGTACAACATGAGTTTGATATCAGTGAGATATCAGTACGATTCAAGCTCATCAGCAGTGAGATGCCAGTACAACATGAGTACAATATCAGTGAGATACCAGTACGATTCAAGCTCATCAGCAGTGAGATGCCAGTACAACATGAGTACAATATCAGTGAGATACCAGTACGATTCAAGCTCCTCAGCAGTGAGATGCCAGTACAAAATGAGTTCAATATCAGTGAGATACCAGTACGATTCAAGCTCCTCAGCAGTGAGATGCCAGTACAACATGAGTTCAATATCAGTGAGATACCAGTACGATTCAAGCTCCTCAGCAGTGAGATGCCAGTACAACATGAGTACAATATCAGTGAGATATCAGTACGATTCAAGCTCCTCAGCAGTGAGATGCCAGTACAACATGTGTACAATATCAGTGAGATACCAGTACGATTCAAGCTCCTCAGCAGTGAGATGCCAGTACAACATGAGTTCGATATCAGTGAGATACCAGTACGATTCAAGCTCCTCAGCAGTGAGATGCCAGTACAACATGAGTACAATATCAGTGAGATACCAGTACGATTCAAGCTCCTCAGCAGTGAGATGCCAGTACAACATGAGTTTGATATCAGTGCGATACCAGTACGATTCAAGCTCCTCAGCAGTGAGATGCCAGTACAACATGAGTTCGATATCAGTGCGATACCAGTACGATTCAAGCTCCTCAGCAGTGAGATACCAGTAAGATTCAAGCTCCTCAGCAGTGAGATACCAGTACGATTCAAGCTCCTCAGCAGTGAGATGCCAGTACAACATGAGTTTGATATCAGTGCGATACCAGTACGATTCAAGCTCCTCAGCAGTGAGATGCCAGTACAACATGAGTTTGATATCAGTGAGATACCAGTACGATTCAAGCTCATCAGCAGTGAGATGCCAGTACAACATGAGTTTGATATCAGTGAGATACCAGTACGATTCAAGCTCCTCAGCAGTGAGATGCCAGTACAACATGAGTTTGATATCAGTGAGATACCAGTACGATTCAAGCTCCTCAGCAGTGAGATGCCAGTACAACATGAGTTCAATATCAGTGAGATACCAGTACGATTCAAGCTTCTCAGCAGTGAGATGCCAGTACAACATGAGTACAATATCAGTGAGATACCAGTACGATTCAAGCTCCTCAGCAGTGAGATGCCAGTACAACATGAGTTCAATATCAGTGAGATACCAGTACGATTCAAGCTCCTCAGCAGTGAGATGCCAGTACAACATGAGTACAATATCAGTGAGATACCAGTACGATTCAAGCTCATCAGCAGTGAGATGCCGATACAACATGAGTTTGATATCAGTGAGATACCAGTACGATTCAAGCTCCTCAGCAGTGAGATGCCAGTACAACATGAGTTTGATATCAGTGAGATACCAGTACGATTCAAGCTCCTCAGCAGTGAGATGCCAGTACAACATGAGTTTGATATCAGTGAGATACCAGTACGATTCAAGCTCCTCAGCAGTGAGATGCCAGTACAACATGAGTTCAATATCAGTGAGATACCAGTACGATTCAAGCTTCTCAGCAGTGAGATGCCAGTACAACATGAGTACAATATCAGTGAGATACCAGTACGATTCAAGCTCCTCAGCAGTGAGATGCCAGTACAACATGAGTACAATATCAGTGAGATACCAGTACGATTCAAGCTCCTCAGCAGTGAGATGCCAGTACAACATGAGTTTGATATCAGTGAGATACCAGTACGATTCAAGCTCATCAGCAGTGAGATGCCGATACAACATGAGTTTGATATCAGTGAGATATCAGTACGATTCAAGCCCATCAGCAGTGAGATGCCAGTACAACATGAGTTCAATATCAGTGAGATACCAGTACGATTCAAGCTCCTCAGCAGTGAGATGCCAGTACAACATGAGTTTTATATCAGTGAGATACCAGTACGATTCAAGCTCCTCAGCAGTGAGATGTCAGTACAACATGAGTTTGATATCAGTGAGATATCAGTACGATTCAAGCTCATCAGCAGTGAGATGCCAGTACAACATGAGTTCAATATCAGTGAGATACCAGTACGATTCAAGCTCCTCAGCAGTGAGATGCCAGTACAACATGAGTTCAATATCAGTGAGATACCAGTACGATTCCAGCTCCTCAGCAGTGAGATGCCAGTACAACATGAGTACAATATCAGTGAGATACCAGTACGATTCAAGCTCCTCAGCAGTGAGATGCCAGTACAACATGAGTACAATATCAGTGAGATATCAGTACGATTCAAGCTCCTCAGCAGTGAGATGCCAGTACAACATGAGTACAATATCAGTGAGATACCAGTACGATTCAAGCTCCTCAGCAGTGAGATGCCAGTACAACATGAGTTTGATATCAGTGCGATACCAGTACGATTCAAGCTCCTCAGCAGTGAGATGCCAGTACAACATGAGTTCGATATCAGTGCGATACCAGTACGATTCAAGCTCCTCAGCAGTGAGATGCCAGTACAACATGAGTTCAATATCAGTGAGATACCAGTACGATTCAAGCTTCTCAGCAGTGAGATGCCAGTACAACATGAGTTTGATATCAGTGCGATACCAGTACGATACAAGCTCCTCAGCAGTGAGATGCCAGTACAACATGAGTTCAATATCAGTGAGATACCAGTACGATTCAAGCTTCTCAGCAGTGAGATGCCAGTACAACATGAGTACAATATCAGTGAGATACCAGTACGATTCAAGCTCCTCAGCAGTGAGATGCCAGTACAACATGAGTTCAATATCAGTGAGATACCAGTACGATTCAAGCTTCTCAGCAGTGAGATGCCAGTACAACATGAGTTTGATATCAGTGAGATACCAGTACGATTCAAGCTTCTCAGCAGTGAGATGCCAGTACAACATGTGTACAATATCAGTGAGATACCAGTACGATTCAAGCTTCTCAGCAGTGAGATGCCAGTACAACATGAGTACAATATCAGTGAGATACCAGTACGATTCAAGCTCATCAGCAGTGAGATGCCAGTACAACATGAGTTTGATATCAGTGCGATACCAGTACGATTCAAGCTCCTCAGCAGTGAGATGCCAGTACAACATGAGTTCAATATCAGTGAGATACCAGTACGATTCAAGCTCCTCAGCAGTGAGATGCCGATACAACATGAGTTTGATATCAGTGAGATACCAGTACGATTCAAGCTTCTCAGCAGTGAGATGCCAGTACAACATGTGTACAATATCAGTGAGATATCAGTACGATTCAAGCTTCTCAGCAGTGAGATGCCAGTACAACATGTGTACAATATCAGTGAGATACCAGTACGATTCAAGCTCCTCAGCAGTGAGATGCCAGTACAACATGAGTTTGATATCAGTGGGATACCAGTACGATTCAAGCTCCTCAGCAGTGAGATGCCAGTACAACATGAGTTCAATATCAGTGAGATACCAGTACGATTCAAGCTCCTCAGCGGTGAGATGCCAGTACAACATGAGTACAATATCAGTGAAATACCAGTACGATTCAAGCTCCTCAGCAGTGAGATGCCAGTACAACATGAGTTTGATATCAGTGCGATACCAGTACGATTCAAGCTTCTCAGCAGTGAGATGCCAGAACAACATGAGTACAATATCAGTGAGATACCAGTACGATTCAAGCTCCTCAGCGGTGAGATGCCAGTAAAACATGAGTACAATATCAGTGAGATATCAGTACGATTCAAGCTCATCAGCAGTGAGATGCCAGTACAACATGAGTTTGATATCAGTGAGATATCAGTACGATTCAAGCTCCTCAGCAGTGAGATGCCAGTACAACATGAGTTCGATATCAGTGAGATACCAGTACGATTCAAGCTCCTCAGCAGTGAGATGCCAGTACAACATGTGTACAATATCAGTGAGATACTAGTACGATTCAAGCTCCTCAGCAGTGAGATGCCAGTACAACATGAGTTTGATATCAGTGAGATACCAGTACGATTCAAGCTCATCAGCAGTGAGATGCCGATACAACATGAGTTTGATATCAGTGAGATATCAGTACGATTCAAGCTCATCAGCAGTGAGATGCCAGTACAACATGAGTTCAATATCAGTGAGATACCAGTACGATTCAAGCTCCTCAGCAGTGAGATGCCAGTACAACATGAGTTTGATATCAGTGAGATACCAGTACGATTCAAGCTCCTCAGCAGTGAGATGCCAGTACAACATGAGTTTGATATCAGTGAGATATCAGTACGATTCAAGCTCATCAGCAGTGAGATGCCAGTACAACATGAGTTCAATATCAGTGAGATACCAGTACGATTCAAGCTCCTCAGCAGTGAGATGCCAGTACAACATGAGTTCAATATCAGTGAGATACCAGTACGATTCCAGCTCCTCAGCAGTGAGATGCCAGTACAACATGAGTACAATATCAGTGAGATACCAGTACGATTCAAGCTCCTCAGCAGTGAGATGCCAGTACAACATGAGTACAATATCAGTGAGATATCAGTACGATTCAAGCTCCTCAGCAGTGAGATGCCAGTACAACATGAGTACAATATCAGTGAGATACCAGTACGATTCAAGCTCCTCAGCAGTGAGATGCCAGTACAACATGAGTTTGATATCAGTGCGATACCAGTACGATTCAAGCTCCTCAGCAGTGAGATGCCAGTACAACATGAGTTCGATATCAGTGCGATACCAGTACGATTCAAGCTCCTCAGCAGTGAGATGCCAGTACAACATGAGTTCAATATCAGTGAGATACCAGTACGATTCAAGCTTCTCAGCAGTGAGATGCCAGTACAACATGAGTTCGATATCAGTGCGATACCAGTACGATACAAGCTCCTCAGCAGTGAGATGCCAGTACAACATGAGTTCAATATCAGTGAGATACCAGTACGATTCAAGCTTCTCAGCAGTGAGATGCCAGTACAACATGAGTACAATATCAGTGAGATACCAGTACGATTCAAGCTCCTCAGCAGTGAGATGCCAGTACAACATGAGTTCAATATCAGTGAGATACCAGTACGATTCAAGCTTCTCAGCAGTGAGATGCCAGTACAACATGAGTTTGATATCAGTGAGATACCAGTACGATTCAAGCTTCTCAGCAGTGAGATGCCAGTACAACATGTGTACAATATCAGTGAGATACCAGTACGATTCAAGCTTCTCAGCAGTGAGATGCCAGTACAACATGAGTACAATATCAGTGAGATACCAGTACGATTCAAGCTCATCAGCAGTGAGATGCCAGTACAACATGAGTTTGATATCAGTGCGATACCAGTACGATTCAAGCTCCTCAGCAGTGAGATGCCAGTACAACATGAGTTCAATATCAGTGAGATACCAGTACGATTCAAGCTCCTCAGCAGTGAGATGCCGATACAACATGAGTTTGATATCAGTGAGATACCAGTACGATTCAAGCTTCTCAGCAGTGAGATGCCAGTACAACATGTGTACAATATCAGTGAGATATCAGTACGATTCAAGCTTCTCAGCAGTGAGATGCCAGTACAACATGTGTACAATATCAGTGAGATACCAGTACGATTCAAGCTCCTCAGCAGTGAGATGCCAGTACAACATGAGTTTGATATCAGTGGGATACCAGTACGATTCAAGCTCCTCAGCAGTGAGATGCCAGTACAACATGAGTTCAATATCAGTGAGATACCAGTACGATTCAAGCTCCTCAGCGGTGAGATGCCAGTACAACATGAGTACAATATCAGTGAAATACCATTACGATTCAAGCTCCTCAGCAGTGAGATGCCAGTACAACATGAGTTTGATATCAGTGCGATACCAGTACGATTCAAGCTTCTCAGCAGTGAGATGCCAGAACAACATGAGTACAATATCAGTGAGATACCAGTACGATTCAAGCTCCTCAGCGGTGAGATGCCAGTAAAACATGAGTACAATATCAGTGAGATATCAGTACGATTCAAGCTCATCAGCAGTGAGATGCCAGTACAACATGAGTTTGATATCAGTGAGATATCAGTACGATTCAAGCTCCTCAGCAGTGAGATGCCAGTACAACATGAGTTCGATATCAGTGAGATACCAGTACGATTCAAGCTCCTCAGCAGTGAGATGCCAGTACAACATGTGTACAATATCAGTGAGATACTAGTACGATTCAAGCTCCTCAGCAGTGAGATGCCAGTACAACATGAGTACAATATCAGTGAGATACCAGTACGATTCAAGCTCCTCAGCAGTGAGATGCCAGTACAACATGAGTTCAATATCAGTGAGATATCAGTACGATTCAAGCTCTTCAGCAGTGAGATGCCAGAACAACATGAGTTCAATATCAGTGAGATATCAGTACGATTCAAGCTCCTCAGCAGTGAGATGCCAGTACAACATGAGTTCAATATCAGTGCGATACCAGTACGATTCAAGCTCCTCAGCAGTGAGATGCCAGTACAACATGAGTTCAATATCAGTGAGATACCAGTACGATTCAAGCTCCTCAGCAGTGAGATGCCAGTACAACATGAGTTCAATATCAGTGCGATACCAGTACGATTCAAGCTCCTCAGCAGTGAGATGCCAGTACAACATGAGTACAATATCAGTGAGATACCAGTACGATTCAAGCTCCTCAGCAGTGAGATGCCAGTACAACATGTGTACAATATCAGTGAGATACCAGTACGATTCAAGCTCCTCAGCAGTCAGATGCCAGTACAACATGAGTTCAATATCAGTGAGATACCAGTACGATTCAAGCTCCTCAGCAGTGAGATGCCAGTACAACATGAGTTCAATATCAGTGAGATACCAGTACGATTCAAGCTCCTCAGCAGTGAGATGCCAGTACAACATGAGTTTGATATCAGTAAGATACCAGTACGATTCAAGCTCCTCAGCAGTGAGATGCCAGTACAACATGAGTTCGATATCAGTGAGATATCAGTACGATTCAAGCTCCTCAGCAGTGAGATGCCAGTACAACATGAGTTTAATATCAGTGAGATACCATTACGATTCAAGCTCCTCAGCAGTGAGATGCCAGTACAACATGAGTTTGATATCAGTGAGATACCAGTACGATTCAAGCTCCTCAGCAGTGAGATGCCAGTACAACATGTGTACAATATCAGTGAGATACCAGTACGATTCAAGCTCATCAGCAGTGAGATGCCAGTACAACATGAGTTCAATATCAGTGAGATACCAGTACGATTCAAGCTCCTCAGCAGTGAGATGCCAGTACAACATGAGTTTGATATCAGTGAGATACCAGTACGATTCAAGCTCCTCAGCAGTGAGATGCCAGTACAACATGAGTTTGATATCAGTGAGATACCAGTACGATTCAAGCTCATCAGCAGTGAGATGCCAGTACAACATGAGTTCGATATGAGTGAGATACCAGTACGATTCAAGCTCCTCAGCAGTGAGATGCCAGTACAACATGAGTTCAATATCAGTGAGATACCAGTACGATTCAAGCTCCCCAGCAGTGAGATGCCAGTACAACATGTGTACAATATCAGTGAGATACCAGTACGATTCAAGCTCCTCAGCAGTGAGATGCCAGTACAACATGAGTTCAATATCAGTGAGATACCAGTACGATTCAAGCTCCTCAGCAGTGAGATGCCAGTACAACATGAGTTCAATATCAGTGAGATATCAGTACGATTCAAGCTCCTCAGCAGTGAGATGCCAGTACAACATGAGTTCGATATCAGTGAGATACCAGTACGATTCAAGCTCCTCAGCAGTGAGATGCCAGTACAACATGAGTTCAATATCAGTAAGATACCAGTACGATTCAAGCTCCTCAGCAGTGAGATGCCAGAACAGCATGAGTTCGATATCAGTGAGATACCAGTACGATTCAAGCTCCTCAGCAGTGAGATGCCAGTACAACATGAGTTCAATATCAGTAAGATACCAGTACGATTCAAGCTCCTCAGCAGTGAGATGCCAGTACAACATGAGTTTGATATCAGTGGGATACCAGTACGATTTGAGCTCCTCAGCTGTCAGATGCCAGTACAACATGAGCTTCATATCATCGGGATACTTGTACGATTCTAGCTCCTAAGCAGCGATATGCTGGTACAACATCAGTTCTTTATCGTTGGGATACCAGTACGATGAACCGTACCAGTACTAGACTATTACGTTCTTGTACGAAACTGAAGCCGAACAATTCCTGATAAGTATTCATTCCATCATGTGTTCCCATTGATCAAATTACATCAATTATCCCATGATACTTTCAGGTAGTGGTGACCTCACGTGGAATCTTGTCATTATTATTCAATCTCTTGTCATTCTGAAACAATCAGAGTGCAACTTCCGGAATATCCAGAACAATTTCGCGCCAATAGATTCAACATCACAAAAATCCTAATTTTTACTGAAAAAATTGGTGGAGGGGAAATATCTGTGTCCAACTCTGTCGACATGTTCGAATGCACATCCAAGTATGCACTCCGTGTGGTCAGATCGAATAAAATCGAATAATCATCCATATTTTAAACTAGTTTGTGTGAAGATTTGGCCCTGTAATCACTAATATAGGAGATCTCATGTGTTTCACACTGCATGAATTGAATTCTGACGAAATTTCATCTACTTGTTCCAGCCGAAAACGCACCGTGTATATTCTACATTCAAAATGTGGAATCTGGGCTTGTGATAGAGATTGAGCAGTCTTCAAACTTTCCGAGTGCTCCGGTGATCGTGTATGAATACTTTGGCACTCTCAACCAACTGTGGTCCTATCATGATCATATGATCTACAGTCAGATGAATGGGTAAGTTCATCAAAACCTCCCTCCCACTTCACCATTGCATCGGAATCCTGATTCAATCATTTAACGCATTCGTGACATCACAATGATTCATATTCTGGTATGATATTCGAGCAACAAACGATAGTGATATATAAATGATCTGTGGATAGTCATTAGAGGAACTCACCGATATCAACATATAACCGATTCCATTTTGAGGTCATCGCTTGTAGGATCCTCCTAGAAGAGAATTGACTCGATTCTCCTGCAGCTCATATCTGTTTGTTCGGAATATACATCACTCGGAACTTTCATCTGTAAAATATCAACAGACTTATCTTTGGGAGACTGGGAAATTCTACAAATTCCTCTCTCAATATCATCTCACGTATTTTGTGGTGGGATTGTGCCAGCACCTGATTTAGATATATATACCGATGAAAATTCTCCAAGACTTATACAATTGCCGACATTTCTCCCTCTTCTTGATCAAATTTTTCAGGGCAATGTTGGTGATTTCTGATCGTTTGATGCGGAATGCCCCCTCTGCAGCGGCATATGCCTCAATCTCATCATCGGATGAATCATCCTGTATTATCACTGGCTGCGATATACCATACAACCTGAAGGAAAAGTATTAAGCTACTATGATATAAGAGACTATGTTACCTTCACCAACTCTTTGTGCCCATAATATCAATATCATAAGTCCTCTCGTAACATCATTATATGAGCAGGAGTACTGTATCGCTATAATAGGAATGATCCCACATCCACATATGTCATCATACTCAGAGACCTGCGTACCTTCTATTCACTATTGGGTCGATGAATTACGAGTATTATTCTCATACGGTCTACATCTGTTTTCGATAATTCCTCACATCGCCTGAAATATCCATCAGTACCGACATGCAGTGGGAATTTGATCGGATTGAATCTTATCATACTGTCTTTGGGCATTTCTACTAATTCATCTAGTATTGTACATGTTCAGCAACACCTCATCTACCTATGATTCGATCACCACCTACCACTCAAACTCGAGCAATAAAATGCATATGTTCGTCATTGACTCTTTGGGAACCTCTGGATTCGATTTGATCCCCCAAATTCTATAGTAAGATCTATATATCATGGAAAGATTATCAAACATCATAGATGAGCACATCTCCCGTCCAATTCATCATTCCAGTATGAATATATATATATATCAATATATATATATATATATATATATATATATATATAAATATATATATATATATATATATATATATATTCATATATATATATATATATATATATATATATATATATATATATAAATATATATATATTCTCTGGTCTGATTCTCTCGCCAGCAGTCGTGAGGGTAGGTTGTTCTACGTACTACTCCCCGCGTATTGCTGCTATCTGTGTTTTGCTATGCAGTGTTTTGCGTGTAAAGAAGATCTGCCCAAGGACGGTGATTACATTAAATGTTCTGAGTGTATACATTCATTCCATTTCAATAGCTGCTCCGGTAATAAAAAAGCATCTTATGTTAATACGACTATTGAAAACAAACTTGCTTGGAGATGTATGAAGTGTCGCGACGGAAAGAAATCAGGTCAGTCTACTCTTACATTAGAGACGTCAAAAACATTTGACTTAGCTGGTTCGACTCAAATATTAATTGTCTGATCAACGTGATAGTTTCAATACTCTCAGTGAAGATATCAAGAAATTCAAGTTGGACGTTTCTGCTGAAATCAAGATCCACTGTTGCTGCTTTGAAGAAGGAGGGAACCGATAAAGACCGTTGGATTGATGAACTTACACTTCACCTACAATCACTTGACCAATACGGGCGTAATAAGAACCTCGAGATATCAAACGTGGAAGAGAAAGAAGATGAGATAGTGGAAGATTTGATAATATCTTCAGCGGACAAACTAGATATTCAATTAGAGAAGTCTGATATAGAAGCCGCGCATCGTTTGTACTGAAAAAAAATATCAACAAACCGAACCGTATCATTGTGCAATTCGCGAGCTGGAAGGAGAGGGACGAGTTTTACTTGAAGAAACGAACTGTTATTACGAGCAACCAAGTGACGCGAGGTCATACATCATCGGGTAGTTCACGAGTTTACATTAATGACAATTTAAATCCGTACTATAGAGAACTATTTTGGAAAGTAAGAATTGAAGGCAAAGAGGCGGGATTCAAGTTTGTTTGGTTGAATCGAGAAAAAATACTAGCAAAGAAGGACGAGGGTGCATCGACTGTCATCATGAGAAATTCCTTCGCTGACCTTCAGAAACTAACCACCTAGAAAAAGTTTGCATGAACATCGATGCGTGGTTGTTTAATAATAATAATAATAATAATAATTCATTTATTCCGTGAAACATTTCTGCATACATGAGATATACATGTTTATAGAATAAGTCAATCTCTGCTATAGAATTGAATTAAAATAGTTTGTAATTTAATTTTTTATTTTTTTTTCAATAACATCGAAACTTGATACAAAATCATTGTTCCCCAATTAAGGCTATGGATGAAAGATAGGATCGTTTGGACGGGGCACCACAAGGGCGATCTTACCACCCCATTTTGATTATTTAAAACTAATGGTCTTCAACACCAGAACTGCGCTGTCTGTGACCATAATTTTTCGCAGTAGATAAAAGTCTTTCAGTATAAACACACGAATGTTGATATCCTCCACTTTGAACTAAGTCTCTTGGGCAATGATTAATTACTTCTTTCCCTTGACAGCAGATGTAAAATTGATCATTATACAAAAAGCACAAATTAAATTAGTGATAGGCCTATAATGTTATAATTAGGCCTATCGCTCTACTAATTAATGGTCGTGGCCAATTAGTACTTCATCCAAGCATTTGCTTCGAGGACTGTGGGAAACCACGAAAAACCACGTCAGGATGGAAAAAGGATGGATTTAAATATAAAATACTCTTTGTCAGTATCTATCAGCTTAGTATCTATTACATTAATATCAGCTGACAGTCGGGTTGTATGCTATATTCAGATGACGTAAGTAACTTCAAGATGTTCATTCCAGTTCGGTCATTGATGACATTGACACATGGTTCAATTCTTCCCCTGGTTTTTCAATAAATCATTTGAAAATACGTTCATTAGAAACAAAATGGAACGAATTTAAATATTATTTCAGAAGAGCGAATAGTAGTAGTCGATATCATTTTATTATGTGAAATCAACGTCCAAAATGTAAGAACTATTCATTCGATAGATGGTTACAATTCGTATGCATCAACACGAAAATGAAAGAGTGGAGGTGGTATTCTAATGTAGATTGAATCAAATATTTCTTTCGAGAGAGGTACTATAACTGGTGATCATTCTGAAGGAATAAATGGAGTATCAACATATGATGATATGATCATATGATTTCAAATTGAATATGCTAGCAATATATGGGCCCCCATCAGGAAGTAAAATTCAGTTTGTTTATGAGCTAGAGAGAATATCACAAGATCTGTGCGGCAACGCTGTAATTGTTGGTGATAATAATATTAATCTTCTAGACGTGAATGATAATAATGTACAAATGTACGAGAATATTTTAGCCTTCAATGGTTTGTATGGATGCATGAATGGAATCACCAGAGAGGAATTTCGTGGAGATCAATATTGTGCATCATGTCTAGATCATATTTTTATTAGAAGCAATATTCATGAAATACATTCTATTATCTATACAACAAAATTATCGGATCACTATATTGTGAGAATTTGTTGCACAACTGATGATTTAAATGAGCCAGCTGAACAATGCCTTGACATGATATGTTTGAATGAGGATAAATCAGCTAGTGAATTGAAATTAATTAATTGGAATAGCCTAATGAGCATTGATAATGCGTCTGATTTGTATAATAACATTGAGTCGAAATTTGAGGATTGTTATGACAGTTCTACGTTCACACGTAATAGCCCAAACATGAAGGAAAAGAGAGTTAACAAAGCATGGATGACGGAAGACTTGATGAATCTTATAAGAGATAGAGATAAATTACTTCGTAGATGGAAAGATTGTATCAATTCCTTCAAGAATGATCTACGTAATCAGTATAAGACACTGAGAAATATAACAAATTGGCAAATAACAAAAGAAAACAAGGGTGAGCGAGCTCACCCTTGGACGCTCTCATATAGAGAATTAAACCTTAAATTGATTGCTTCTATTGACAGAAAACCTTGAATGGATTCTTCTGTAAAAATAAATTCCTAAATTGGTTGTTTCTTTTGACAGAAATTTTAAATACATTGCTTCTATTTACAAAAAAAAACGTTACAAGATTTCTTCTATTGACATAAAATCCTGAATTACCTTTTCTGATCAACAGAGTAGAGTATGCCTACCTTTGATATTTTACTTATAGGCGTAATAATCTAATACTTTCATTAAATGCTTATTTTTCCATGTTACTTAACGACCCCACCATTTGCTAGGTTATGGAGGGTACAAATGAGCGGGAGATAAAAAAACAGTGAGCTGATGATAGATGAAAGAACATGTAAAAATAAAACATACTTTACTCAGGATTTGAACATGTGGCCCTGGAACCAGAAGCAGATGCGCTACCTCTAGAGTCTAGACCAAGGAGGACGGTTTAAATGCTTCTGTTGGCAAAAAGCCTTCAATATATATATATATATATATATATATATATATATATATATATATATATATATATATATATATATATATATATATATATATATATATTGTAACATAACATACAGTTTCTACGTTTTATTTTATTTCAGTATCATTATTCATGAAAGGATCTGTCAAGTGGTTTTGGTCTTTAACTTTAACAGTCCCAACAAGGAGGTGTCAAAGATTAAGAGGGAAAACAGAGTTTTGTAGTGTTTGGGTTCGACAAAGTGCTAAAAGCAATTAATTTTAATGGTTATTACTTAAAAATAGAGGGTGATTATTTTGTTTCTAAATACAAACCCTTCACGATGTGGACAATATCAATTCACACACGTTTAATTTGTAGTTCTGAAGTCAGTAATAAATATATAGTTTCAACGTGGGAGAGCAGGCATGTTTTAAAAGCCATATATGACCAAAATTTAACAAAGACAACCAATCAAAACTCTGCGTTCTAAACCTTAACCAATCAAACTTTAGTTCTGATATTGTAATACATTTAGGGAGTGAACTGAATGTAATTGCAGTAGAAATTTAGGAAATATCCAGAGAGTTGATTATGGACCGCGACACAGGCAAGTTGTGCCAAAAAGCTGTGAGAAAGTGGTGAATCTTCCAGAATAAATAGTGTTTTCTACAATTAGTGAGTTTTAATTATTATGTACTGAACTTGTGACAATTTATTCGATTGAAATTCAAAATTACGTATCTTCAACTTCCATCTCGACTCCGCCACCAGCTATTCCGTCACCAGGCCGAGGGGATCTCACCTCTGCAGCATCAAACATCAAGTAAACCAAATCCACCACATTTTGCCCTTTAGAACCCCCCACTACCCTCTTCAAGAACAATAATAATCGCCATAAAGGACTTGTATTATTTTCATTGTGTAATTTCAAAGTGTAATAATTGTAATAATGTGTGTTTGAATCAATATATTCCTCTTTTTAAATATAATTTGTATTTATTTAAACTGGTAATGTTAAAATGGCGCCCAACTGCTAGGCTCGATATTTCTCACCCTTTGATTAAGTTTTAATTTGTAATAATTTGATATTTCGTATTTTTCATTGTTAATTCGTAGTGTAAAGTATATCCATTTTTGAACGCCAATCAAAAATAAAATCAGTATGGATAATATCAATGTTGTAAGAGAGTTGTTGGAGGAAAAACCTTTAGATTCGTTCAACGTGCAATTCGACGACGAAAAAGCACAGGCAGATGTGACAAAAATCATCAAAGAGGAAAAGGTAGAGGGAAATTTCATGAAAAAATATGAAAGTACAATTTTAGACCAAATTGATAACATGTTTATGGGATTTTAGAAGGAGGTAAAATCAAGGCTGGCTGCGATTAGACACAAAATATCACAAAACCATAATGATGTAGTTGTTCAGATGAATAAAAAAAAAGATGATTCGCAACGAAAAATCACTGATGTAACTTCACACACCGAGCCACAGAGCTCATTATTCAGTGAAGAACTGGTTAAATCAGATCAAAAGGAAGCACAAGACACGGTACCAGGAATGAATGATATGGAAGTTCTTTCATATTCAAGATTCAAAGTTGATCAAGAAAGTATGCGAATAGAGCTACACACTAATGATAAAGTTATTCGAAAGTTGAAATTGGAAATCGAAAATATTATGAAAGAATCAAGATCCAAGACCACAATGGCACTGGTCATTCCGAAGAGACGCATCCAACGGCAATTACCATTTGACGTAGTGATTTCATTCAGGAATCAAAATATGGAGGAGGAAGAAATAACACGCTTACTCGTCAACCGTAGCGTAAGAGGAGAAGAATACGTACGGGTCAACAGCAACAATAAACAAGTCACTACAGTGGGTTACCAGGGAAAACACAACGACCCTAAATATCGTAGACGATACGTACCTCACCCGCCCCTTGCTCTAACACCGTTATTCGACCCATCATACCCTCTCCCATTGAGTTTGTTATACCTACTCTGGATGGTGAACCCACACTATACCAACTACCATCGCCAGCGAGTCAATAAGGAAGACAATAGGGATACCCCTAAGGTTGAACCAGTAATGGTAATCCCATAGTTACAAGAAAGAAAAAAAACGCACGCGACACTAAAAAGATAAAAATGCAAGGAAAAATGAATATATGGTTGATTGCGCTATCAAAACAAAGAAAGTACATCGGGGTGTTGGAAGAATAAATCACACGAACTATAATGATGAAATTTGAGTGTACATTTAATATGGAAAAAACTGCATCATTCTGCGTTTTGTTTTTGATTTTGCATAACATATATCGCAGTTGCTTGGTAGGACTAAAAAGATATCTACGATGATTTCAATACTAGGAAGAAAAGGTTGGATAGAAAAGATTATTTCATTCGGTTATATGTTTTGAGGAAGTTCCGAATATTGTTTTCTTATGAGTGTTCACGTAATTCAATTGAAGGGTGTTTAATTGTTCAAATAAGTAAGAGTGTTCATTGCGCTATAAGTTTAATTTTGTATTCTCATTCATGCCTAGTATTTTATAATTTTATTTAATTTTGTTTCTGTCGTTTAATGATCGGTTCGTTATCTTATGTTCAAATGTATTTGTATTATGTAACTTGGGATAGACCAATTCGTGTTTACCCAAAGGAAAAAAAAATGCTAGAGTTGAAACTTAAGGGTTTGCTCGAAAACAGCATAATTATGGATTGAGAGTGTATTATTTTGTATGTGTCATACTTTGTGAAGAAAATATGAGGAAGCGATCATGATTTTACTTCATAAATATTAGGCCTATATAGTTTTTTTTTGTATCTATTTCAATTACTTTTGATGGTACATTTTTACCCAGAAACAGAATTCGTAGAATGATATTTTTCATTAATGAAACAAGATGTATAAAGTCATGCAATATCAGAGATATTAAGTTGGTAGAAATAGTATAGGTTATTTTATGTTGGATTACTAGAAATTGTAATAAGGGTTTGAAATGTATTCAGTTTATGTGGCGAAATCAAGTGCTAATTGTTCCAAGGATTGTTGAATCGTATTTTTACGTTTGTAATATTCAATTGTGAGGAAAGTTAAGAAAATGGATAGACCGAACTTTGATTTTGCTATTGAGAATTTTTGGGAATAGAAAAGACAAAACCGAGTTGCTAATCACTACTTATATGAGTTTGAATAGGGTTTTCGCGTTTCTATTACAAGTTGGAAAAAAAAAATCATTAACTTTGGGATCGTTTTAGATTAGTTTATACCGAGTTGCTTTTTCGAGTTTTCATCACGATATTAACTTTTGAATTGGTGTCAGTAGTTCCTGTATTTTTGTGTTTTATGCTTGTTGGCCTTTGATTAATCGGTTCGTCATCTTTCATTGTGTCTTATGTGATTGTGTAATTTGGGATAGACCAATTCGTGTTTACCCAAAAGGAAAAAAAAATGCTAGAGTTGAAACTTGAGGGTTTGCTCGAAAACAGCAAATAGATTTAAGAGTGTATTATTTTGTATTTCTATTGTATTGTACCGTTTTGAAAGATGAGGAAGAGATGAACTCAACTCCAGCAATTTCAATTTATTTTATGATTTTTTTTTTATGACATAACTTGGAATGTTTGGTATTTCAAATCGTGACTGCTTTACTTTGTTTTTCTATGTGTGTTTGTTGTTTGTTCGATTGTTTGATCGTTTGGCTGTTGAAAAAAAAAATGAATTGTGCCACAGCTTGACGTGTTTAGTAAAATGAAAAAAAATATATATATTATAATAAAATAATGAATAAATGATTGTAAATGAGGAAAGCTTATAGTCTTTGTGTTAAGTTCAAGTAAATACTTATGATGATAAAAATGATAATTTCATTTTGTAACTTCAATATTATATCATGTAAGCTAATGAGTACCATCTTGAATATTATTAGGATGTTGTTAACGTTCTTTAATCCACACATATACATTTAATTATAATTGTAATTGTATTCTAGAATGTTATATCTTGGTAGGATGCATAACATCAAATATGAAATTTTAATTAGGGGGCTATATCATTGTATAATTAAAATTGTTCAATTTAATGTGCGTTTAAGAGTTCGAAAATTTTTTTGGGGGCAATTGTAACATAACATACAGTTTCTACGTTTTATTTTATTTCAGTATCATTATTCATGAAAGGATCTGTCAAGTGGTTTTGGTCTTTAACTTTAACAGTCCCAACAAGGAGGTGTCAAAGATTAAGAGGGAAAACAGAGTTTTGTAGTGTTTGGGTTCGACAAAGTGCTAAAAGCAATTAATTTTAATGGTTATTACTTAAAAATAGAGGGTGATTATTTTGTTTCTAAATACAAACCCTTCACGATGTGGACAATATCAATTCACACACGTTTAATTTGTAGTTCTGAAGTCAGTAATAAATATATAGTTTCAACGTGGGAGAGCAGGCATGTTTTAAAAGCCATATATGACCAAAATTTAACAAAGACAACCAATCAAAACTCTGCGTTCTAAACCTTAACCAATCAAACTTTAGTTCTGATATTGTAATACATTTAGGGAGTGAACTGAATGTAATTGCAGTAGAAATTTAGGAAATATCCAGAGAGTTGATTATGGACCGCGACACAGGCAAGTTGTGCCAAAAAGCTGTGAGAAAGTGGTGAATCTTCCAGAATAAATAGTGTTTTCTACAATTAGTGAGTTTTAATTATTATGTACTGAACTTGTGACAATTTATTCGATTGAAATTCAAAATTACGTATCTTCAACTTCCATCTCGACTCCGCCACCAGCTATTCCGTCACCAGGCCGAGGGGATCTCACCTCTGCAGCATCAAACATCAAGTAAACCAAATCCACCACATTTTGCCCTTTAGAACCCCCCACTACCCTCTTCAAGAACAATAATAATCGCCATAAAGGACTTGTATTATTTTCATTGTGTAATTTCAAAGTGTAATAATTGTAATAATGTGTGTTTGAATCAATATATTCCTCTTTTTAAATATAATTTGTATTTATTCAAACTGGTAATGTTAAAATATATATATATATATATATATATATATATATATATTTATATATATATACAGATATATAGATATATATATATATATATATATATATATATATATATATATATATATATATATATATATAATTATATCATTATTATTAATAATTCTTTATTGACAACGGGGTCGAAACCCCACAAGTGCAATATAATAAATACATATACAATACATTACGAACACAAGATAAACAACAACAAGGGTGAGCGAGCTCACCCTTGGACGCCCTCATATAGAAAATTGAACCTTAAATTGATTGTTTCTATTGACAGAAAACCTTAAATGGATTCTTCTGTAAAAATAAATCCCTAAATTGATTGTTTCTTTTGACAGAAATCTTAAATACATTGCTTCTATTTACAAAAAATCGTCACAAGATTTTTTCTATTGACATAGAATCCTGAATCAACTTTTCTCATCAACAGAGTAGAGTAGGCCCACCTTTGATATTTTAATTATAGGCGTAATAATATAATACTTTTATTAAATGCTTATTTTTCTATGTTATACTTAACGACCCCACTATTAGCTAGGTTATGGAGGGTACAAATGAGCGGGAGATGAAAAACAGTGAGCTGATGATAGATGAGAGAACATTTAAAAATAAAACACACTTTACTCAGGATTAGAACATGCGGCCTTGGAACCAGAAGCAGATGCGCTACCTCTAGAGTCTAGACCAAGGAGGACGGTCAAAATGCTTCTGTTGGCAGAAAGCCTTCAATATATATATATATATATATATATATATATATATATATATATATATATATATATATATATATATATATATATATATACATTACTTCTAGAGAAATAAAACCTTGTATTACAACCTTGCATTGTGTACAGAAACCTAAAAAAAAATGCGAAAGCAATATTTGTATGTATAGTTTGTATGTATGTATAGTGTACCACAAATGGTGTTGATAGTCAACATGCATATTATTTTCAAAGCATGAACAAATGGCCTAAAGTCCATTCATATAAGCGTGTTAGGGCCGATGCACAATATGCCGACAAATCCTCCAGACACCTTTCTGCTGGATAACTCTATCGGCCACTTTTGTGGGCGTTTTACAAATGACCGATTTCCGACAACCTTACAAAACCAATAACATTTAGAAGTTGGTATTGAATTTTGACTGCTTTTTGCCATAATCGAACTCATCGAACGCTCGAGTTATGAGCTACCTTCGTTCAGCTTTGTCTTTGAGAGGTTTTCAAAACCGTGTGATGACAGATGACACTTTCGACATTGGGATTGTATTTTTCAATTTTGAGGTAAGAAATGAATTTACGTTCTGTTTAGTCGTATTTTTTGACAATTGCAATCAGGCAAGCATAAGTCGAGAGATTGAATTTGATGATTTTTCACAGTTGATTTAATGTTTAGCTTACAAAATCAATGCCTAGGCCCAGACTTGGGCCCATACCCTTGTAGGTTGTGATTTCCTCGAAAGAGGGTTAAAGGAATTAACACTACTACTACTACTTCTACCATTCCAACTAAATGCTTATAGGCTACCTGAGACAATGAATAACTAGACTCGGACCTAGTAAATATATGACCTAGGCACACCCTATATTTTCACAGCCAGAAGTACCTCATTTGGAGTTACATACATGTAGGCCTAGACCATAAATATTGTATAAACATAGGGGCTAGGCCTAGTTCTCGATTCATCTTGCCCGAGACCATTGATTATGTAAGGTTACACATTCAATGCCGAGACCTAGCCTACTTGACCAAACAAAACTGTGGTGTAAGAGAGGAATCGTGAATTGTGTAGTGTCGACCTTGAGCTCATTACTTAATCTCTGTCAGATTAAATATTAAAATATTCATCAATATTCATTGTATCTACATATACAGATGGAAGCTTGGATTCGTTTGAACGCTTTGCCGCGAACAGCACGGAAGAGCATGAGTTGGGAGGGCGATTGAGGTTGCGTTGATCATTTCTTCATGGAATGACAGACTCCCGTGGATGACATCCGAGACGACTTGCCACAGACGTATGAGTAGAGACAAAGGTTTGTAAGCCTACTCTTGACATTGAAATTTTCTTTTCATTTTTTCATTCGTGTTCTCACAAAGATTTCAGTACAATTTCGTAGACCCGCAAAGTCACAAAAAGTTGACTTCTCTGCAGGTCTACTAACATCTTATACATAAGAAAAACAAATTACAAATAAGTATATCAAGTCTGAACACTTACGCACGTACATTTTGATAATAATGATGAAAATATCAATTTTAATAAAAACATAATCATAGGGCCTACTGACAAGAATCCACATTTTGAAATTATGGACTATTTTCAGTTATTTGGAATATACACTGTAAAATGAAATAGTTTTATTTCCCATGAAAAATAAGATAATTTGATAATATCCATTTTTTTAATTCTATTTTACTGTGGATATTAATAACCACTATTATTATCAATATTACACTAAATATAACAGGAATTCATGTAGTAACGTTATCAATACCGGTAGGCGATTCTCTCAACTGCAGTAGACCTTACTACTGGCAAGGCTCATAAATGATATACCAGTAAAAGTCAACAATATGCTAGCAACGGTCTACTATAAGGTACCGTAAAACTATACCGGCTTAAGAATACGGACTGTAGTATATTCTTGTAGCACTAAATTCACTGACACGCCCCCTATTCATTTATTTCATTTTGATTCTGTTGAACAACCCCACCAACAGCTACGAGGGTACAAATAGCCACACACAATAATTTCAATGCTTATTTTTATTTTATTACACATCAAATCACACTTCATAGGCCTACAAAATTCTCAAAAGTATTTGAGCATCCAGTGAGAATATGTTGTAGGGGAGCAAATTGAATTACATGTAGTAACCGGTCTTTTGAGGAATAAGAAAATCATCAATATTATCAATATTTAATATTATCTAGTTTTCTTATACTGTCAGATATTCACAATATTCTATCAAGTCTCATCAGAGAAGAGGAAGAAATTGATCATAGTCCAATAGTAGGCCTAAGGAGTCATGGAATTACGTAATTCCTACGTCCGAGCGTAAAACAAAAACCTTGGACTGAATGGTCGATTGTGTGTATTCAAGTTGACAGTTCGTTTGTGTTTGAATAAATATTTACCTCAACTACCGGTTGATAGATTTGAAAGTAATGGGCCGAATATTATCACATTTTATTCAATTTGATCAAGGTCCAGTTGAATTTAATATCAGTTCAATTCAATTTCAGTAGGCCTACTGAAATACAATTTCAGATCCAGTTTTGAAAAGTTTATAACATTGTTTGTGTTTTTTAGGAGATTCTGTGTATGCAAATGAACCTGACTGCTGCTACCAATCCTAAACGCAGTTACTGGCGCTCCAGAAGAGCATCACACCACAGTGTACTGCCGTACATTTTTTCTTCAATAATTTATAGGCTTAAAATTATATCATTCATTACTTGTGAAGGGAATAAATATCAACCAGTTTGTTATTTGATGCGTGTGAATGAATCTTCATTCAAATACCTTGTATACATCTAGGCCTATATTTTTCCATGAATGTGTTGGGATATGTTATTATTTCAGGTATTTGGCCGCTTTTGCTTCAGCAATCAGAACAAGAGTTTCATCCATTTTTAATGAGGGCCCTGCTTTCGTATTGAGAGAGCAATTCAACATTTTGAATATAAGTCATTTTTGCCTCCTCCATATTCTGACATTTTCCCGTTGCACAGTCGAATGCATCGTCATCTGTCCCTTTTCCCTTCTTCGGCGTCGAAACAACAGATTATGAATAGAATATGTAAAAAGTAAATTATTCAATTGTATTGGGCGTATATATTTTTTTCATCAACATCAAAACTTGATGCAAAATTATTGTTTCCCAATTGAAGGTAGGATTGTTTGAACGGGGCACCACAAGGGCGATCTCACCACCCCATACATGGATTATACATTATGGGCATACACGGATTATATCAAAACATGAACTGTCGTTTGATTTCATATTTGAAAAAAAAGCAACTACAAGTAGGTAATGTCTCGAGTGTAAATAATAACTAAACGGTACAGTAATGTCAAAACACTTCACGATTTCATGTTATAGTAATTATTATACATTCACACGTGGTAACGCGCAATTAGAACAGTCGAGTGAAAATGGAATGTCAACTTTACATGCTGGGCAGAAATATAGATCGGTAAGAGAAATTCGCTTGTAATATTTTATTTACAATTTTGCATACACATTGTCAATTTAGAAAGACGGTGAATACATTCGAATACAAGAGAGGTGGTAAAGTTTAAATTGAAGAATGTTCAAAGTATGATAAATGCAGATTGTTAACAGAGGGACTTATGATTGTGATATTACAACCCTTCAATCTGTCTTTATCTCTTCACATATTTACTCTTCATGTGTTGCGGGAGGCGAGGGGCATTTAGGACCCGGTTCGATCCCTGCCGCCTTCCACCTTTACAGGGGTTTTCATGATTTCCCTCTGTAGTCTAGGCTAATGATGGGATGATTCCCACAATATAGGCCACGACTGCTTCCTACCCACTCTCCTTCCCATTACTTCGAGAAACCTTCATCTCATTAATCATCCATCCGACGCCAATAGATCTTGGCTATCATTACAGTTTGCCATTGAAACCCAATACTGTATAGAAAACTTGAGACACTATCTCGTATTTTGTGAATTTTAAATACATTTTTTAAATGTATCTTGTATCTGAAATGGGCCTACTCAAAATTTAAGTATCTGTATGTAGTTTTCAGATACTTGAAGTTGACCAGGTTTCCAGTTCCGATTCTGTTTTGTCGTCCAACACGATATCGGTACGATTTTTGTCATGCCCATTTCCACTTGGCTGTGTCGTAACGTTTTCGTGACGTCGTAGCCATAGCCGTCATTACTTCGACTCACGGCTTCTTTGAATGTGAGAGATTGAGCTGTCAGAATACAATATATATTTTTCATATAACATCGAAACTTGATACAAAATCAAGGTTTCCCAATTGAGGCCAAGGATGAAAGGTAGGATCGTTTGGACGGGGCACCACAAGGGCGATCTTATTACCCCAAGAATACAAATTGACACACTTTTCTCAGGTCGCGCCGTTGTAATTATACAAACACGGAGATTGTCCTGTACCATCTGAATAAATAATTCTACTTCGAATGGCATAGTAATTCTGGATACAAAATCTAAGACCGTGATTCTAAAAGTGTGGTGATGTTTGAAATTGCAGTTGGGATATGTGGATCGATATTTTTGGGAATCGATTCTTTTTTTGGTTTTTCTGGTGGCAATATAAATCCAAACAACCGGAGCCAGATGGATTGCAATCGCAGTGTAACTTACGGTGATCGTAATTTCGGCAGACAAAAGTTGGAAGTTGAGTCAATAATCACGGGACCGAAACGGTGTCGTGAACCGGCATGTTTTTAGGTGAATACTGGCTTGTGATTGTCCGTTGGGAAAATTGTGTCGGACAACAAGAAAAAATGGGTAGGCCTGCTGGAAACCCTGCTTCAGAGTATTTTTCCCATGTCTGATCACACTGTAATCTTCGAGTTTAATAAATAGTTTGAATTTATTCTTAAGGCCATCGAGAAATGAGAAGAACTACTCACTGTCAAATGAATATGATAATTTCAATCAACTGATGCAGACCCATCAAACTTGATTGATTATGAACTCATCAAAAATAATTCAACATATTTTGTCCGGTTTATTTTAATAGTCCGCTCTAATTCTGTGATTCAACGTTTGGAAAAAAATCTGAGTGTTTACACACTCTCCCATATGTATACCACATTCTCACGTACAAATGAGAACATAAAAACGAAGCCCGATTTTGTTCGTCAAGTGAAATGAAGTCTTGGCTCCATGGAATAAAAAAATCGACAACAATAATCTGTTGGTGGGGCATTCAACAAGCAATAATCAATCAATCAGTATGGTTGAATGTATCATTTCATTTTGTCATGACTCACTTGCAACTCATTGTCACTAAAAACTAGGAATACTCAACATGATAAACTATGTGTTTGTTGCATGTAAGAAGAGCGATCTACACACAAAAATGTATTTTTCTCATCATGTGACAACTGATTGTGAAAGTTTGGTAGCGTATTTGCAATTACTGCCTCAATATGCATGAGAGTGACATCGCTCATCCAATAATTGAATTCGGAAATGCCTAGACTGAAATATTCAATTTTTCATAAGACTTTGTCGTACTCTACAACAATCAGTGTAGTAGTAGTACAGTAGATATTTATTCAAGCACTGGATGCTATTTTTTTACATGGGCCCACATACATGGTTACAAAAAATGACATAAGATTGGATAATAAAACAAAGTGTTCACAATCAAGAAGTAAAAGAAAGCAAGCAATATTCAAATTATTAAATCACTCGATAGTGTGATTAAATTACTATGTAGGCCTATGTTGAATGTCTCATGTATGTATTATTCATCAGTATTTTCTGATGATGGGCTACTTTTGTGATATTCCTTTGTAGCCTCAACACAGATTAAGTGATTGATTGCAATAAAATAATCCAATCCATGTACAATAATTGTACCCGTCAATTTATATATTTATCAAATCTCAAACAAATAAAACCATCGAAGAAATAACAGCGAGGCCTATACATTAGCGACACGCCTACTACCCTCCTCGCATCATACGTCCCCGGCATGGAAAAACTCAACTCGGAGAGCAAGTAAGCTTCCTGCCGCCTCTCAAGGAACCATTCTAGTATTGACCTGAATGACAGAGGATAACCAAAAAAAAACTGTGTCAGGATGGTCCACCATAGGTCTGTACATGTAGGGTACCGTACCACCCTTGGGTTGCATAACTGATACACCGAAAATATGGTGCATCGAGAAAAACGTAGGCCTACACTAAAAATCCAGTAGGCCTACACCGTGAGCATTATTTCAGATGATGACTGAATAGGGAGGCTACAATATTGCATTTTAATAGTGTGAGACTATCCTCTTCTCCCCAAAATAATATACTAGCCATCATGCATGAAAATATTGTTCTTGCGGTGTACGAGATTTTCGGTTCAAGTCAGCTTAACCTAACTCAACTTGACTCTAACATCAGATCCCAGTCTGTGTATGACAGTTCAGTGTACTAGCAACTAATAACCTCAGCAACGTACCTGCTTTAACTCTGGCCACGTATGCTTATTTTCAAGAGGGAAGGATATGAACTGGAGGGAGTGTTCAACCTATGCGTTGCTAATGTCACACAAAACTCGCGAGCAACTGGCTTGATTTATGCCTGTTACATCGCCCATAACGAGCTGGAACGTTCCAGACGCGTAGAATCGCAATGCAGTAAGAACTTGCGTCGGTCTGGTCAAATGGCCTTCCAAAATGTTGCACAGTTCCAAGACGATATATCTTAGGCCTAGGCCTAGCCCCATCAAGAATTAGGAAAAGCCCAGCATTGAACATAGTAATATAATTAGTAGGAAATAGGCCTGGGCCTAGTTATATATAGGCCTATGCCTATTAAAACTGTGTATATATAATTAGTGTTAGTGTTTTAGTGGTTATATTAGTAATCATAATTTACATTTCAGCTAGGTGGGCCTAGGCCTATAGGCCTAGTAATAGTGGTACACTCTTTGACAGGTTAGGTTAGAGTAGACAGACAAGGTGAGTGGTCAGAGGTGACACTGACAGTTACACACGCTAGGGCCTAGGCTTAGTCGAGATCAAGCAAAACGTTGAGGTTAGATGTACAACCGGATTTATAAAATACGTAAATCAAATTGCGCGGTATTTAAAAATATCCTCGCCGTGTTTTGGTGGCTATAATTTACATTTTCTGTCAAATTCAGCCATAAAATCATTGTAAATTGATATTCAAAGTCAAGAGGTGATGATCACTTACTAGGGCCTAGGCCTACCAGTCAATTTTTTAGGTACTTCTCTCTGGACAATAGATGAAAGAACAGCTATTAGGATCTCAGACACTTGCTAGGGATTGGTGGGACGATCAAATATTTCTTCATGAGTTTGGATTGAGACAAAATATGGTATTATCTCGAAAGAAGTTCGTAACTTTGAGCCAAATGAAAGTTATGACCTTGTGTGAATTCGGGCCCAGAAGATAATATAAACACATCCGTTGTTTATAAAATGTTACCATGGTTATCAGAGGGCCAAAACCAAAGAGGTTAGTATTTTAACCTCCTTGACCAAAAATGGGGTATACTCAATTTTTTTTCGGTTTTTATTTAATTATAGAATATTTCGGCTACGTGGACAAAAGTTATTATCGTAACGCGGTAGACTATAACCAATTACAACTTGGAAGCGCTTAAATTTCTAATTTACGTGGAAAACCAGCGATTCTATTAACGCGCAAAAAATGGTATAAAAGTCCACGCCATTCCAAGGCCGATAGATTTTTTTCTTCATTTCGTTGATTTGAAAATATACGGGCTATGTGGACAAGTTTCTTCACTACGTAGTCGAAGATTGTAAAAAAAATACATAATCCAAGCTCGATAATTTTCAATTTACGTAGAAATTCAGCGATTCCACGCGACGAATAGGTTTTTTCGGTCCCTTTTGAATCAAACGTATAAGTGTGTTTCCACAGTGTGGTGAACACGCTAAAAATGAACATTTCAGAGACATAATAAATGCTTCGAGAAACAGTCTGAAAGTTACATGAAAAACTTTGAATGAAATAATCGGAACTGAGATAGAACTCTCTGTAGATGAAACTGTCATTAAACATCTAGGTAAAAAGAGTAGTAAAGACGTTATCGTGAATAGCTTTGCAAATTATTTCATCGATGAAATTGCTAATTTAAGTCATGATTGCAATATTGTCACTATGCCTGCATCTGATAGATCTCCGGCTTTGCAATCTATCCGTTTTCCACCTGAACAGCATGATACTGTCAAAAATTTAATTAATTATATGGATGAAAAAAAAACAGCTGGGCATCGACGGGGTAAGAGTAGAAACCTTGCTATTAATTTTTACGCAAATAAGTCATGTTATATCCAAACTCATCAATCTAACCATTGAAGAAGAAGTGGTGCCAGATAAGTAAAAAATATATATCGTAAGACCTGTGTATGAGAAAGGTTCACTCGCAATATTCAAACTATAGACCAATTGCTCTTCTACCGGCAATTGAGAAGATAATGGAAAGATGGATCGCAAAAAGCTTGACGAATTATCTAAAAGACAGTCATATCATCAATCCACTTCAATTTGGCTTTCAAAGAAGAAAAAGTACTTCTCATCCAAAATCCTTATTTTCAGACTATGTTAATTTTAGACTAAATTTCAAATAACATGTTCTGGCTCTCTTCATATACTTCTCTGAAGCATTTGATACGCTAAATCACCAAAAACTAGTTCTTATTAGAATTCATAGGGATCCGTGGTAATCTGCACTGAGAGAAAAATGTACAGAATTCTTACTGAAACATACAAACTATTCTTCACCAGTGATGAAATGGAGAGGTAATATACGGACTCATCAACTTTCTTCTGAATAACAAACATCAGTTTTTGAGAGATTTAGTCATTTAGAACTATAATATTTCACTCCTGACGAACTAATTGATGTGGAAGTTTGACAAACTGTTCATCAGTTCTACACAAACAATTATTGTATTCGGTGTAGACCCAGGAAAGCTGGATTAGGAAACTGTTCTTGTGATCTACAAACCCAGTCAGGGATGCTATTAACTGGTTGAAAAAAATGCAATTTGAAAGTTTAATATTTATTGCACATCAATAGGAACACATGTCATACAGATTACATAAGAAGTACGTTCAATAAAATAAAATCCCACCAAATAAAAAATCATGTTAGATAACCCTGAGTCTTTCAACAATAGGAAGAATATACATGATCATATTATCAATAGCCCATTTTCAGTAGAATGGAATACAATCAAGTACCCGTACTCGGTATAAAAAAACTGTTGTCAACCTTTAGCATACCTTTACCGAAACAATTTGATACTGAAACTAAGATTTACTGCCCCGTCAGGGTACAGTTGTGACTAGGCCTATAAAAACAATTCATCTCACCGAGTCTGTCGCGAGTGCATTCGGAAAAATATTGGTAGGCCTCGCCGTATCACACGAAGCATCCCGACACATCAACTCCCGATGTAATTTTGTGAACCTGGCTTGGGATCCTATCTTTGAAATCAATTGTTTGATCATATCCTCCGTTAAACATTTGAAGCTTAGCTCGTCAACTTCTTCGTCTGAAATGATAATACTCCAATCATTCTAGCTAAAAAAATGGCCTGACCCACCACTGATTGCAACAAAAGGTCTCAAGATTGGATTCCATTCAGAAAAATGTGCTGATTAACATACTTGGAATTGCCCAAAATCTCACTCACCGTTTTCGAGTTAATCGAGGTCAAATGTCAAAAACCACGTTTTTTACCCAAATAAAATTCATATCTTTTTTTTCTAAACACAGAAATGATATTTTGTCGAGTTATAAATTGAAGTCCATAAAATTACAGACTGAATGAAAGAAAAATTGTGAAAATCGCATGAAAATTGAGAGGTCAGTCGAAGGTCAAAATATGACCTTATTTGAGCAGTTCAGTAAAATGGATGGAACTACTCAATTTTGAACAGGTTCTGATGCAAGGTTTTCACCCACATATCATTATCTATTCTAGTATAATGATCGTGAAATAACTTCTTCGCCTCAACCGAGGTCAAAGGTCAATCACAATGTTTTCTCAAGTGTGACAGGTCAAACGATGCACACCCTCATTCTGTGTCCAGATGATCACTTTCCGACCTGAGATGCGTTTGAGGATATATTTTGGAATACTGGTCGTTATTCTGAATATGTTCGAAAATTGAAATGTTGAAAGTCGCCCTCCGTAGCTCTGTCAACTATGGCAACGCTTCATAAACTCAAGTCACCTGTACAGATCGGAAAATTTTAATGTTAGTGAAAATGAGTAGCAATCAAAAAATCCAACCGAGATTTTTAAAGTCATTTATTTCAATGTTCAAAGTCTTCCAAAAAATTTTATAGCAGTTAAACTATTGATATTGAAAATTAGTCCAAGGGTATTAGCAATAACAGAGACTCATGTTACTAACCAAATATATGATAAAGAACTAGAAATTGAAAGCTATGAAATGGTGAGATGTGACTCCAGTAGCCGTCATACAGGGGTAGTTTTAATATATCTCAAAAAGGGGACATCTTTTTCAATTTTAATGAATAAGGAACTTGGAATAAGAAACACTTGGGTTCTGGCAATTCGAATGGAAATCTTGAGTGAAAAGTATTTATTGATGAGCGTAGCGAAGTCTCCATTCCACTCTTATAGGGCTTTGTCTGTGTGTTTTTTTTTTTTTTTTGTAAGCATTCCACAGGTTGCAAGGGTTGACTGATCAACATGAAACTTTTTTTTTACACGCAAACTCATCCAACTTAGAACTGAATAGTTTTTGGGATGAATCGGTCGGACCGATTTCGAGAATCATCATCTCAAAGTTTCTAAAACCCCATAAGATTTGGCTGGGCAGAAAATGTTGAAAAATAAAATCTCTCCAAATGGAATGAAATTCTCTCTGAATGTGTATACATGGATTTTACACATTATCACGATTTTTTGAGCAATTCTGATCAGTCGTTTTGAAGAGAAAAAATAAAATGTCTGATAATATTCATAAAATATATCATAAAAATTGTGACAGAATTAAGTTGTCAAGATTCACTGCTTTCTAGATTCAAGAGTTGACCAACAATGAAGTATTTTTTATATGCGTCAAGGTGTGTAGAATACCAGAGTCAATGAAGTGGCAAGAGTAGAACTACTTTAACGACTTTAACAGCTTATTAAGATATCAAGGTGTGTAGAATACCAGAGTCGATAAAGTAGCAAGTGTAGAACTACTTCAAGGACTTTTATACCATATTCAGATATCTCGCTCATCTTACAACGCATATTTCGCGTTTGACTAGTTAATTGCCATACGTGAACAGCTGATCCGTACTGCTTCGTTGGTTCAGTCGATAAAATAGTAATTATTGTTTACTGCAAGGCAGGTTTGACCCGTTCGGCAATCGGGTCCAATCAACTCTAATTGCTCGATCAAGTGTGCAGTGGTTTACCGTTCGGCGGGACTGTGCGCGTGCCTCTATCCCACAGCCTTCTGTATTCAGATCGTTTTGTTCTGAAATAAGAGACCGTATTATCCAGTACAGAAGGCTGTGCTCTAGCCGCTGCATGGGATAGTTTTATTATGAATCTCGATGGTTGCTTAGCTGAAAGAAAAACAAAAAAAGATGAATATGAAAAATACAATAATAGGCCCACACATTTAATTACGGTACTTTTATACAGAACTGAATGAATAATTTTTTGATTTTTTGTGAACGACCGATCCAAAATTGGAAAATTCAGCAAAATTATGTATTGGCAGTTTCAACTTGGGATGAAAATTTCATTCCAAATGGATATGAATGAAAAATTGAAAATTCTACCCAATGATTCTTATGGGGATTATCCAAAGTTTCCAATTTTTTTTCAACTCCACCAACTGATTTTGCTCAAAAACAATCCCAGCTTATTCTGGATATGACACCAATTTTCAGATAATTTTTCAAGTCGATGGTTTAGCTTACTTTAAAACAAAATTGTATGGCACTCATAAAATTCCAAAGAAAAAAATATCCAAGCCAAGCCCGATTTCGTTTTCGGTTAGTGGAATGAAATCTTTGCTACGCTCATCTAAAAATATGAATACGGAAGAAGTTTGATTTTCTTGTTAATAAATGTAGACATAACTACATTTTCCCTCAATCTCCTGTACGGTTCACCCTGCATACCGGCATACCGGCATACCGGCACACCGGCATACCGGCACACCGGCACACCGGCACACCGGCACACCGGCACACCAGCACACCGGCACACCGGCACACCGTCACACCGTCAAACAGTATCCCATTTCATCTATAGTATATGGGCGCTGAAGAGCGTATACTGGAATAAAGTCAACTCGGTCGTGTGACATAGGCTTTGAGTTACTTGTCAATGGAATGTATAGTTGGGATTCAGATAAGGTTGAACATCCAAACCCATGTCAAACAACCAGGTTGACTTTCTTCCGGTATACGCTATTCAGACACCCCCATATTCTTCATCACCGCTAATTACTATAAAGTACGTGTCAATATTTGACGGTCATACCGTGCGCAACTGTACCGTTACACGGTAAACCTTACGACAACATTACAGATACTGAGGTATTCGTGCCAGTATCCGTGGTTCTTACCACCCACTTGTATATGAGACATACTATCAGGAACAACAGAACTGGGTACAGTACGCCCATAGGTGTGTGTGAGTGTGTGCGTGCTTCCTCATGACCTTTGAGGTCGCTCAGAGAATTAGAAAAAATAATAATCAGCCCTGGAACAATAGAGAGAGAATTTGCATAGTATAAAACTATAGGGAAACGCGGGATGCGCGTTGTGAGATGAGATGAGAAGTATGGAAATTTATAATGAAAGATATTCTGTCAGATATATCCACATCTACGGACCTTGGATTACTTAAAACGTTCAGAAACTTCATCTGCAACTTGTTGATATTTATAGTGCAACCAGTCGCATATACACTTTCTATAACCAATTGATGCAATGTTCAATAGAATATATACTTTTATTGCGTTTTCTTTGGTGTTTTTCATCCGATTGATGTGATGATCATTGAAAATATGTATGATGATGTTTTTCAAATTCATTAAAAATTTTGAAGCTTTTGAAAAAAATGTCGTATTTAAAGTATTTTCCATTTGAGTCATATTCTTATGGGGATTTTACCAACTTTCCAATTTTTCCCGGGTATGGCTAACATCGACTCTTGAACATGGCTGAACGTTTTTAGTCGGAATCTCGAAACCCCAGGCTCTTTTCAGAGCCACCAGTTGTTTCAAGGAAGGGCAAATCTCCGAAAAGTGACATTTTATCACATATATATATATATATATATATATATATATATATATATATATATATATATATATATATATATATATATATATATATATATAATATATATATATATATATATATATATATATATATATATATATATTATATATATATATATATATACATATATATATATATATATATATATATATATATATATATATATATATATATATATATATATATATATATATATATATATATATATATATATATATATATATATATATATATATATATATATATATATATATATATATATATATATATATATATATATATATATATATATATATATATATATAATATATATATATATATTTATATATATATATATATATATATATATATATATATATATATATATATATATATATATATATATATATATATATATATATAT
>OZ023335.1:7182825-7260325 GCA_964007535.1 Brachyptera risi
TATTGTATTATATGTTTCGACAGGTTGCAATATGGTCACGGTCCTTCAGGGTTTTATGAATATTTATAGATTTATAGGGCATACATGTTTAATCAGGTTGTTATACTTACATATTCTTAAACGATTCAACAAAAATCTGTAGGTTTATCGTATAATATGTTTCGTCAATGGTCACAGTCCATTTGAATTTTTGGATTTGGAATTTGGATTTGAATTTTTGACGGCTTTTTTTTTTCGTGTCTGATGAACGAAATTCCTACCTAATATGGATACACATTGGAAAAAAACAAATCTGAAGTTAAATCCAGATCGGATGGATGGTTGTTGTTCAAATTTTTTTTATGTTTGATAAACAGGCGCCAAAATACGCAAAAAAAAATCTTCAGCGGGTATAAGAGAACGAGCCAAAGAAAGTGGAAGTAGGCATATGCACATTTATAATCTCTTTCTGAATTAAATAAATCCCAGTTGATTCAATGTAAAACTCATCCACATTCTATTTTTATCAATAATTGCAAAAACTCCAATTATTCTTCAGGAAATAAGTTGTAATTGATTGTTTGCTTCCACTATTGCAGTCAATATCTTCCTCTCTGACAGGAAAAGAACATAGATATCTTCCTCTCTGACAGCAAAAGAACATAGATGAAAACATAAAACAAAAACTTGAATTTTGTTCATGCTAGTTCCTCATATTTTCATATTTTGTTGTTTCTCAGTTTCAAATTCAAATATTATCATCCACTCACTACTAGCGCGCCCGTCGTTAAACACTCGAACGAACGCTCTTCAAAACATTCAAGTCTTAAATTGAGGGGGTTGATGCAAAAACAAGTCAAGTCACATTTTTGGCGTTTTTGAGAAAAGCGCGCAATCATGTAAAATAGTTTTTTGTCTTCATTTTGGAGCAATAATAAGTCAAGTCCGGACATACTTTACAAGCCAGTATGCAATGCAAACTTATAGCCACTCACTTTTGTGGGAAGAACAAGACATGTCCCAGGACTTGCCTAGTTCTTGCAACCAATCAAGGTGGCAGTGAGCTGTCAGATTTGACCAAATGGCCGTCTAGAGCTAAAAATCGAAAAAATCCAGAAATTCTAGCAATCAAATATCAACTTTGTATTGATTACAATAAATAACTTTAGTAGTGTGTGAGGCACCCTGGGACAAATCTGTTGTGAGGCACCCTGGGACAAATCTGTTGTGAGGCACCCAAGGACACCTTGACCCTCGACGTTGACCTTTGACATTGACCTTTGACCTTTGACCCTTTTTTGGTGATCAATTTTTTTCAATCAATTTTTTTTTTTGATCATTTTTTTTCGATCGATTTTTTTTTCGATTAATTTTTTTTTTCGATTTTTTTTTCTTGCACTGTTGGTGATACCTTTTTTTGCCACCATTTTTTAATTCATCATTTCCTATTTTATTATTATTATTTTTCTCGCACTGTTGGGTGCTGACTTTTTTGCCGTCATTTTCAATTATTTTATAATTCATTTTATTTAAATCAATTTGAAAACAAAATATCTTTCACCTGCTGGGATTTGAACCCGGTCAGTTTGCGCTAGCATTTCGCTTGCAGTGGAGTATCAGCTGCACTAACCACTCAACCATGGAGACGGGATACGTATGATAGGTTAAAAGTCATACATGTTCTCAAGGGGCATGACGTCACACTCTACAAGTTTATACACGCTCTGTATCATACAGAACTTTGAAGATTCAGTACACATTATAAAGGACCAATATGTAACAGGGATATCATCGAGGTATGAGAAGAATAAATACAAGTATATACTCGACATATTTTATTATTATAATTTTCTCGACAATACAAGTATACGTATTTTCTTATTTTTTCAACAACGGACATACTTCTAGAATGTAATCATTCACCAGTTGATTTGCTTGAAAATGTACTCTGATCCAAGCTCATAAACTACTCTCTCCATAGTAGAGGACATGAACTTCTCTTCAAAATGGAGTATATCAATATAATTATCCACAAAATTATAAAGCATACTTTCATTCTTACTGTTATTCGGATATTTCTTATCGTATGCCTCTAAAATTCTACCTTGTAATTTGTTGAACCAGTCAGCGGTAATAGAATAAGAGTTTTCATTGAAGTACACACTCAACGAAATTGCTCGAGATTGCTTTAAAATCTCCCTACATGTCACTTCACCGAAAAACACACCGGAGCCTAAAACTTTGTTTGATTTTATTCCAATTACATTCACAGTATTAAAAGGTTGCACAAACATAACATGATCTTGAATCTCGACTGTTTTTGGTGTATCACTGTGTTCTGTGAAAACATACGAGCTCCAGGTCTTGAGTTCTCTCAAAAGTATTGGCCATTCACTCGAGCTTATCTTCACACCTTTGCCTGTCGACGACGACATTATCATCATGAATGGTTTGAACCCATCTCGCACATTTAGTCCGGTGACAATCATTTTCGATCTTGATGGATTGATATAAAACAATGACTGACATACACCAGCGACAGGAATCTCTTCCACGCTTTCCAAATGTTCAACACTTGAAACCGATTTAGAACTCATAGTGATGAGCACTTTAACAATTGTTGTACGTACAAACTCTAGGATGCAACTGAACAACTGGAGGCTCACGGTGATCGAGGTCAAACGTGTTCAGACTTGCTTCACGGTCGCCATACGCAAACGCTCTCGCAACGACCTCCGCTTGCAACGCTCTCTAGGAGCTAATTATAAAAGTGGTCGCAAGCGATCGCAGCGCTCTCTAGGATCTAATTATATAAGTAGTGGCAATGTTGAAGAGCATTCGCAACGCTCTCTAGGATCTATTTCTAGAATTAAACGCAATATTCAAACACACTCAATACCCTCGAGGATCTAGTTCCGGAATGATGGTTATTTTTTCGTACGAATCAATAAATAACAAACATCTGTGCTTTGTAATTCGAATATACTTTATTTATAAGCATTGGAATAAAAATGGCATTTTCTATCTTTATATTGATTGAATGAACCCTACTTCTGAAAACACCAAATAATGATTATGATAATAATAATAATAATGATGATAATAATATTAATAATAATGAGTGGAGAGTCAACTCCTCACTTTCACGCCTTTCTCCGTGAACAACAACATTGATTGAAATTATAATCGTACTTCGTATGCTTTATGCAATGCCCAAACTTTTTGAAATAGAAATCTCTCACTTTAGAATCATTCTTCTCTGGTGATCCTTCTTCAAAATATTCTACGAATGACTTCAAAGTTCCTACATCAGATTTGTGTGTAAGATACAGTACACAATATTCACCACACACTTCTGAAAATGGACTCTGAAGTTCCACAGGGTTATAAGTCCAACTTTTACACTGACGATTCAGAAACTGCTTGTGTTGTCTCACCATAGGTGGTAGGCCATAAGAATCAAAGTATTCACCATGCCCGAAAGAGTCTATATGAATTGCAATCAAATGTGATCCAGGTAGACGACTGATGTCTGTGTTCACTATCAGTGAGGAGGGTTGGCATACATAGCGTGGTAACTTATCAGCAGCAAAAACTCCATTAAAAGTTCCATTTGATTTCTCAGCACTTTTCAATGCATTCTCCAACATATGGGTCAACATTTTCAATTCTGTCCCGAACAGTACATGGCTTATCGAGAGGTAAGTTTCTGATGAGTCTACACGTTGGATTCCACTTCTTATGTTCTTCAATAGGCGAATCGTTCTTCTCCCAGCAGTGGATTTCCAGATGACAGAAAGCACACTTCACAAGATCATCTTCTAACTTGTAATAAAAACCAGCACGCGCCAAATCTTCTTTATTGACAAACTTATTTGTGAATGTCTTCAGTGATTTTAGACGAGTCTCATACTTGCTGAGATCAGTTAAATCTTTGTTTTCACGACACCACTCTGCAAACTGTGTACCAATCTTCTTTGAACACATGAAATTTGAGTAGCGTGTATGAGAAGGAATGCAGCAATTAACCTCTGGATTATTGGGTAGTGAAGTCATTTCAGGACAATCCAGTGCACCCAAGTTGATGATACGATTCCCCACAATGGGAACAAGTATATACATATGCAAGTCACCGCATGTGTAGAGAAAGTTGTATTTCTCTGTATTTTGCATAATTATCTTCTTCAAATCGTTATAGTCCTCATCCCCCTCCTGCCATTGTATACCGTAGGCTTCAAGGCAAAGCTGCTCATTTATTCTTCTCACTTCGGGATTCAAATCAGTAATACTGCATGGTGGTTTGACAATCCAATGTTTAGCTCCAAGTGTCTCGTTATCCACCATTGTGACTTCCTTCACCACATTTAACACTCCCGAATTATCAACGAGCAAACTCACACATATCGTACACGCACTCATGACGATTGTCGCTGAAGTACTGACTATACAAACGCGTTCACGAGAGATAGAGAGAGAGAGAGAGAGAGAGAGAGACAGAGACATGCTCAAACATGCTGCTATGATGTCACCGCTCAAGGTCAGACTTCACGAGCTTCAGTTGCTGTAGTCGACAATAACATTCCGGTTCCCATCGATCTCGAGCAAGTTATCAAACTCTGCATATAAAATACAGTCTATGGTTTCTGTGAGCGAATTTTTGAAACGAATGTCAACGCGCAAGCTTCCATTACGTTGCAAACACCAATGATCTGATCTTGCTGATAAATCTGGTGTCAAATCGAATGCTATGAGAAAATAGCCATTAGGATATTCTTCCCTGTCAATATTATTTCCTTCATCCTTGAAGTGGATGCCTGTTCCCGAATATAGTGTATGGTATGCCCTAATATATTGCTTATTGTCAAAATCGGGTTGCAGAGGCTTAGTTGGCACTTGATGTCCGTCGACATAGATGGAAGCAAAATTCAAACCAAAGTTTTGAAAGTTGAATGGATTCTTCTCAAAATCTCCATTGAATGCTGCATTGCTCACAAGACCAATGATGATTTTTTTTTGGTAGCTGACCCATGAAGAGGTTATCCAGAGTTTCACTTCGCAAGCCTGAAGGTATTGTCACAGTCTTTATTTCCACTCGGGTAATTGGATATTTAGCATTGACTTTTTCTAGTGCTCTGTTATGAGCAATGAGAATGGAAGGATTCACTTGAACCTTTCGTACATATAGGGTAGCATCAACAATACTTGATTTCACTGCATCACTCTTCGACATGATGTGAAAAGCATCTTTACTTCTTATTAGTTTAATTCGCATCTCAACACCGTTCAATAAGAACCGCTCCTGATTGAACATGTCCGTATGGATATTACCCAGAAGATCTACAGTCTTACCTCCGGCTGTGAAAGTAATGCGTTTAGTTAAACCGTGATTGCCTGTAAAATCATCCATTTCACCCGCTGTATCTTTGTACCATAAGCGAGTTGTGAGATGCGATGATTTGGCGAAAACATCGTAGTTTAACACCGATTCTATGTATGCTCTATAAGCATATGTATGGGAGGGGGGTGATTCTAATTTGCCATTCAGAAGAACATCTACTTGTTGAAATAACGAATGAAGCCAATTATTGACAGGACCCACTGCGACCTCATCGGCAACTTTCGTTCCATCAGCAGATCTTAGCTTCACTTGAATTGAAAGTAAAGTCTGAGACATGTCAATATATTCAGACCCCCGACCAGGTATGACAAACTCTAGTGGTGCTGAATCATTCAGAGAAGCAATGGGTTTATAAGGGATCCAATCACCACGTTCTAAATTGGTTTGGGTGAGAGGGAGACCAAATAAATCCAATTCAGATTTCATCGATTCCTCCGACTGTGCATGTAAAAAAGACATTTTCTATGAGAATATATCTTCACTGTTTTTTCTTTGCTTACTGCTCACCACCTTCTTCTTCTTGAATTTCTTCTTGTTCTTCGATTTGGAAGATTTTATGCTTGCACTGACCCTAACACCTCTGAAGATGCTTGGTGAATGATTCAAAATGCGTTGCTTTGTAGCTTTTATGCCACTTCCTGTCATAGATGCCAACTTATTCTCAGCTTTTCTTTTCAGATTCTGACTTGCCTCTCCAATTCTTTGCTTCATCGATTGCTTAACTGGTTTTTTATGTACCAAGTCACTGACCAAAGATACGCCTGTATTCAACGCTTCTTTACCCACTGCTATAGCACCACTTTTCAACAATGGAAATGCTGCTCTAAGTAAACCCTTGAAAAAACCAGCTAGACCATGTCCCCGCTGATAAACTCCACCTCGAAACACAATCAAATTACCACCAGCTTGGCTCAAGTAATAGCGGGTATACGAGTCGGTATGATGTAACATCGTTAACTAGACTTATCAAGACCACAACGTCGAAAGTGAAGTACCACTGCTGATGTTCCAGTGTTAAATGGTAATGGACTCCCTGTGCTGCCTCTTAAATCTATTTCAATGTTGTTAAACTGGCGTTTCAGTATGGGGACATATTGCAGACTCGAAAAATCACGTGTTATTTGTTCCCCAAAACTATATTTCTTGAACTGTGTGTTAACCATTCTCAAGAGAGGTGCCACTGTATTAACAACTATCTGTGCTTCGATGAGGTCACAATAAACAAAAATAAATGTAGGAATTCCTAGTTCGACATTTGGAAACGAAGTTGCAATGGAATTACCACCAAATTCTGAATCAGGATCAAAACCCAATTGCTGTCCCAATACAGTATCAAACTCAAAAGCTGTAGAACTGTCGTTCATTGAGATATGGCATAAACCTGAATCAGTATCGATCTCCAAAAGGCCTACACCCAATTTAGATAGCGCAGTATTTACAGCTGCAACAAGTTCACGAGAATCTCTGTAAAATCCTGGCTCAACATAAATTGTATCAATCAGATCCAACTTTCGTTCTTTGGAATCTTCGTGTATTACCGTTATAGAATTCTGACCTCGGGACACATTGAATAGTGTTTGTGGATAATGTAACTCGACTAGGGCAACTTCCCATTGGTTATTCAATTGAATAGATTCTCTTAGAAGAGTTGTGAAATGACTTGTAGTATTACCATTGTACAATTCCATAGAACTATTACTTGGAAGAGTGACATAAAAAGAGTCTTTCATATTTTGATGATGTCAGCCTCCGGTAACCACGAATTAAACTTTGATGGATAACCTTTCCATTTGACAAGCACTTTCTTACTGGTGCCTCTACCTGTCGTATCCAATATTTTATCTATTTTGAATTGAGATGATCGTTTATATGCAACTCTCTGCAACTCTTTCTCGTAAAATGATCCTTTAATCACTTCACCATGTAGATCTTCAATTCTATATACAACAGGTTGTCTCTTTATCACAGTTTTCACCTTGAATAATTCTTCAGACCAACCCTGCTCATAACTTTTTTCAAACTTCATTTTTTCTTTACTAATTCTCACAAAATCACCTACTTTTAAAATGGGTCTTGATTATTCTTTTTCGAAAGTGATACACCATTCAAGTTGTACCACACCTCACGTACATTTTCATCATTAACTTCCGCTGGTGCCATACGAATTGATCTATGCTTCGAATGATTGTAGGCATGCATTAGCTTGGGGAGTACTGTTGAATAGTGGTAAGTATTATGCAACGTAAAGTAACGCCACATTTTACTTTTTAGTGTACGGTTAAATCTTTCCACAATGCAAGCCTTAGTATCAGGATTATTTGTATGTTAATAATGAATATCATTTTCTTTCAGAAATTTCTGAAATACCTTGTTGAGAAATTCTTAACCCTGATCAGTCGACAGATGTAAAGGCTTCCGTCCACTTTGTTTGATTATTTTTTTAAAAGCATCAGAAACTTCGACACCAGTTTTTCTCTTGAGTGGTACACTCCACGCAAATTTACTAAATACATCAATGATTGTCAATAGATAAACAAAACCTTTATTGTACTGCTTGATAGATGACATATCATTGAGATCAGCCTGCCATAGATCGTCAATATTATCCACTACATAATGATTCCGTGCAAACCTTTTGCGAGTGGGTTTATGAAGAGTATAAGCATCCTGACTCTGAAGCCATTTCTGTACTAAATACAATGGAATTGATTTATTAGCTGCTCTCCATAACACAGTAGAGGAGGAGAAGCCAGCAGGGTTTGAGGGATCATTATATATTTTTGATAAAACTTTGTCAATTTTCACTTTCATTTAGCAAACTTGAAGTTGTTCCAGGTTGACTCACGCTTTCTTTTAACACTGGTACTTTTTGAGGGAGTAGTTGCTTGGAAGAAGTACTTGTCACGAATGAATTCTCTGCGCCTGTCATTCTTTATAAATGATTGTGGTATATTGAGTTCAGCAAGAACACCCGCAAATTCGGGCCAACCTCGAGGATTCGTATTTTTTTGGTTGCGCACAATGTCGGTGAGAAGGTCTGTGATTGAAGAACCGGGAATCTTGACTCCCTTTATTGTCACTCCCATAAGTATCCCAAGTTATCGATTTGGATGAAGCAAGCTTATCGTAAATTATTGAGGCATGAATCCTAATTTTCTTGGGTAGAGATCCAATAGCTTCTTCTTTCGTTATTACAGAATTGTCATTATCATCCATTTCATCTTTATCATCAGTGCTAATTGATATTGCTAATGGTTTGCGTGCCATATCAATGAAATGTAAATATCTTTGTAATGTTTGGTTATATAAACGCCATTTCTCTGCATCAGAAATACGACTTGATTTGAGAATGTGTTTCATATCGTATGTCAAAGAAGACAGTGTATTAGATAAAGGATGAGAACCAGGATCTTGAAATCGCTTGACTATGGATGGATCCATCTCTAAAATCCGTGTCCTTTGTGTTTCATCATCATCATCAACTTCTTGTTCAGATTTGATAGACAATGATATTGGTTTTCTTGATTCCTCGGCCATATATTGCTGTTTTTGCAACGATTGCTTATAGAGATGCAACGCTCCACTATCTGAAACGTTTTTATTAGATCTAAGATTTCTCTCTTGTTGAGAATCAACTTGAGATTTGGCATTCATTTCTTGGAGACGGTCTAGTTCAGCCGGATCAATCAGAAGCATCTTCCTAGTTCTCTCCATGATTACTTGAAGATGTTGGACAGAATACTTCCAAGAAGAGGTCCTAGCAGCAAAGGTAAAATTGCTCCACCTGACTGAACCAATAATCGTTTTTTAGCGTGTTCACCACACTGTGGAAACACACTTATACGTTTGATTCAAAAGGGACCGAAAAAATCTATTCGTCGCGTAGAATCGCTGAATTTCTACGTAAATTGAAAATTATCGAGCTTGGATTATGTATTTTTTTACAATCTTCGACTACGTAGTAATGAAACTTGTCCACATAGCCTGTATATTTTCAAATCAACGAAATAAAGAAAAAAACTCTATCGACCTTGGAATGGCGTGGACTTTTATACCATATTTTGCGCGTTAATAGAATCGCTGGTTTTCCACGTGAATTAGAAATTTAAGCGCTTTCAAGTTGTAATTGGTTATAATCTACCGCGTTACGATAATAACTCTTGTCCACGTAGCCTTAATATTTTATAATTAAATAAAAACCGAAAAAAGATTGAGTATACCCCATTTTTGGTCAAGGAGGTTAAAATACTAACCTCTTTGGTTTGGCCCTCTGAAAACCATGGTAACATTTTATAAACTTTGGTTCATATCATCTTCTGGGCCCGAATTCACACAAGGTCTTAACTTTGATTTGGCTCAAAGTTACGAACTTCTTTCGAAATAATACCATATTTTGTCTTAATCCAAACTCATGAAGAAATATTTGATCGTCCCACCAATCCCTAGCAAGTGTCTTGAGATCCTACTAGCTGTTCTTTCATCTATTGTCCAGAGAGAAGTACCTAAAAAATTGACTGGTAGGCCTAGGCCCTAGTAAGTGATCACCTCTTGACTTTGAATATCAATTTACAATGATTTTATGGCTGAATTTGACAGAAAATGTAAATTCTACCCACCAAAACACGGTAAGGATATTTTTAAATACCGCGCAATTTGATTTACGTATTTTATAAATCCGGTTGTACATCTAACCTCAACGTTTTGCTTGATCTGGACTAGGCCTAGGCCTAGCGTGTGCAACTGTCAGTGTCACCTCTGACCACTCACCTTGTCTGTCTACTCTAGCCTAACCTGTCAAAGAGTGTACCACTATTACTAGGCCTATATGCCTACCTAGCTGAAATGTAACTTATGATTACTAATATAACCACTAAAACTAATTATATATACAGTTATAATAGGCCTAGGCCTATTTCCTACTAATTATATTACAATGTTCAATGCTGGGCTTTTCCTAATTCTGGATGAGGCTAGGCCGAGGCCTAATCAGGAGGGGCCTATCATTGTTAGACCTGGCAGAGTATTCAAAGATAGGCTGGATTCATTAAATGTGTCGGATGACCATCTGATTAAACGGCACAGGTTTCCAAGACATATCGTCTTGGAACTGTGCAGCATTTTGGAAGGCCATTTGACCAGACCGACGCAAGTTCTTACTGCATTGCGATTCTACGAGTCTGGAACGTTCCAGCTCGTTATGGGCGATGTAACAGGCATAAGTCAAGCCAGTTGCTCGCGAGTTTTGTGTGACATTAGCAACGCATTGGTTCAACACTCCCTCCAGTTCATATCCTTCCCTATTGAAAATGAGGCATACGTTGCCAGAGTTGAAGCAGGTACGTTGCTGAGGTTATTAGTTGCTGAGGTTATTAGTTGCTAGTACACTGAACTGTCATACACAGACTGGGATCTGATGTTAGAGTCAAGTTGAGTTAGGTTAAGCTAACTTGAACCGAAAATCTCGTACACAGCAAGAAAAATATTTTCATGCATGATGGCTAGTATATTATTGTGGGGAGAAGAGGATAGTCTCACACTATTCAAATGCAATACCGTAGCCTCCCTATTCAGTCATCATCTGAAATAATGCTTACGGTGTAGGCCTATTGGATTTTCAGTGTAGGCCTACGTTTTTCTCAATTCACCATATTTTCGGTGTATCAGTTATGCAACCCAAGGGTGGTACGGTACCCTACATGTACAGGCCTATGGTGGACCATCCTGATAGAGTTTTTTTTGGTTATCCTCTGTCATTCAGGTCAATACTGGGATGGTTCCTTGAAAGACGGCAGAAAGCTTGCTTGCTCTCCGAGTTGAGTTTTTGCATGCCGGGGACGTATGGTGCGGGGAGGGTAGTAGGCGTGTCGCTAATGTATAGGCCTCGCTGTTATTTCTTTGATGGTTTTATTTGTTTGAGATTTGATAAATATATAAATTGACGGGTACAATTATTGTACATGGATTGGATTGTTTTATTGCAATCAATCACTTATTCTCTGATTAGGCTACAAAGGAGAATCACGAAAGTAGCCCATCAGAAAATACCGATGAATAACACATACATGAGACATTCAACATAGGCCTACATAGTAATTTAATCACACTATCGAGTGATTTAATAATTTAAATATTACTTGCTTTCTTTTACTTTTTAATTGTGAACACTTTGTTTTATTATCCAATCTTATGTCATTTTTTGTAACCATGTATGTAGGCCTATGTAAAAAAAATAGCATAGAATGAATATCTACTATACTACTACTACACTGATTGTTGAAGAGTACGACAAAGTCTTATGAAAAATTAAAGATTTCAGTCTAGGCATTTCCGAATTCAATTATTGGATGAGCGATGTCACTCTCATGCATATTGAGGCAGTGATTGCAAATACGCTACCAAACTTTCACAATCAGTTGTCACATGATGAGAAAAATACATTTTTGTGTGTAGATCGCTCTTCTTACATGCAACTCAGGGTTGGCAAAAACCCGGGTTTTTTCAAAAAAGCCCAGCCCGGGCGGGTTTTTCAAAAAACCCGGGTTTTATTGGGTTTTATTGGGTTTTTAAATAAAACACAAAGTCACACATGTATTATATATTCAATGAATAAATAGCACATGCTGAATTGAAAAAAAAATCATACCAGTAATGATGTCTCAATAAAATTACTTTGTTAAGAGAAGAGAGATTAAAATAATATATGGAAAATTTCTAATTTGGTACAATATTCAAATTCGTCTATTGACATATCGACTTTCTAGAGTTTTGATGCCTTGCCCCCAGATCATGTCGGTCCAGCACTGCGATTATGTAACTTGTTTTCGCCTTTGGTGACGGCCAAAAACCGTGAGAGCGACATAGTTGTCGACAGCTGTAGTCGCTCGAATGACCTCACTAAAAGTTATTGAATACCAAAAGAGCGAAATGAAATCCACTCACTAGAGACTTCAACTAGTTATAGTTACAGAATAAGGGTCCAGAAACCTTATTCTAGCTGTAACTCTTAACTATAAATTGTAACAAATTTTGATCAAGGACTCTTTGGACTTAAAAGATATCATTCGTCGTAGGGGCCGGGGGCCGTGATAACTTGTACATTCATAATTTCCATTTGACTGTGACTTTATCCTACTATCCGTGCTCAACTCATTTCCCTAGTCGCTCGGAGTTCGGGGAATCTATGACTATCAATTACGTAACGGTATAAGCAACATGGCGTAAGTCCTATCCTTTTAACATTAGGCCGTTTTCACCATGGTGGAATCAGCGCGCTTTCGTGTACATTTGTGAGATTCGCAATTTCAAATCAAATCGTACGTATTAGGCTCGTATTTCAGTGTATAGTACATAGTTGTATACTTGCATTGTTTTTGACCTTTCTCGTAGATGATGAGTAATTATCCAGTTATCAAATGGTGAATATAGCAGTACGGCTCTTGACTAGGGGACTAAATGCTTTTACAGACGTATTTTAAATTTAGATTGGCCAATTCAAACGAAATTTATTCCAATATTGCTTAATGCAGTTGGAAAGAGCTAGATTCACAGATTGCATTACATCTATTACTTGTATAGATCAACATACAATAATACCAGCAAATCATCATAACATTTGTGAGGCGGCATCCCTTTGATATATGGATGATGCGAAAGAAAAGCGCCATGTTGCTTATCCCGTTACGTTATTGATAGTCATAGGGGGAACCAACATTTGAATAATAAGTAATGCATAAAATAAACTAGGCCTGATATTTATATAACAAGTACGGCCTAATGCATAAAATTAAAAAACCCGTTTGTGGGTAGTTGAAGCGGGTTTTTTAAGGTGGGTGTACCCAATAAAACCCGCCGGGTTTTATTGGGCTGGGTAGTTACTTGCCAACCCTGCATGCAACAAACACATAGTTTATCATGTTGAGTATTCCTAGTTTTTAGTGACAATGAGTTGCAAGTGAGTCATGACAAAATGAAATGATACATTCAACCATACTGATTGATTGATTATTGCTTGTTAAATGCCCCACCAACAGATTATTGTTGTCGATTTTTTTATTCCATGGAGCCAATACTTCATTTCACTTGACGAACAAAATCGGGCTTCGTTTTTATGTTCTCTTTTGTACGTGGGAATGTGGTATACATATAAGAGAGTGTGTAACCAATCAAAACTTTTTCCAAGCGTTGGTGTAATTACAGAATTAAAGCGGACTATTAAAATAAACCGGACAAAATATGTCGAATTAATTTTTGATGAGTTCATAATCAACCAAGTTTGATGGGTCTGCATTAGTTAATTGAAATTATCATATTCATTTGACAGAAGTAGTTCTTCTCATTTTTCGATGGCCTTGAGAATAAAGTCAAAATATTTATTAAACTCGAAGATTACAGTGCATGTAATCAGACATGGGAAAAATACTCTGAAGCAGGGTTTCCAGTAGGCCTACCAATTTTTTCTTGTTGTCCGACACAATTTTCCCAACGGACAATCACAAGCCAGTATTCACCTAAAAACATGCCGGTTTACGACATCGTTTCGGTCCCGTGATTATTGACTCAACTTCCAACTTTTGTCGTCCGAAATTACGATCACCGTAAGTTACACTGCGATTGCAATCCATCTGGCTCCGGTTGTTTGGATTTATATTGCCACCAAAAAAAACAAAAAAAGAATCGATTCACAAAAATATCGATCCACATATCCTAACTGCAATTTCAAACATCACCACACTTTTAGAATCACGGTCTTAGATTTTGTATCCAGAATTGCTATGCCATTTGAAGTAGAATTATTTATTCAGATGGTACAGGACAATCTCCGTGTTTGTATAATTACAACGGCGCGACCTGAGAAAAGTGTGTCAATTTGTATTCTTGGGGTAATAAGATCGCCCTTGTGGTGCCCCGTCCAAACGATCCTACCTTTCATCGTTGGCCTCAATTGGGGAACAATGATTTTGTATCAAGTTTCGATGTTATTTAAAAAATATATATTGTATTCTGACAGCTCAATTTCTCACATTCAAAGAAGCCGTGAGTTGAGGTAATGACGGCTATGGCTTCGACGTCACAGAAACGTTACGACACAGCCAAGTGGAAACGGGCATGACAAAAATCGTACCGATATCGTGTTGGACGACAAAACAGAATCGGAACTGGAAACCCGGTCAACTTCAAGTATCTGAAAACTACATACAGATACTTGAATTTTGAGTAGGCCTATTTCAGATACAAGATACATTTAAAAAATGTATTTAAAATTTACAAAATACGAGATAGTGTCTCAAGTTTTCTATACAGTATTGGGTTTTAACGGCAAACTGTAATGATAGCCAAGATCTATTGGCGTCGGATGGATGATTAATGAGATGAAGGTTTCTTGAATAATGAGAAGGATAGTGGGAAGGAAGCAGTCGTGGCCTATATTGTGGGAACCATCCCAGCATTAGCCTGGACTACAGAGGGAAATCATGAAAACCCCTGTAAAGGTGGAAGGCGGCAGGGATCGAACCGGGTCCTAAATTCCCCTCGCCTCCCGCAACACATGAAGAGTGAATATGTGAAGAGATAATGACAGATCGAAGGGTTGTAATATCACAATCATAAGTTCCTTTGTTAACAATCTGCATTTATCATACTTTGAACATTCTTCAATTTGAACTTTACCACCTCTTTTGTATTCACATTTATTCACCGTCTTTGTAAATTGACAATGTGTATGTAAAATTGTAAATAAAATATTACAAGCGAATTTCCTTTACCGATCTATATTTCTGCCTCGCATGTAAAGTTGACATTCCATTTTCACTCGACTGTTCTCACTGTTTATTACTACGTGTGAATGTATAATAATTACTATAACATGAAATCGTGAAGTGTTTTGACATTACTTTACCGTTTAGTTATTATTTACACTCGAGACATTACCTAGTTGTAGTTGCTTTTTTTTAAAATATGAAATCAAACGACAGTTCATGTTTGATATAATCCGTGTATGCCTATAATGTATAATCCATGTATGGGGTGGTGAGATCGCCCTTGTGGTGCCCCGATCAAACAATCCTACCTTCAATTGGGAAACAATAATTTTGCATCAAGTTTCGATGTTGATAAAAAAAATATATACGCCTAATCCAATTGAATAATTTACTTTTTACATATTCTATTCATAATCTGTTGTTTCGACGCCGAAGAAGAGAAAACGGACAGATGACGATGCATTCGACCGTGCAACGGGAAAATGTCAGAATATGGAGGAGGCAAAAATGACTTCAATTCAAAATGTTGAATTGCTCTCTCAATACGAAAGCAGGGGCCTCATTAAAAATGGATGAAACTCTTGTTCTGATTGCTGAAGCAAAAGCGGCCAAATACCTGAAATAATAACATACCAAAACACATTCATGAAAAAATATAGGCCTAGATCAATACAAGGTATTCAAATGAAGATTCATTTACACGCATTAAATAACCAACTGATTGATATTTATTCCCTTCACAAATAATGAATGATATAATTTTAAGCCTATAGATCATTGAAGAAAAAATGTACGGCAGTGCAATGTGGTGTGTTGCTCTTCGTGTTGCTCTCCTTTCTGGAAATTGGTAGCAGCAGTCAAGGTTCATTTGCATACACAGAATCTCCTAAAAAACACAAACAATGTTATAAACTATTCAAAACTGGAATTGAAATGGTATTTCAGTAGGCCTACTGAAATTGAATTGAACTAATATTAAATTCAACTGGACCTCGATTAAATTGAATAAAATGTGATAATATTCGGCCCATTACTTTCAAATCTATCAACCGGTAGTTGAGGTAAATAGTTATTCAAACACAAACGAATTGTCAACTTGAATACACACAATCGACCATTCTGTCCAAGGTCTTTGTTTTACGCTCGGACGTAGGAATTACGTAATTCCATGACTCCTTAGGCCTACTATTGGACTATGATCAATTTCTTCCTCTTCTCTGATGAGACTTGATAGAATATTGTGAATATTTGACAGTATAAGAAAACTAGATAATATTAAATATTGATAATATTGATGATTTTTTTATTCCTCAAAAGACCGGTTACTACATGTAATTTAATTTGCTCCCCTACAACATATTCTCACTGGATGCTCAAATACTTTTGAGAATTTTGTAGGCCTATGAAGTGTGATTTGATGTGTAATAAAATAAAAATAAGCATTGAAATTATTGTGTGTGGCTATTTGTACCCTCGTAGCTGTTGGTGGGGTTGTTCAACAGAATCAAAATGAAATAAATAAACAGGGGGCGTGTCAGTGAATTTAGTGCTACAAGAATATTCTACAGTCCGTATTCTTAAGCCGGTATAGTTTTACGGTACCTTATAGTAGACCGTTGCTAGCATATTGTTGACTTTTACTGGTATATCATTTATGAGCCATGCCAGTAGTAAGGTCTACTGCAGTTGAGAGAATCGCCTACCGGTATTGATAACGTTACTACATGAATTCCTGTTATATTTAGTGTGATATTAATATTAATAGCGGTTATTAATATCCACAGTGAAAATAGAATTAAAAAAATGGATATTATCAAATTATCTTATATTTCATGAGAAATAAAACTATTTCATTTTACAGTGTATATTCCAAATAACTGAAAATAGTCCATAATTTCAAAATGTGGATTCTTGTCACTAGGCCCTATGATTATTTTTTTATTAAAATTGATATTTTCATCATTATTATCAAAATGTACGTGCGTAAGTGTTCAGACTTGATATACTTATTTGTAATTTGTTTTTCTTATGTATAAAATGTTAGTAGACCTGCAGACAAGTCAACTTTTTGTGACTTTGCGGGTCTACGAAATTGAACTGAAATCTTTGTGAGAACACGAATAAAAAAATGAAAAAAAAATCTCAATGTCAAGAGTAGGCTTACAAACCTTTGTCTCTACTCATACGTCTGTGGCAAGTTGTCTCGGATGTCATCCACGGAAGTCTGTCATTCCATGAAGAAATGATCAACGCAACCTCAATCGCCCTCCCAACTCATGCTCTTCCGTGCTGTTCGCGACAAAGCGTTCAAACGAATCCAAGCTTCCATCTGTATATGTAGATACAATGAATATTGATGAATATTTTAATATTTAATCTGACAGAGATTAAGTAATGAGCTCAAGGTCGACACTACACAATTCACGATTCCTCTCTTACACCACAGTTTTGTTTGGTCAAGTAGGCTAGGTCTCGGCATTGAATTTGTAACCTTACATAATCAATGGTCTCGGGCAAGATGAATCGAGAAATAGGCCTAGCCCCTATGTTTATACAATATTTATGGTCTAGGCCTACATGTATGTAACTCCAAATGAGGTACTTCTGGCTGTGAAAATATAGGGTGTGCCTAGGTCATATATTTACTAGGTCCGAGTACCGAAATCAAACTGGCGCCCAGCGCCCGACCAAAATCTAGCGCCCGAACTATACGAAGTGAGCATCGTAAAACGGATATGTAAGGACAGCCAACTATGAGAACGAAAAAGAAGCTAGAGGTTTATTTACCCCGTGAAAACTACCCCTTGATGAAAATAAAACCTGGGAATATTCCCCGAAGCCTTGACTGTCTGAATCCACCCCTAACTCATATCTGTTCCAGCCCCGTTTTCCGGGAAAAATACATTCTATGAAAAATGGTCATTTTAAGCTCTGGGCGCTGGAATTTGAAAAGTGAATTTTAGGGGGTTGTTTACATTTCTGCACGGTATTCAATGAGATTTTACTGTTCCCCGAAGCCTTGACTGTCTGAATCCACCCCTAACTCATATCTGTTCCATGTTAGTTTTCCGGGAAAAAGACATTCTATGAAAAATGGTCATTTTGGGCTCTGGGCGCTGGAATTTGAAAAGTGAATTTTAGGGAGTTGTTTACATTTCTGCACGGTATTCAATGAGATTTTTCTGTTCCCCAAAGCCTTGACTGTCTGAATCCACCCCTAACTCATATCTGTTCCAGTCCCGTTTTCCGGAAAAAGACATTCTATGAAAAATGGTCATTTTGGGCTTTGGGCGCTGGAATTTGAAAAGTTTAATTTAGGGGGTTGTTTACATTTCTGCACGGTATTCAATGAGATTTTACTGTTCCCCGAAGCCTTGACTGTCTGAATCCACCCCTAACTCATATCTGTTCCATGTTAGTTTTCCGGGGAAAAGACATTCTATGAAAAATGGTCATTTTGAGCTCTGGGCGCTGGAATTTCATCGGGAAAAAGAAAAAACGTAGAATATATAATAACACAAAAACAATAAACAGTGCCTTCTTGTTTTTACATTCAGAGACAGAAAGAAAACCTCCGAGCGCAGTTATTCAATTGTAAGATACGACACGAGGTAAGCTGCTGGTTTTGACGCTAGAGGTCAGCTGATGCCTTGGCCAAACACAAGTGTTGGGCTCACGTGTTGGGTGTTTGTGTCAAGTGAATCTCACCAATGAGGAAGAGAAATATATCAAGGAGATAGTAGTAGTAGAATATAGAAGAGAATAATAGAAAGGAAAATATAAATGTATAAATTCAAAAGAGAGAAATTATACAAGAATTCGAAAATGTGGTAGTGCAGAGGCCTGTGCTGAGAGAGTGTATTTGCGAGTTTTCAATTGATTGCTAATTGGAAGGCGTATTTAATTTAATTAAAATTGTTCTTATTTCAAGTTTTATTATTCAGTGAATCTCATTAAACACCGAGCAGAAATATGAACGACCCCCTAGAATTCACTTTTCAAATTCCAGCGCCCAAAGCGCAAAATGACCATTTTTCATAGAATGTCTTTTTCCCGGAAAACTAACATGGAACAGATATGAGTTAGGGGTGGATTCAGACAGTCAAGGCTACGGGGAACAGAAAAATCTCATTGAAGACCGTGCAGAAATGTAAACAACCCCCTAAAATTCACTTTTCAAATTCCAGCGCCCAGAGCCCAAAATGACCATTTTTCATAGAGTGTCTTTTTCCCGGAAAACGGGACTGGAACAGATATGAGTTAGGGGTGGATTCAGACAGTCAAGGCTTCGGGGAACAGTAAAATCTCATTGAATACCGTGCAGAAATGTAAACAACCCCCTAAAATTCACTTTTCAAATTCCAGCGCCCAGAGCTTAAAATGACCATTTTTCATAGAATGTCTTTTTCCCGGAAAACGGGGCTGGAACAGATATGAGTTAGGGGTGGATTCAGACAGTCAAGGCTTCAGGGAACAGTAAAATCTCATTGAATACCTTGCAGAAATGTACACAACCCCCTAAAATTCACTTTTCAAATTCCAGCGCCCAAAGCGCAAAATTACCATTTTTCATAGAATGTATTTTTCCCGGAAAACGGGGCTGGAACAGATATGAGTTTTCCCGGAATTCAAACAGGATTCAGACAGTCGATGCATCGGAATTCAGGAGGTGTTCAGGAACACACTCATACCTATAATAAAATGTCGAGAGCTTCAAAAATATAATGAATTCCTCATTTGAGTGAATAGAATTTTAAATCACCACGTCATAGTTAAGGGGACTTTTCTGGAGAACAGAGATGGAACATTTAAGAAGTTACCATCATTAAATCCATGTCTGTTCATTTGGTTCATACATATGGTTTATATACTCTTTTTTCAACATCAGAAACAGATTAAAATCGGGTTTAATTCTGTTGAAGGGTTATCCTGTAACATCATTAATGGATTAGGCCTTTGCGATAATAGGGATAATAGATGTAAAAGGGTCAACTCATTGTGTTGATGTCATCAATTGAATAGCGTATTTTGCTGAAATTGGTATCAGTTCAGCACTTTTCGAAGCTAGCTTCATACTCCTAACATGACCTTGAGTTTGGGCGCTGCCTATGATTCTGGGCGCTACTTTCTGGGCGCTGTTTTGGCGCACATGGTCCGAGTCTAGTTATTCATTGTCTCAGGTAGCCTATAAGCATTTAGTTGGAATGGTAGTAGTAGTAGTAGTGTTTATTCCTTTAACCCTCTTTCGAGGAAATCACAACCTACAAGGGTATGGGCCCAAGTCTGGGCCTAGGCCTATAACCTCTAAACATTAAATCAACTGTGAAAAATCATCAAATTCAATCTCTCGACTTATGCTTGCCTGATTGCAATTGTCAAAAAATACGACTAAACAGAACGTAAATTCATTTCTTACCTCAAAATTGAAAAATACAATCCCAATGTCGAAAGTGTCATCTGTCATCACACGGTTTTGAAGACCTCTCAAAGACAAAGCTGAACGAAGGTAGCTCATAACTCGAGCGTTCGATGAGTTCGATTATGACAAAAAGCAGTCAAAATTCAATACCAACTTCTAAATGTTATTGGTTTTGTAAGGTTGTCGGAAATCGGTCACTTGTAAAACGCTCACAAAAGTGGCCGATAGAGTTATCCAGCAGAAAGGTGTCTGGAGGATTTGTCGGCATATTGTGCATCGGCCCTAACACGCTTATATGAATGGACTTTAGGCCATTTGTTCATGCTTTGAAAATAATATGCATGTTGACTATCAACACCATTTGTGGTACACTATACATACATACAAACTATACATACAAATACATTATACATACAAATATTGCTTTCGCATTTTTTTTTAGGTTTCTGTACACAATGCAAGGTTGTAATACAAGGTTTTATTTCTCTAGAAGTGCTATATATATATATATATATATATATATATATATATATATATATATATATATATATATATATATATATATATATTGAAGGCTTTCTGCCAACAGAAGCATTTTAACCGTCCTCCTTGGTCTAGACTCTAGAGGTAGCGCATCTGCTTCTGGTTCCAAGGCCGCATGTTCAAATCCTGAGTAAAGTGTGTTTTATTTTTAAATGTTCTTTCATCTATCATCAGCTCACTGTTTTTCATCTCCCGCTCATTTGTACCCTCCATAACCTAGCTAATAGTGGGGTCGTTAAGTATAACATAGAAAAATAAGCATTTAATAAAAGTATTAGATTATTACGCCTATAAGTAAAATATCAAAGGTGGGCCTACTCTACTCTGTTGATGAGAAAAGTTAATTCAGGATTCTATGTCAATAGAAGAAATCTTGTAACTATTTTTTGTAAATAGAAGCAATGTATTTAAGATTTCTGTCAGAAGAAACAATCAATTTGGGAATTTATTTTTACAGAAGAATCCATTTAAGGTTTTCTGTCAATAGAAACAATCAATTTAAGGTTCAATTTTCTATATGAGGGCGTCCAAGGGTGAGCTCGCTCACCCTTGTTAGTTCTCCAAGTGTCACCAGAACGAGCTATCTTACGCAAGACCTTCTTATGACGGCGGAGTTTAATCTTCTGAAAATTATTCAAATGAACACGACCTTTTAATGTATTGTCAGCACAAGCACATATGGAATGAATCAAACCCTTGTCAGCTGCTTTCAGTATTGATTTCCTCACAATGGGGTTAGCCGATTGCAGAGCACGGAGGATATCCGCGTATCTCTTGACACATTCACTCATCTGGGAGTAATGATTCCAATGGAGCACTGAATTATGGTTTTATAGTACTAGACTTTGGTAAGTAAACAAAGGATTCATTGTCATTAGGAAATATGCATGTGCGCAAGCGTATAATATCAGACAGGGTTTGTTTAAAATCAAGAAGAAGGTATTCATGAGCAGTTGAGCAAGCATCTTCAAAAGCTTCTTGGACATGCTTTGGATTCTGTGGACAAACTTGTCGAGAAAGATGTAGAATTTGATTACGATCTCGAGGATTTTTGAAACAAACAATATAGTGTGCATTCAATGATATATCTCTTCTTCCTTTTCCTTGATAGAACAAGTTTTGCGTGAGGAGAATAACACTCAAATTTATATGATGAGATCCTTTGGTGAATAGATCTACAACGCGATCATCTGCTTCACGCATTAAATCATCCAATATGATGAGTCTGGCTCCTACACTTAGATCAAGATCCTTCGAATCGATGATTCCCTCATGGAAACGAACTCTCGAGTCTAGAACAGTATCATATAAAGACTGACACTCTGTATAACACCATATTATTTCCACAAAAGAAGTTTCAATCATAGAGTCTATGTTTTCAATTAGACGACTGATGAAGAACGATTTACCTGACCCTGTGGGGCCAGCAATGAGCATAGTGAAACAATGTTGAAGTCTAGGATCCATAGTGCTGATTGTTCATGAATATACTCTTGCAAGCCTTTATATAGCTTATAATATCCAAGAGAATAATTCTGAGCCGTCAGTTGATATTTGTTTGGAAGCCCCATTACTGCGCCAAAGTTTCAACCATCAATGGAGACCTTTATATTTTTTTCATTGGGAAAAAAGGACCACATAGAGCTAGACGGAATAAACCTATGTGATGAAAATAAAAACAGAGATAATTATACGAGAGTGTGTCACACGAAACGGAATTGTTTGCTCGATAAATGGATAATAATCCTGATGATAATCATGATGGAAAGAGAACTGTGTAGAAGCATGACCTTAGCCCAGACGTTGTCTCTTGTAGCCAAATGGTAAAGTGTCGTTACCCTCAATCAGCCGGCGTTTTGTAACAACGGTTCGATATATTTTGTTCATGGGTCGGGTAACCACCGTAAAATGTTTCACCGTAGCAATCTTATGAAGGATATTCACATTCACGGGCGGTGCATTATCAATAATCATGCTTTTGATGACATCGAAATTAACAGTCTACTGGCCGTATAGTTGAGATTGATACCTCTGACTTTACAAATGATCTTTTCTTTTGTATCGTCACCCCCACAGCTCACTTTGTAGGCATAGTTTTTTGGACCACCACTCACAAATTCTTTTATGTATGATCCATTTCCATACTCTAGCAGCTCGTCGGTCATGTCACCCAGATGATCCCCAGTTTCTATCTCTACTCCTCCAGGTCGGGAAACATAAAACACTGAGTCAGTATCAAAATATAAAACTTCCTCACCCAGCATTTCAAGGTATGAATAAAGTTTAAGTCTAGCTAGTGCAGTGGTGTAAGCGGCAATCACTACATTTTCCCGGGGTGAAGGTGCTATCGCATCGGTCTTTGTTTTCCATGAACAGATTAATTTTTCTTCTCCTAGTGAGTCGCATGTTATGAGCTCAATCGAGGGATCCGTTGCTATTTTGACGAGTATATCATAAGCTTCAAGGATAGTGTGATGAGTGAGATCTTGACGCTGCCCAAACTTCCCCCAGAAGGAATTTAACATTAGCTTAGACAGCGATCTTAAACCGGGATTATTTTTTATTTTTGATTGATCGAGTTTGACACCCTCTTTCATCCAAAATCTCTCAATATACTTTGATTTAGCTTCACTACTCTCACACCACGAAGGCCATCCACTTGCCTCGACTTTTGTTTTTAGGAATTTATTAATGTATTCTACAAAAAGTCCTCCAGAGTTATTCTTTGAATTGTATTTTGTGGTCTGATATTGCCATATCTCAAAAACATTTGTTATGCGATATCCTTTTCCACAGCTTTCCTTACTTCTGAATCGACCCATGTTCCAATAAGTTGTTTATCTTCATCAGATGAATGTGGGCAATCGTCTTTGAACAGAGTTTCAGCACATAAGCGACAGAGCGGAAATAATAGCTTCCCATCTAGTCTCACAGGTAAAACGGGGTGATAGAGAGAGTCCGGAGGCACAATTGAACACTTGATCAATCCTTTGATTTGGTTCATGTTGAAATTATGACCCATTAATTGCTTGCAATCATTCCCAACATAGATTTTAGGATGCCTTAATGGATATTCTCCATATTTATTTATATAAGGATACAAACTGCAAACATCCATGTATTTAATCTTCTCACCTTCCTTAACTTTGTAGTATGTCTTCACACAGTTTGTTCTGCCACCGAAAAATGCGTCACGGGGGTTAAGGGGGCAACGTGTTCCTTGACGTAATTATTGATAAAAGTGAGTAGGTCCGGTGTACGCTCAATCAACGCATTGAATTCACACTCCCACATCTCTACGACAATATAGCCTGCTTCTCTGAGAATGCTGGAGCGTCGTTCCGTATTTTCAAAACGTGATTCCATGGTATCTCCACCGCCACAGTTTTGCAGTGTTACTGACCTATTCGCGAAGCACTTTGGACATCCATGGAAATAGCAACCACGAAACTGATATATAACATCAGGACGATCAACACGCAGCTGATAACTATCAACTTTGTGACCTAAAATTGTATGTTCAGAACTATTTCGTGCATGTTTGATGGTTATTTGTTGGTCATGAGCTAGCCAGTCGAGCCACTGACAGGCAATAAACGAGTGAGTATCTGCCATACGATAACCTCCTGAAGGGATTATAGCAATTGTGTTTGGCTTGAGAAAATTCTGCTGAGACACTTGCATACAGGCCCCTGCTATTGTCACTGCTCGCCAAAACGGATCAATGTTATTCTCAGCAATGAACTCTTTTCTGAAAGAGATGCAAGATTCTAACAGGATTTTAACATCCTTAACACAATAATTTCGGAGTTCCTTCTGAAAATCGAAAACAGACTTTCTTGCTACCTCATTTGAGTGCCATGAAATAAATTCTGAGCGTTCTTTCTCGCTCATTGCATCGCAGCCATAGTAACAAGTATCAGGTAAAGGCCCGACATATTTATAATTATCAGGATTGTTGAAGAAATGAGGAAAATAGCCCCTTCGTTCCTCCAAGTTGAACGCTTTAGGCAATTTACTGAGAGGAAACGGAAAGAAATTTAGAGAGTCTTTTACAATAACCTCATCTTGCGCTAACATCATAATTTTAGCACCATTTATTATGATAGATGGATTCCACTTCAACTCTTGAATCATATGCGTGGCAATGAAATTACCATCATAACCTTTCATATTGTGCGCAATCAAAATGTTCTGCTTCACATTCCGTCTGTATTTCCGTACATGGTCAAAAAAAACATTCAAGGGAGAGGGGCCTTCAAACACTTTTAGTTTTGATTCTCCAGGTGAACAGAAGTTACATTGAAGACTATCAAATGGTGAATCGATACATCGAAGGCACACTTGCTGACTGACTACTAGATTTGGCTCGTGCTTTTTCATGTGAGGTTTCAGGGGCAACGATCTGTGCTGTGTTGATTCTATGTCAAAGCATGTAAACACTATATTTTTATTGACAGGCATGTTTTTGGGTTTAAGTGGTTTCAGATAACATTTGTGATTAACATCTGTGAACTTGGAACATACATTGCAGTATTTTTCGGAGCATGTGTGTTCATCTCTGTCTCGGAGATTATAAAAACAATGGCAAATATCACATATTCTTAACACATCGCAAACAGAACGATTGTTGGTATAATGCGGTTTGAGGTGATTAAGATAACAAATTTCCGACTTGAATGCTCTCAAACATACGTCACATTTAACTGCACGACTCTCCGAATCGCTGCAATTCCCATCAGTATAGCAGTGAGGACAGCAAACATCGCACTTATGTGCTCCTTTGAAACGAAATGGAATTTTACAGGGTCTACAATAGTAGCTGGAATCGAAAGCTCCGGTGACAGATGTAATGACATCATAATGATTATCATGATAGAATAGATCAATGAATTTTCGCTCTTGAAGTGCCGTGCCGTCAGGCCCCTCGAACATAAACTCTCTACCTTTTCGATCCATGAAAACTGTGATCTTGTAATCACTGAAATAATTTTGAAATTTACGAATCTCCTCTATGCCACCACCAGAGGTGCTCAAATCCACTGCAGCTTCTCGGCAATATAATTCTGCTTTCCGGAGTTGTTGTTCTCGACCCTTTTTAATATAAGCATTTTCTTTAGTTTTTCCTGTGTAAATTGCAATAGCGACAGCAAGAGCTCTAGCTAGACAAAGATTATCCTTGTTCGTAATCTCAATGAAGGAGTTTTTCTTCTGGATATACTCGGTATCTGAGGTACACTTTTGCACGGCGTTACGGCCTCTACCATTGGCAGGAAGTTCCAGGTGAGTGAGTTCAATGCTAATAGGTCCCTGGGTCAAGAATGATTTATTACTCTGATTTACCGCTTCGATCCTACGCATGATTATCTCTACGTCTAGGTTTGCTGGAACTATGTATGAGATACATATGGGAGTTTCCGGTTCCGCATGGCTGTAGATTTTCATCCCCACTTTGTGATGAGGCAAAATATCAGCGGTTTTTAGATAATCCAAGAGATTTGTGAACGTGGAGTGTAACCATTCGATGGGATTCTCTTCAGAGGGGATTTCATCGAAAACAATATCTAGAGAACGAGAATTCAGCTTATATTTCCGGTTGGCATATACATGTTCGCTTATTATTGTGAACCCTTTTTGACCAGTCCCTTGTTGATTCATTCCAGATTGGGGACTAGCATCAGCAGCTTGTTCTTCTTGTTCCTCTCTGTCTTCTTCAGGATTGAACTGAGGTGCCTTGGAACAACCTGGTTGAGGTGTCAGCACTGAAGCATTGTTTACTTCATACACTCTTGTTGGTGCTGTTCTTGTTGTTGCATTATTCTCCGCAGAGGAGATTTCATTCCAACCAGTTGAAGTCGAGTGAAAGCTCTCAAGTAGGAACAACTCTTCCGACTCAGCAGATGTTAACCCCAAATAATTCCGAAAATCTTTGGTGTTATCCATTACTACTATGCGCAAAAACACAAACAATGCACGTGTCAGGCAGATGGCTTTGGGCAGAACCAAAGAGCTTAACAATGAATAAACAACGTCAATCAAATATAATTGAACAAATCAGTTTGCTCCAAGTGTAGGTAGGACTAGACCTACTCTATATCGTTATAGGTGGACTGATGGCCTGGATGAACCAAGAAGCAAAAGTCCACGTATAACTAGAAATTACTGTAGTATGTAATAATATAGTATTTGACGAGTGCAGAAAAAATACTATTGAATGATAATATACGAAGAGATGATGTATGAGTGGACTGATGGCCTGGATGAACTAAGAAGCAAAAGTCCACGTATAACTAGAAATCACTGTAGTATGTAATAATATAGTATTTGACGAGTGCAGAAAAAATACTATTGAATGATAATATACGAAGAGATGATGTATGAGTGGACTGATGGCCTGGATGAACCAAGAAGCAAAAGTCCACGTATAACTAGAAATTACTGTAGTATGTAATAATATAGTATTTGACGAGTGCAGAAAAAATACTATTGAATGATAATATACGAAGAGATGATGTATGATTGGACTGATGGCCTGGATGAACCAAGAAGCAAAAGTCCAAACAAATCAAGTTGACGAATATATCTGAATGGCTGACGACTTGAAGACAAGTTTATTGAGTGACTGAATGTTTCAAGACAGGCTTTAAGAATGATGGTCAACACAGACAAACACACACACACGCACACACGCACACGATGCAGCATCCAATCAGGAGAGTTCTACGCGATCACGTGTCTGTCTGTAGTGTCTTTCCTGCACTTACTAAAACCAAGCGTCAGCGGTTCCAGGCTGACTTTTGCAAGATCTAGCACGTTTATCTCTCTCTATCCAGGTGCTGTCCCAGGGTGCCTCACAACAGATGAGTTCTACGCGATCACGTGTCTGTCTGTAGTGTCTTTCTTGCACTCATCTAAACCAAGCGTCAGCGGTTTCAGGCTGTGACTTTTGCAAGATCTAGCACGTTTATCTCTCTCTATCCAGGTGCTGTCCCAGGGTGCCTCACAACAGATACATACTGACTCTCTCTCTCTCTCTCTCTCTCTCTCTCTCTCTCTCTCTCTCTCTCTCTCTCTCTCTCTCTCTCTCTCTCTCTCTCTCTCTCTCTCTCTCTCTCTCTCTCTCTCTCTCTCTCTCTCTCTCTCTCTCTCTCTCTCTCTCTGTCTCCAGCAAATTACATCGTGTGACGTCATGCCCATTGAGAACATGTATGACTTTTAACCTATCATATGTATCCCGTCTAAATGGTTGAGTGGTTAGTGTAGCTGATGCATAGAATAAAGCGCAATCTAACCGGGTTCAAATCCCAGCGGGTGAAAGATATTTTGTTTTCAAATTGATTTATATAAGATATAAAATGAATTATAAAATAATTGAAAATGACGGCAAAAAAGGTCAGCACCCAACAGTGCGAGAAAAAATAATAATGAAAAAAAATTTAATGGAAAATGATGAACTAAAAAATGGTGGCAAAAAAAAAGGTATCACCAACAGTGCAAGAAAAAAAAATCGAACCAAAAAAAAATCGAAAAAAAAAATTAATCGAAAAAAATCGATCGAAAAAAATGATCGGAAAAAAATTGATCGAAAAAAAATTGATCCCCAATAAAAGGTCAAAGGTCAAATTTCAAAGGTCAATGTCAAAGGTCAACGTCGAGGGTCAAGGTGTCCCAGGGTGCCTCACAACAGATTTGTCCCAGGGTGTCTCACACACTACTCACACTTATATGTTTGATTCAAAAGGGACGGAAAAAACATATTCGTCGCGTAGAATCGCTGAATTTCTACGTAAATTGAAAATTATTGAGCTTAGATTGTGCAAATTTTTACAATCTTCGACTACGTAGTAATAAAACTTGTTCACATAGCCTGTATATTTTCTTATTATTGAATTAAGGGAAAACTGCTTTGGCCACGCCCACTTTTTGTCGTGGCGTAGACTTTTGCTTGTGCGTTAATAGAATCGCTGGTTTCCCACGTAAATTGGAAATTTGAGCGCTCAAAAGTTGTATTAGTTATAATCTATGGCCATACGATAATAACTTTTGTCCACGTAGCCTAAATATATTATAATTGCAGAAAACCGGAAAAAATGTGGGTAGCACCCACTTTTTGTTTTCTCGTAACCATGGTAACATGTTATAAACAACGGATGTGTATATATTATCTTCTGCATATCTCTTTGATCTTCTGGTTTTAATCTGATTTATCAGTAATTTGAGTGAGAAAACAACCCTTTTTTCAATTCAGTCAACATTGACAAGCAGTTCTCTACAAGCCAACTTCAAGGAAAGTATCAGTGCCAAATATTATATGACATAATTGAAGTTGTATTGGAGATTACATATTATGCTTCATAGGCTAGGCTTCTTTGACTTAGTGTTTGAAGATATTGCTACCATCAATTTGTTAATCATCTGTCCAATTGCATATTTTTTCAGATTTATCGTAAGAATGAGTTTCCTTACGTTAATTTACGGTCAGTATTGGTGAACTGTAAGTATATACACTGATAATTATTCGACTATTCCAAACCTCTTGAAGATGACAGCGTTCAATTTTGATCGAGCAATACCTACATCGTAGGCTACTGACATATCTTTTAAAATTTGATTTTTCACTTCGGATGAACAGAATAGGGCCTATGACCATCAATTACATAACAAGATAAGCAACATGGCATATTTCCTATCCTTCTAACATTGGACCATTTTCACCATGATGGGAGCAGCTCTAGTGGCATTACTATTACGATGAAATGCCGAAACTAGCGTGTAAATGCCGTCAAATTCGAGCCAGTTCCGAGGGCAAGATTCACGTCGGCATTTATTATTCAGGTAATTATCATCTTATTTCTCTATCATCTTCTCTAGTGACCATAAAAACTAAAAAGCTCAACGAAGCTCGACATATTCCACTCTACTACGTGCAAGTAGTATATAGATGTTGAAATATTATCTATCCAAACATGATTTAGTCATGACATGCGCTGTCGTGTACATTTCTGAGATTCGCAATTTCAAATCAAATTGTACATATTAGGCTCATATTTCAATGCATAGTACATAGTTGTATAATTGCATTGCTTTTTTTCTACATTGGGTCTTAACGACGTATTATACTGATGGCTACGATCTATTGGCGTTGGTGGATATGATGAATGAGATGGTGACATGGAAGGTTATTTCAAAGTCGGTCGTGGCCTGTTAAGGAAACATCCCAGTATCGCGATATTACAATGCATGCATTCCCCCAACTCAAGTCAGCCATTTTCTTTTATGCGTGACGTAGTAAGCACATGTCGTGACGTAGCAAACGCATGGTCCAACTTGACATCCGCCGACAAACCTATGGCGCGCTTACTGTTTTGTCATTCATTTGCCTACAGAGTACAGGCCTATCATACATTTAAGTTATAACGACCTTATACATCTTTTTAGACGAGCTTTAGCGAGGATTCAATTTGACATACTGAAAAAAATTGGTGTTCGTTTTTATGTTTTTTTTTTTTTTTTTTTTTTTTTTTTTTTTTATGTTTTTTTGTCGGTTCTCCACAAGTCAAACGGCTACAGCTATCAACTTCAAACTTTTTTTCGTCATGGTTCCTCATCTAACTTAGATCTGTATAATTTTGTGGCATTATCGGCTGGTAACTTTTTTTTTATGAATTTTAGAAATTTCAAAAATCCCCATTAGAATAACCCGGAGGAAAATACTTGAAAAATCAAAATTTTTCAAGACCTCTCAAATTTTCGCCGAATATAAAGGAAACTATTAAGCACATTTTGAGAGATTTTTCGCATCAATCGGATGAGAAATAACGAAGAAAACGCATTTATAAAGCATTTTCCCATCAATTTAGGCTATTACGGGAACCAATTAAATCTATAGCAACAAGTGTCACTAATTAATTCAAAACGATTGAAATGAATGAAGAGGAAGGCCGTGACATAACTGATTCTCGTACGGTTTTTGAACGTTTGGAGTGATCCAAGGTCTGTAGATGTAGATTGGGTTGACAAATTATTTTTCATTCTAGATTTCTATACCCCTAAGCTCGTCTAACAACGCGCATCCCGCGTTTTCCTAGTATATTGAAATGGAAGAGAAGTGGCCTGGCACTTTTGGTGATTTAACTCATACAGAATGGATTGTCGGCCGATATCGACAAAAGACCCTTCAAAGGTGGGCCCTACATTAGAATAAACAATAAGCACAATCTGGAATAGGGTAATATTATACAGCTTAGCTGAGCATAGAAAGAGGTTATGTCAGGTTATTAGGTTGTTTTTCTTTTTAAACACCACATAATCTTAATTTGAGCCATACAACTATGTAACCTAATCCAAACCAACAAGGAAACCTTACTTTAACAATGAAAATATTGTTAGTGTGAGATCTGTCAATGTTAATACATGCCCGATGCATCCACTTTCATTCTGCTTTAACCACAGAAAACTTGAGAGTCATATGTGCGCCACTGGATAATTATGTTTTAACAATAACTACACAACATGCCAAGGTTGTAAATTGAATGACAGCATCGCAATACAATAAACATTCACAACAGTCTGGGCCTGTAGGCCTATATGATCATAGATTATGCATTGTGTAAGATATGATCATTGATATGATCTAGGCTAGTCTACCTCGTAATGAAGCCTACCGCGAGAATAATAATGAATGGCTACTTACAAAAAACCAGTCTTACTTTACATCTTGCTCCATGGATCTTCATTATTACTGGAAATGTCTCTTGTTTACTGCGTAAAGAACATTATCCCAACACTGACACCGAACAGCTCGGCCGAAATTCAGAAGTACCAATGTGCTAAATATTCATGCACTAGCGAACACTGCAAGCGCGCTGTTCTATTACCAACTTAAATTTAACATGGCTCTTATGGAGATAATGGTCGAAATGAGTTGGGGGAATGCATGCATTGTAATATCGCCACCGGGCTCCCGAATAATGGTTCAGTGTGTTACCACTCGGCCACGGGTCTCAGTACGTTGTTTCTGATCTTTCTCGTAGATGATAACTGATTGTCTAGTTATAACTTGGTAAATATAGCAGTCTGGCTCTCAACTAGCTTTTACAACGTATTTCAAATTCAGATTGGCCAATTCAAATGAAATTGATTCCCATGTTGATTAATGCAGTTGGAAAGAGCTGGATTCACAAATTGCATTATATCTATCACTTATGTACATCAACATGCAAAACTACCAGCAAATTATCATCAAGTATGGCGATTCATGAGCTAAATCTATGACTATCAATAACGTAACGGGATAAGCAACACGGCATAAGTCCTATCCTTTTAACATTAGGCCGTTTTCACCATGATGGAATCAGCGCGCTTTCGTGTACATTTATGAGATTCGCAATTTCAAATCAAATCGTACGTATTAGGCTCGTATTTCAATATATAGTACATAGTTGTACAATTGCATTGATTTTAATCTTTCTCGTAGATGATGAGTAATTATCCAGTTATCAAATGGTAAATATAGCAGTAGGGCTCTTGACTAGGGGACTATATGCTTTTACAGACGTATTTTAAATTTAGATTGGCTAATTCAAATGAAATTTATCCCAATATTGTTTAATGCAGTTGGAAAGAGCTGGATTCAGAGATTGCATTACATATATTACTTGTATAGATCAACATACAACAATACCAGCAAAACATCATAACATTTGTGAGGCGGCATCCCTTTGATGTACGCATGGTGTGAAAGGAAACCGCCATGTTGCTTATCCCGTTACGTTATTGATAGTCATAGGCTAAATGCACCACAATGACGTAGGCCACATCTGGGGCAAGTTATAAACTGCGCAATATTGGCCAATAGATTTTGCTTATTTATTCCATATAGGGACTGGATGTTCTGAAAAGACTGATCCTAGGCGTTTACAGATATTTTCAACATAGCAATCAATTGTTTTCACTCGACAGTATTATGGTTTAAAAAAAACGAAAAGTGGCAAAGAAGAGAAGGCCTAAAAGATCCAGTCAAGAAGAAGAAATCTCAACCAATTGAGTTCTGCTGCATCCGATGATAACTAGGCCTATCATTTACTCAACACGGGCATGTATTACCATTCTACAGAAAGAAACATGTCAAGTAATTGACAATAATTAATGGTAGGAAACCATAGAAAAATACAGGAGCCTAAGACAAAACTCTGGCGGTGCCACACAGAAAGCAAAGCTAGGGCCTACAATAAAATGTGATATTATTGTAATCTGCATGGCAAACAGCATTGACCTAAGTAGTATTCCGTATTGCTCAAACTGATTTTTAGGTCCACAGCAAAATTTCTTCTCATAATACCTTCCTCGGAGATATGCACAATTGAATCTGTTACAATAATATCGTACAATTGAAGCTTCGATTTTACATTTTTTTTATATATGCGAGTTGGCCTAGGCACCTACGTGATATAATTTGACTCTTGAAATAATAATTTTAGCTGTACAGCATAATTAGAACACATAGGCCAACTCACCCATTTCAACTGAAATATGTACCGGTTTAATATTCTGAACAAATCTACTTAGTCTTGAATCGATTCACGACTATTCAATAGTACAATACATTGAGAATATCAACTAGCCCACGCCTGTACTTGTGGGTACACATGTACGGGCATTATCATATTAATTACCACTGACCCTATACCTTATGCCTATGAGTTCAGCTAAGCAAGCTTGGGCAACTGTGATGATATACGATTTCTTGGATAAAAACTTTTGTGACTCAAAGTACAAATTATTCCAATGAAATGGTGTGATTTCAGCCAAGCGATGAAGTTGTCTCTTTCCATTTGCAAGAGATGTCTGCCGAGTCGAGTGAAGGTTGAAGTGCCACGATAGACCGTTCCCACCTAGAATACTCCTAGGCCTCCCTCATCTCTGACTACATACTAGCAATGACAAACACTACAAAGTATACATCATGATATTCATCATATTTGTATTTGAATCTGCTATGAATTGAATAATTGAATATGAATTTGCTAGGCCTTGCCACAAGTGACATCCAAGTGACGCAGACAGGAACGTTATGGTTTATGACAGCTAAGGCGTGCCGTATGCTTCATCAAAGTTAAATCACCGGTACGTAATATGAATAATTAATGTGACCTTTTTTTTAATAACATCAAAATTTGATACAAAATCATTGCTCCCCAATCAAAGCTATGGATGGAATGTAGGATCGTTTGGACAGGGTACCACAAGGGCGATCTCACCACCCCATGTTAATTATTTGAAACCAATTAGCTTCTACATCAGAACTGCGCTGTCTGTGACCCTAATTTTTCGCCGCAGATAGAAGTCTTTCAGTTTTCAAAAGTCCGGAACACATTACTGTACAAGTAGAAACCATTCCCGTGATATATATCCGGACATTTCTATGTTAACAGCCCTCTATGTTCAGCTCTTCTCCTACCTATAGTTTCTATTGCGGCCTTCACTCATTAGTTACTATTTCCATAAGACCAGCGTATATCAGCAGCACGGTGAAGTGATACCAACCTATTTTATCATAATATAAAGAAGGTGCTCCAACTTGGGTCTTGAAAGTGAAATATTTCCGGGGTCAGAATCTGAGTCCTTTGTCGTGATTGCTTGTAGCACAACCCTCGCTTTCATATCGAACTATATAAGATAACAATGCTATATACACGGCCCAGTAGAATTATAATGCTGGCAGTTGTGCATTTGTTTTTTACGAGAATTAATAATTTTGTTAGTTCAACAATGCCACCAGTTCCGTAGCCATTCCTCAGCTACATCTAGTTCACAAGGGAATCCGCTGAATCGTGACATGAAAACTATTGGTGACATGAGACCAGGAGTGTTCAATAAATAAGCGATTATGAAGTGCTAGCTATCTCTATTTAGCAGAAAGAAAATGATATTTGGACAGACATCAGTTATGTGTGTTGAATAAAAACAGTGCCAAATTATCAGTGGTAGGCCTAATTTGTAGGCCTAATATGATAATCTAAAAATACTGTATTCAGTGAAATATTGGTGGGCTCCGAGTGTACATTCACAAAACGACCAGACCTCACAAGGACATTGGGCTAGTTGTATGAAATATATCCAGATGAAAATGGAAAACTTTTTCAAACTAGTATAAATCAGTGTGTGAAAAAGAATTGAGTTGAACTACTTTAGGAAACTCGCATATCACAAATATCAAGACTTCTCTTCCAAAAGCATTCGTAGTTGCTAGATTTCTTACTTTATTTATTTTTATTTTTTTTCATATTGGGTTTTAACGACGCATTATACTGATGGCTACGATCTATTGGCGTCGGTGGATGAAGAATGAGATGATGGAATGATGAGATGAAAGGTTATTTTATTAGGTGTTTTGGATGGTGGGAAGGAGTCGGTCGTGGCCTGTTGATAAGGAACCATCCCAGTATTAACCTGAACGACAGAGGGAAACCACGAAAAATCCCTATCAGGATGGTCGACCATGGCGGGAATCGAACCCCGGTCTTCCGAATGACGGTTTAGTGTGTTATCACTCGGCCACGTGTCTCGGTTTTATTTTATCTTCAAGTTTATTGTATAATCTTATTCCACTGTAGAAGAGTGTCTTGTGACCACTGCTTTTCATTTTACCTTGTGAATACAATTTATTTGCATTTCTAGGATTGTAATTATGGATCTCACTTGGCATAACAAATGTTTTCAGATAGTTAATTTGGTACCTAGCCTTTAGTAATTTTGACCACAAATGATAGCACAAACATCGCCAATCTTTGTTGATGATGGGACACAATATATAAATTGTCTACAGGAACCAAGAAGAGATTAAAATTGATGTTGACTATACATCAACAAAAATACACAATATATAAATTGTCTACAGGAACCAAGAAGAGATTAAAATTGATGTTGACTATATAACTATAAGTGCATTATTCCAAAATCTTCAGTGTGTAGACTACCTACTTCAAAATTATTGAAATATATCCATGGGCCTATAGGCTTACCTTCACTTTGTTTGCATTAAAAAACATCATATGTCATGACGGGAGGACTGGGGAAATATTCCAGCCCTGGCAAATCTTCTCAAACAGCCCCAGGGTACTGTTGTAGAGCATCAAGTAGAAGTGAACTTCTAAACAATTTCCCTATTTCATTCAAAAATAACCATGAGCATGTCACAAAGCGGATGAAATTGAAAATAGATATGTTGAAAAAAAATCTGCGAGGTGTTTAAACTTATGATTTCACACATTTCTCGGAATTTTCGGTTCAATCGGGTTAGCCGTTTTGAAGGAGAAAAAAAAATGTGTCAAAATCATACCTACACGCTCATACAGTACAACGCATTTATGGCATTTTCCTAGTTAATTGAACCACGTAGGCCTCTCCCGGTTTCCTCTCCGCTCGACATGAAGTGAATGTGAAATCAATTAGTCTGATCTTGGTCCCAGATTTTCAGTCTACATAATACAGATAACTCATTCAAAAATATAATAGTGACAATGTTGATATAAGACAAAATTCCTTGAATATAAATAATGTATCTTCAAAGGTTATTGAATTATGAATTATCATTTGAATAGTTATCATAAGAATGAATAATACGGGCAGTGATATCATGACCGCGATGTTTCGGTCTATGACTATAAATTGCCAAAATAACGCTCTCTAACAACGTGACTACTGTAGCTCATGGATTAGCACAGCTGACTCCCATGCCATGGGAACTGTGATCGAATCCCGCCTGTGACTGATTTTTGATTTTTTTTTAATTGGTTCCTCTAGTTTATATATGAAGGAAGCTCCGGACAGAGTGCGCTAGCAGCGGACTTCCCCAGTTTTATAACTGTCTGCTTATGAGCCATGTTATCGAGTGATTTATGTATGGTCGACTACGTCCGTGAAGTTGTCACACGTGTACGGTCACATGTTAGAATATGGAAATATTATTTCACCATTGGTTAGTGCTACGTTAGTGCCCGTTAGAGCTGTAAAATTTTCCGTCAGTGCAGCTTTAGTTTCGCCGTCATGACGAATTCAATTTTTAGAACCAGCCCCTCACATATCTTCGAAATTCCAACAGTATACGTTAGTGCCCGTTAGTGCCGTAAACATTTTCGTTGGTGCCGCTTTGATTTCGCCGTTATAGCGCGTTGTCCATGTGAGGGGCCAACTTCACGCCAGCCCTTCACATATCTCCGATCTTGAAAATTTCAACGGCATTCATTGATGCTACGTTAGTGCTCGTTAGTGCCATGAATTTTTTCGTTGGTGCTGCTTCAGTTTCACCGTCATGACGAATTCAATTTTCAGAACCAGCGCCTCACATATCTCCGATCTTTAGAATTCTAACGCTATTCGTTAGTGCCGTGAGAGAATCGTTAGTACCACTTCGGTTTCGCCAGTACGACGCGTTGTCAACGTGAGGGGCCAACTTCACGCCAGCCACTCACATTTATCACTGATCTTGAGAATTCCAACGGCATTCGTTAGAACATTTGCGTAAATGCCACTTTGGTTTCGCCAGTCCCTCACATATCTCTGATCTTGAAAATTCCAACGGCATTTGTTAGAAGAATTTTGTTACGGCCGCTTTGGTTTTGCCATTATAACGCGTTGTCCATGTGAGGGGCCAGTTCTTCACGCCAGCTCCTTACATGGACCACGTGCTATAACGTCAAAACCAGAGCGGCACTAACGAAAAATGTTTACGGCACCAACGTGCACTAACACAACACTAACGAATGCCGTTGGAATTTTCAAGATCGGAGATATGTTAGGGGCTGACGTGAAGTTGACCCCTCACATTGACAACGCGTCGTAGCAGCGAAACCGAAAAGGTATTAACGATTTTTTCTTCCGCACCAACGGGCACTAACGCACCACTTATAAATGCCGTTGGAATTTTCAAGGTCGGAGATATGTGAGGGGCTGGCGTGAAGTTGGCTTCTCACATTGACAACGCGTCGTAAGGGTGAAACCGAAGCGGTACTAAAGATTTTCTCACGGCACTAACGGGCACCAACGTAGCATCAACTTATACAGTTGGAATTCTCAAGATCAGAGATATGTGAGGGGCTGGTTCTAAAAATTGAATTCGTCGTGACGGCGAAACTAGAGCGGCACTAACGGTAAATTTCACGGGACTAACATAGCACTATTGAATGCCGTTGAAATTTTCAAGATCGGAAATATGTAAACTGAGATGTAAATTTGTACACAACACAATAACAATACTGTAACAGCTGAAAAGTCGACCGTGCAGGGCTATGGCGCACTTGCGCCAAGAGTGAGAACATTGTGTAGTGAAGAACGCCATTATGTGGACCAAGCCAGGTTGCGGACAGTAAGTTAGGTTATTGGGTTAGGTTTGATACTCGCGAATACCGCCGGCAGGCGGAACGGAGCTTACATAACGTGTTCATTTATTGGTAACTGGTGTCTGGTGTACTCTAGCAGTGAAAATTACAACTAGACTATCCTCCCGAACGAAAGTGAACGAATCCTACGTAACTAACACAAACAACCAATGACAACGCTGAACGTACAATCTATTTATGTGTATTAATACGGCTGACTGTATGATTATTCACAGCCTTCAATCTATTCCTCTATGTTAGGCCCAACTCATTATCATTACTCTATGGTGAGAGGTAGGCCTGAATAATAGGGTAATGTTTTATAGGCTTTCAAGATTTTGTACTTTTCAACGGCGGTCATGATTAGGTAGGGGAAGGTTTGTGTCGAATGCTCAAACCATGAATGTATGAATATTAGGGGTTTACGGCACGTCAACGACGTGGTTATTCTGCTCTGCTCAAACCATCATCTTGGTCCAAGGCCTATCACAACCTAACATGACCCCAACATCTGAATCATGAATTCGATAAATTGGCCCGGTATTTACCACCAGGCCATGACTCTATGACAAGCGGCAGTGAAACTACTTTTATACTGTTCATAACAAACCTCCAAAAACCAACCTAGCCTTTCTAGGGCCCATGATTAGTTGTTGGAGACAATAGAATAGGGCCTAGCTTAGCTTCGAGTGTGTAGTTAGGTTAGGTTATAACACATCAAATTCAATGTCTATGGCCCATTTTACAATACTGACATGATTTGTGTCACTTTTACGGTATTCGATAATGATGAGGCCGTCTTTGGAGGTCCCTTAAATTTGTTCAATTCATGTACACAGTTCCGCGCAAGGTTCATTGGCAATCTGAACCTTGCACAAAATCTTGCACCACTCAATTTAAATGCATCCCGATGTATTTTGTTCAGCCACTCTTTCATGTACATGTTATCTTCCTCCGCAATTGCACCCATGACATAATACCAGAGCCATGAGAGACAGTAGGCCTAAACGATAAAAATTGGCGTGAAAGTTTGGTTAGGTTCTCACAACCCGAATCAAGCGCCCGAGCCTGTTGTCACACGGTTAGCGGTAGGGGAGGAGTTACACGTGCCGAAGTGGGGTGAGCCTGTTGTCGCAGGGTTAGCGGTAGGGGAGGAGTTACACGAGCTGAAGTGCGGTCCTGTGACCATCCGAATGTTGTGCCGGGATGTACGCAAACTTGTTTAAAGAGATATTATCGTAGGCCTATACAAGTTTTTGTGGAATTATACAAGTTTATAATATTTATGTAATAATTAAGTAGAACGAATAGGTCTAGGCCTAGTACTAACTAGTAAGAATTATAATGTTGAGTTATCCGGATTTTTTTTTTTTTTGGCATTTCCTACCTGAATTTGCGCTTGAAGGCCTTTGATGTAGTAGCTGAGGAAATGGGTCATGCGGTTGGGGTGACAGCTATTTCTAATAATCAAGCTACCACCAGCACCCGGACAATATGAAGTATGCGTCGGTGGGAAACCTTCAGCACCCGGTCTGCATGAAGTAAGCGTCGGGAATCCAGATTCCAACAAAGCCAACCCCCCCCCCCCCAAAAGCTAAAAAGTAAAAAATGCATTTAAAATGATTCTTAGGGGTAAGTGAACTCATTTGGGTGGGTTGAGTGGATCATCAATCAATTATCCACCCCCGAACATTTTTTGGTGCAAAAAACATCCCCCAACGATATAATTTTTTTTCAATTACTAAGATCGGGTGCTGGAATCAGACCCCTATTATAGGGGTTGTTTCAATTTCTGCAACTTGATAATTCATGAAAAGCGGTTGGTGAACCAACTCTGATTCGTTTTCCCTCTCTATTTTTTTTTGTATGACGCTCGTTCAGGAGAAAGTCATCCCTTAGCACGTTGATATTTTCACCATTCTGGGTGCTGGAACCAGACCCTTATTTGAGGGGTTGTTGTTCGAATTTCCGCAACAAACTGCCTCATATGGGGTGGTTGGTTGATCAATGATATTTTGTTTTCCACCCCTAAATTTTTTTGTATGACGCTCGTTTGGGTGAGATTCATCCCCTATAACGGATTCGGGTTTTTCGATTACCGGACCCATATTGGACGGGTTGTTGGAATTTCCGCAAAATAATGACTCATATGGGGTGGTTGGTCATTCTGTTTTCCACCTCAAACTTTTTTTGTATGATGCTCGTTTGGGAGAAATTCATCCCTCAACAGGTTGATATTTTCACAATTTTGGGTGCTGGAACCAGACCCCTATTTGAGGGGTTGTTTGAATTTCTGCACAGAATGACCCATATAGGGTAGTTAGTTAATCGATAGAATGTTGTTTTTCCTTCCTAACTTTCATTGTATGACGCTCGTTTGGGTGAGATTCATCCCCTAACGGATTCGGGTTTTTCGATTACCGGACCCCTATTGGACGGGTTGTTGGAATTTCCGCAAAATAATGACTCATATGGGGTGGTTGGTCATTCTGTTTTCCACCTCAAACTTTTTTTGTATGATGCTCGTTTGGGAGAAATTCATCCCTCAACAGGTTGATATTTTCACAATTTTGGGTGCTGGAACCAGACCCCTATTTTAGGGGTTGTTTGAATTTCTGCACAGAATGACCCATATAGAGTAGTTAGTTAATCGATAGAATGTTGTTTTTCCTTCCTAACTTTCATTGTATGACGCTCGGTTGGGTGAGATTCATCCCCTAACGGATTCGCGTTTTTCGATTACCTGACCCATATTGGAGGGGTTGTTGGAATTTCCACAACATAATAATCATATGAGGTGGTTGGTGGAACAACTTCATCTTGTTTTCCACCCCAAACTTTCCTTGTATGACGCTCGTTCAGGAGAAATTCATCCCTTAGCAGGTTGATATTTTCACAATTCTGGGTGATGGAATCAGGCCCCTATTTGAGGGTTTGTTTGAATTTCTTTGACAAAATGGCCCATATGGAATGGTCAGTTGATCGATTACATTTTGTCTTTCACCCCTAATCTTTTTTTGTATGACGCTCGTTCGAGTGAGAATCATCCCCTACCCCATCCGCGTTTTTCGATTACCGGACCCATATTGGAGGGGTTGTTTGAATTTCTTCAACCAAACGACTCCAATGGGGTGGTTTTTGGAACAACCTCATTTTGTCATCCACCCCGCACTTTTTTTGTATGACGCTCGTTTCGGTGAGATTCATCCCCTAACGGATTCACGTTTTTCGCTAACCGGACCCCATTGGAGGGGTTGTTCGTATTTCTGCAACATAATGACTCATATGGGGAGATTTGGTGAACCAACCCCATTTTGTTTTCTATATTCAACCTTTTTTTGTGTGACGCTCGTGTGAGAGAAACGTATCCCTTAAGAGGCCGCAGGCGCTCGTATTTCCCGCCGCAAACTCTCACGGCCGTAATTTTTGTGATATCAATATGAGTGTTTTTGCATTCTGTTAGTAATTGAAAAATGAAGGTTACCGTAAATACAGAATTTTGAATCAAAAATTTGTGATTTTTCAAATTCTTCAAATGGTAAATGGAAAAATTTCTAATTTACGAAAACCTAGATTCATATTTTCTTATACCGAAAAAAAACATAGAATGTGAAATATATCAGGAGTGTGAGCTAGGGAATTGACGGCTATTTATGTGAATCTGAATTCGGCGGGCTAGTCTATGGGTGGCGCCTAGCACACGATGCATGTTAAACTAGAGTCTGAAGCGAGCGAACAACGAGCCCTTGTAGAGCGCCTGCGGCCTCTTAACAGGTTGATATCTCACTATTCTGGGTGCTGGAACAAGACCCCTATTCGAGGCTTTGTTTTTAATTCTGCTTCGAAATGACTCATAGGCCTATAGGGTGGTTAGTTGATGGATCCAATTTTGTTTTCCACCCCTACCTTTTGTTGTATGACGCTCGTTTCGGTGATATTGATCCCCCAACGGATTCGCGTTTTTCGAATAACGGACCCCTATTGGAGGGGTTAGTTGAATTTCTGCAACATAATGACTCATCTAGGATGGTTGGTGGACCAACTCCATGTTGATTTTCATCCTCAATTTTTCTGTTTGATTCTCGTTTAAGAGAAATATATTCCCTAATGGGTTGATGTATCATTTTCGTCAATTGATGTTTTTCGGATTTTTTCCCAACATTCATGGAATATGACTTCCGATTTCACGTGCTGAAAAACTGGCCCAATCGGGGGAACGGTGTGGAAATGACGAGCATCGAACTTTCGGAAAAAATTGTTTTGCTTTCAATTTCCAGGTCCAAGTTGATATAGCATATTATCCTACCCTGACCTGAATGACCAGTTCGAAACTCAGAATCATCTTTCTCCCTATCGATCTCCTCGACCCGATGGCGGTCATTTCGAGTCGTTTTTTGCGTCGACGGACACTGCAACAGCCGCAGCGCCGCCAACCGTTTTCAACTAGGCCGAAAAAACCGTGAAAAAAAAAACATTTCGTCAATTAATTTTTTTTTCGAATTTTTTTTTTCGACAATCCTACATTAGGAATCTGATTTCACGTGCTGAAAAACTGGTTCAATCGGGAAACCGATGTGAAAATGACGAGCATCTATTTCACTTTCGGAAAAAATTGTTTTGTTCTCGATATATCCCGGTCCAGGTTTGTATCACATATTATCCTACCCCGACCTGAATGACCAGTTCGAAACCCAAAATTTGCTTTCTCCTTATCGATCTCCTCGACATGATGACGGCGATTTTGTGTCGGTTTTCGCGTCAACGGCCACTGCAGCGACCGCGACAGCACCGGCCGACGTTTAATGGGTATACAAACCCCTGAAAAAACATTCTCGTCAATTGATATTTTTTCGGAGCTTTTCTCTTGACATTCGTAGATTATGACATCCGATTTCACGTGCTGAAATATTGGCCAAATCAGGCGAAAATGTGGAAATGGCGAGCATTCAACTTTCGGACAAAATTTGTGCTGACATTTCTGACACGCGTATTAAATGAACCATACGAAATATCGCTGGAAATTCAACGAATAGATGCTGAAGGGACCCCCTCCCCAGTCCCCACCAAAAAGAGGGATTTCCCACCCTTCAATTTTCGAGTTTCTCTTATACCCTCTTGGTGACAATTCGAAAAAATGAGGGGTATTTTCACAGCCTTCTGGCGGTCGAACGGGATTCTTCAGAGATATGCCGTGCCCATATCGTGTTAATTGGATTGTGCCTAATCCAGAAATGAGCACATCGAAGAGATCCAAACAAAACTCTGGAAGATATAGGCGAAAAACGTGAACCATGTCGTAGTGCCATAAGACCAATGTTAAATCACAATGACTGATTTTTTTACAAGTCAATTAACATTGGCCTCAAGAGGCTCACGACATGGTTCCCGTTTTTCGCCTATATCTTCTAAACATTCGTTTGGATTTCTTCGGGGTGATCATTTCTGTGATAAGCACAGTCCAATTACGCCGAATCTGGACACGGCATTGTCATGAAAAATGTATTTCGTCCGCAAGAGCCCCAGAGGTTCATCCTTATAGATTTGCTCACTTCTATGGATCCATATGAAACAGGCAATATTAATATGATATGTACATTATATTTTCAATCCTTCAAAATATATCACAGCTAAAACAGGTCTGTGATGTATCAATGTGTAATGACTCGACGTTTACATTATCATTGAGTTCATGACTACTAAAAACTCAATGACATTATGGTAGTAACCACTCTTGTCAGGGGAACTGTTCCTAATGTGTGTTCTTACAAATGAAATAATAATGAATAACATCATGAATAATTTGAATTCAATAAATCCAAATAAAAGATCTAAATAATAAAATTGCAATATATTTTATAATTTGGTTCATTGTGTGGTTCAAGTTGAATCGTTGCATCACTCACACGCTCAGATGAATGTACTATAGGCCATTTGTTCATGTTTTGAGAATAACATGCATGATGACTATCAAAACATTGTGTGGTGCACAAAACTGAGACCACTATACATACAAATATTGCTTTTGTACTCCTTTTTAGGTTTCTGTAAACAATACAAGGTTGTGATACGAAGTTTTATTTCACTGGAAGCAATATATATATATATATATATATATATATATATATATATATATATATATATATATATATATATATATATATATATATATATAGAGAGAGAGAGATATGAATATATATATATATATATATATATATATATATATATATATATATATATCTTCATATATATATATATATCGTATTATATATATATTTTATTTATATTCTATATATATATATATATATTTATATATATATGTATATATATATATATATATATATATATATATATATATATATATATATATATATATATATATGTATATATATATATATATATATATATATATATATATATATATATATATATATATATATATATATATATATATATATATATATATATATATTGAATGTTTTCTTCCAACAGAAGCATTTGAACCACCCTACTTGATCTAGAGGTAGCACATCTGCTTCTGGTTTCAGGGCCACAGGTTCAAATCCTACGTAAGGTATGGGTTTTTAAAATGTCCCTCCATCTATCATCACCTCACTATTTCTTCATCACCTGCTCATTCATACTGTTCATAACCTAGCTGTTGGTGGGGTAGTCAAGCAACATAAAAAAGCATATGATAAGAGTTTTAGATTATTACGCATATAAGCAAAATATTGAAAGTACTCGACTCTGTTGACAGGAGATTTTAATTTGGGATTTTCTGTCGATAGAAGAAATCATGTAACGTTTTTTGTGAATAGAAGCAATGTATTCAAGATTTCTTTCGATAGAAACAATCAATTTCAGAATTTATTTCCACTGAAGAATCTATTCAAGGTTTTCTGTCAATAGAGGCAATCAATTCAAGGTTTTTTTCTATATGAGGGCGTCCAAGGGTGCGCTCGCTCACCTTTCTTATCTCCCGCTCATCTGTACCCTCCATAACCTAGCTGTTGGTGGGGTCGTTGAGCAACATAGAAAAATAAGCATTCAATAAAAGTATTAGATTATTACGCCTTTAAGTAAAATATCAAAGGTGGGTCTACTCTACTCTGTTGATGAGAAAAGTTAATTCAGGATTTCATGTCAATAGAAGAAATGATGTTACGTTTTTTCGTAAATAGAAGCAATGTATTTAAGATTTCTGTCAAAAGAAACAATCAATTCAGGAATTTATTCTTACAGAAGAATCCATTTAAGGTTTTCTGTCAATGGTTGCAATCAATTTAAGGTTCAATTTTCTATATGAGGGCGTCCAAGGGTGAGCTACCTCACCCTCGTTAGTTCTCCAAATGATTTTCGTCAAAACAATACGATAAATTCTGTATTTTTGTATTAATCTTTGTGAAAATAGTTGATTTGTGTTCGGAATTATTTTCAATTTATTAATTTCGAAATGCATTTCATCTCGTTTTCGTATTGAGACTATTAGTCCTCTGGTGATCCATGGCTTCACCTTCTCAAATTTAGCACTGCTATTCGATTTCTCACAGTCATAGGAGGTGTCTATATGTTTACCAAGTCTATTATAAAAATGTTCAAGATAATTATTCACATCCAAATTGTTGTATACGTCATCCCATGTTTCGCGTTCTACACTTCGTTTAAGTCTATCGATGTTGAATATTTTCATACTTTTTTCCTCGGTTTGGTTATTTCTGTTTGCTATGGGTGTATTATCGTTATGTGTCGGTTTAGGTTCCCAGCCAAATATAACTGTAAAATGATCTGTAATTGTGGATTTATATAAACATGTAAGGGCTGACTTCTTGGATTTTGTTTTCATAAATATGTAGTCTAAACATGTGCTACTCTGTAAGGTCACTCTGGTAGATGCATTGACACAACATGCATAACCATTCGAGTGAAGTAAGTTAAGATAATCATTTTGAATCCCAGGCATATTTTCAGCTAATATGTTAATATTAATATCTCCTATAATTATTTGATGCGTAAACTGAGGAAGATTTGCTATCACAACTTCTAATTCATCCACAAAGTGTGAGCTGCTTTTTGAAGGCGAACGATACACACAAAGCACAGAGTACGTTTCATTTCCAAGTGTAAACACAACACGTGCAGCATTTGCAATAATAGAGATACATTCGGAGTCAATTTTATATGAATTATTACGATCATTATTTATGAGTATCACTAGACCATCAAAGTTAGAGTGTATCGAGTTGAAGAAGGAAGTTGTATAACCAGGTAAGTTGAATGGTTCGTCTGTTAATAGATGCGTCTCTGTTAAAACAATGGCATCGAATTTAAATTTAAACTGATAGAGTGTGATACAAAATTCATCAAAATGCAGCCTCAAACGTCTAATATTTAGATGGATAATTTTGAATTCATTCTGATTCTTATCTCCATACAAATTATCCACTAGGTATGTTTGGTCGACAATGTGAAACTTGTTTTTATCATGACCAAACTCGGGCCATTCATCCCAGAGTACCATAGAAGGTAAACTTTGAATCTCTGTAAATAAACAAGAAGATCACTGTAAATAGTATGCCAAATTACTCTAGTGGTATGTCAGAGGGCTTGCAAATAGACAAAACAGGCGAACGTTCGTCCTTACGTAGATATATTCTCCCAGCTCTAACCCAGGCGAACTGATATCGTAATTGCTGTTTGGCGTTTCGCGCCAACCAAAATAGGTTTTTATTGTCTCTAGAAAGATGCTCGTTGACGTAGATATTGCTTTTCGAATTAAATCCAATCTCACACGCTAGCAATGTTTTCTTCGACCTCCTCTTACTTCCAATGATATTTTCTTTGTCACGACGCGAGAATAGTTTTGCTATAATTGTGGGTGGTTTGTTAGGGGTTCTGTTGTGTAGTCCAACTCTATGACAGACATCTATATCACCCTCAGCAAGGTGACAGCCCAAGGAGTTTGCGATGCTAGTAACAATGTGGTACACGTCTTCCTCTTCTTCGTACGGCACCCCTTGGATTTCCAAGTTATAGTTGCGAGAGTATTGTTCAAGTTCGTTTATTCGGGTAGAGAGTTTCTCGTTTTCTTTCTTCAAATCTTGGTTTTCTTTTTTGCATGTGGAGATATCTTCAATGAGTGTCTCGATTCTGGATGTTTGTAGTTTACTTTCTTTTAAAAGTTCTTTCTGCGTCAGCGCCTGTTCCCCGGGAGTTTTTGTAATGCCCTGAAGAGACACTAGGATTCCTCTGATAGCATCAGACATCACCATGTTAGACGAGTCATTTTCACCTGATAACCCAGCGGTAATCTCGGCCAATTTCTCATTAATTTTAGCGGGGACACTTTGCTCAGAATCCGAAAACACCTCCGAATTGCTATTGTTCCTTGTTTTTGCTTCACTTGCCTTCGACATAGCGACCGTTGAAACTGCAGAGTATTAGCATCAGGTTCATTCGTTATATTGGACCACCCTTTTACTCACGTGATTTCTGATGATATTATAGGTACAACAAAAGAAAAGTTTATTCATTATTGTCATAACAATGCACCACTTGTTTGTTCACTACACATGGACGACGTACATACGTAGCTAACTGCTCGTGATGTTGTAACGTATACCCCTCTCAACATTATACAGCACAACTCTATAGCACACACAACCTTCTCGACCGAGCGACTATGTATGAACGAGAAGAAATGGGATTTATTTCAGAGTCCCTGAATCAATACTATTCGAACAGGTGGTAGTGGCCTTTAGACCTGTTTCAGGAGCTCAGTGATTGGCTGATAAGGGTTGCATATGATAACAAGATATTCAGAAAGAACCACACCACCACGTGCTTCTCCATGTGGTCTTGTTTTCAGTTGGTATTTCCACCTTGAAATATATATCACATGATGACCAAGGGTTGACCTGTCGACTGACGATGATGGGTAGCGTATGGACTGGGTTTCATCCTAATCTATCCATGCAGTTTGTCTATGTGCTATATAGGAATTGTAATCAGACCAAGTGAAACTCATTCCAAAAATGTAAAATAAGCGCATGAGACATGATTCTGCGGAATGATGTGACATATCAAAATCAGAATGGAGACGGATCAGAGATACGTTAACACTTTCAAAGAGTGGTATAGTGAAACTATTTCGAGTTATTTATTGAAAAATTTCATAGGTATGGGCCCTACATTACAGCTGGAAGTATACAGCCCTACTGCTGGAAAAACATGTCTTCATCTGTGTGCATACCGTGGAAATTATATTCCAAAACTTAAATAGTTTCAACTCAAACCAACTTGAGTGTGATAAGAATATTATTCTGTATTTTTGAACGAACTTTAGCGAGGATTCAATTTGACAAACTGAAAAAAATGGTGTTCGTTCTTATGTTGTCTTTTCATGTCTTTTTGTCGGTTCCCCACAGGTCAAACGGCTACATCTATCAACTTCTTTCATTAAAGTTCCTCATCTAACTCAGATCTGTATAGTTTTGTGGCATTATCGAGTGGTAACTTTCATTCTTATGAATTTTGAAAATTTTGAAAATACTCGCTAGAATAACACAGAGCAAAAAAAAGAATATTTTTTTTGAAAGGGATGAAATTTCGCGTGCAGTTGAATCACATTTTGATACACATTTCTGGAAATTTTCAGTTCGATCGGGTCGGCCATTTTGAAAAAAAAATGTGCTGAATTGGTACCACCGAAGCAGGTTATACCCATTCAAAACTCAAATATCATCCAATTGGTGAATGTAGGCAGAAGTTTTGCAATCATGGGATCTTATATATATATATATATATATATATATATATATATATTTATATATATATATATATATATATATATATATATATATATATATATATATATATATATATATATATATATATATATATATATATATACATATATATAAATATATATATATATATATATATATATATATATATATATATATATATATATATATATAAATATATATATATATATATATATATATATATATATATATATATATATGAATATGGATATATATATATATATATATATATATATATATATATATATATATATATATATATATATATATGTATATATATATATATATATATATATATATATATATATATATACATATATATATATATATATATATATATATATATATATATATATATATATATGTGTGTGTGTGATTTCAAATTTCATTCTACATTATGCATATTTGTGAATGGAGACATCTGTCGGGTGTTTCTAAAACATTTGTTCCATGAAGTTGTTTTTGGAATGAAACACAATTTACTCTGCAATGGTCAACTATTAGTGTTGACGTCACCACTTGTATAGGCCTATTCGTAAACTCTAATGAGTGCGTATTTTTCATTCGTTCGTTGTTCAGGATCACTTCATACAAGGTTGAAAACGATCTCCCACCTAATCTTACGAGCCATGGTGGCGCGGAATAGCAGAAAATGGAATAACGGCAAATGAATCGTGAATAACTTGGTCTGTTCAAAAGTGAATGAAAAAGTATATTTGCTGTTATTCCGGGGAATAACAGCAAATGATTTGTTTTGCTTCATCAGTGGAATAACAGCAAATAAGATTGTTAGCAGCTGTTCCAGTCAGATGTTTCGCATATAAACCCATTTGTCGTTATTCCATGGAATAACAGCAAATATAATGTTCAAAAATATTTCACAATTTTCTTTCACCGTTTAACACGTTCTCGTATTGGCCGTTTATTGCTCACACATGCCTCCCTCTTCACACAAGAGAAGATAGTATCCAGGTGTGATAACTGTGGGTAAATTTTGACCATCAAACACATTTTAATCAAATGTGATAAATATACGACCATCAGGCAACAGTTTTCGATGAACGACTCCCTCTCGAAGATCCTGAAGAACAATAGTAGACAAATTGATGGGATTTTTGAATTTCTTAGCCGAGCCAAGTGACTGGACACATTTTAACATCGTGTTCTTCGTTATTCATCATATGCCGTCCTGCATTTTGTGTTGTTTATTATGGCCTTATACATCGTACATATATTTTCTCCTTGATAAAAGCAATGAGTTCATCAGATATGTTCAACATGAGAATATATTTAACTGGATTTTTAAAATATATATTGAGTTTTAATGACGCACTATACCGATGGCTACGATCCATTGGCGAAGGTGGATGATGAATGAGATGATGGGATGATGAGATGAAATGGTATTTCATCAGTTGTTTTGGATGGGGGGAAGAAGTCTGGCGTGGCCTGTTTTTAATGAACCATCCCAGTATCAACCTGAACGACAGAGGGAAACCACGAAAAAGCCCTGTCAGGATGGTCGACCAAGGCGGGAATCGAGCTTCGGTCTCCCGAATGACGTTTTACTATAGCTATGTAGTCTCAATATTGATGCTGCTTCATGTGTGTTTGTCTTTTTACACCTTACACATATTTCAACCACATTGTGATATTCATTCATTACATCGGAGTATTCTGAGAGGAGGATCTCAGAACATCCACAAATACGATAACCAGACGCTAAATGACCTCGCTGTCGACGCGCCTTGAAACCCCAACATTCATTAATTCGTTATAAAAAGTGAAAGAAAAGTAGCTCACCTAATTTCTACTTTGAATTTGCTGAAGAATGTCAAATAGGTATTTGCTATCATTCCAATCGGAATAATAGCAGATTAGGTTTGCCATTATTCCAGTGGAACAACAGCGAATGAACTTTTGCCGATATTCCAGTTTGTATCAAGACCCAAAATTATATTTGCTGTTATTCCAGTGGAACTACAGCAAACTAAATTTTGCCTTTATTCCAATTTCGAAAGAGTCGATATTTGTTTTCGCTGTTATTTCAATTGGAATAACAGCAAACAACGATTTGCTGTTTTTCCAGTGGAATAATAGCAAATGAACGTTTGACATTATTCCAGTTTTGATATTGGGTATAGTCAATATCAAAATTTGTATTCGCTGTTCTCTCAAGTCAAATAGCAGCAAACGAATATTCGACGTTACACCAGTAGTACAGCAGCAAACTTATTTTTGCTGTTAGAGCAAATGTTTGTTACAGCAAACGTTCGTTTGCTATTATTCCACTGGAAGAACGGCAAATCGTCGTTTGCTGTTATCACAATTGGAATAACAATGAATACAAATATCGACTTTTTCAAAACTGGAATAACGGCAAGAGTTAGTTTGCTGTTGTTCCACTGGAATAACGTCAAATCCGCATTTTCTGTTATTTCACCTGGGATAACAGCAAATACAAATATTGCTTCAGAAAAAATAGAATGAGGGCAGAATTAATTCGCTATCATTCCCCTGGAAGAACGGCAAATCGTTGTTTGCTGTTATTCCAATTGGAATAACACCAAATGGAAATATCAACGTTTCAAAAACTGGAATAATGGCGAGAGTTAGTTTGCTGTTGTTCCACTGAAATAATTTCAAAGCTTCTTCTGCTGTTATTCCAATTGGAATAACAGCAAACGCAATTTTGAGTCCTAATACAAATTGTCCATCAAAGAAACTGGAATAACGTCAAAAGTTCATTTGCTGTTGATCCACTAGAATAATGTCAAACTTTTTTGTTGCTGTTATTCCGATTAGAATAATAGCAAGCAAATATCTATTTGACGTTCTACCGAAAATTAGAAGTGGAAATTAAGTGATCTACTCTTCTCTTACTTTTCATAACGGTGGAAGAAAAATGTGAAATATTTTGGTAAATTCCATTTTCTGTTATTCCATGGAATAACGGCAAATGGATTCATATGCGAAACATCTGACTGGAACAACAGCAAATACTCTTATCTGCTGTTATTCCACTGGAATAACGGCAAATGGATTCATTCGCGAAACATCTGACTGGAACAACAGCAAACACTTTTATTTGCTGGTGCTATTATTCCACTGGAGTAACGGCAAAAAATCATTTGCTGTTATTCCTTGGAATAACAGCAGATATACTTCTTCGTTCACTTCTGAGAAGACCAAGTTACATGATCCATTTGCCGTTATTCCATCTGCTGCTATTCCATCTCCCCCGAGCCATCACCAATGGGCAATGAGGAAAAGAGCCCGATAAGATTCAGTGATGTAATACAAAATTCCAATTTGTATTAGAGATGGTATAGGCATAGGCCCACTCCTACATATCCCCAAATGTCTTTTGAACATGATTTATGATCGATCTTCAAACTTCCTCGTAGTATTGACTGCTTTGAATAAATGTTGTGCAAAAGTTGAGTTTTACTTCTGTGAATAAGAGCAATTCATGAACGTATGCAGTATGCATGTTACTGAAGCATGCACACGTTTTCACATGTCAAATTTGGTTTTGACGTAATAATCCAATTCGAAATTAGGGAAAAAATGAATTGACTCTTGTAAAATGTAGGGTAACTGTTAACGGATACCTTTGATTCAAAATCTATATGGAATTACTTCTCGTTCCTGGAGACGAAATATCGAGTGAGTAAGCCAACAAACAGTTGGTTCTACGATGAATCAGGTTTAAACTTGGAAATATTATGAACAAAATCCAGTATCGCACATATAAAAAGCACGTGTAGGGGTGGATCTAGAATATGTGAACAGGAATGCAATCAACCAATCAGTTCATAGCTGAAACTGGTTCAGATCCCAGTACTACACAAGAAATAAACGTTGACCGGAGGACATAGACTGGCAATCCCAATTTTTGTGCTGTCAATTGTACATACAAATTCTTAACGAATTATGAATCCACTATTATCATAATATCCTAATATCGGATATAACAATATAACACATAAAAATAATAATAATATATTTTGATGATAGAAAAATATAATTGCTATGAAATATGATACTTCTTGATGCATGTGTGAAGCTCACATGAGGAAACAAATCCTTGTGTGTGAGCCAACCAATGAAAAATTTCCAATGAAATGTGTGATGACTCGTGGTCGTAGAGAAGGTGGCTCACTTGCATCACACTTGTTGTCCCAGGTCATCTGGACACTGAACATTGCAATGGGACAACTACATTTTCCTCTTCCTACTTCTGAGTGTGACGTCTCATTCCGAACAGAAAATCACTCGCCTCGTTCACTTCACGACCTTCGTGCAAACACACCATTCATCAGCCAATACTTCATCGTCAAGTAATTATTTGATCAATCGAAATTCGAAGAGCGATTCATTCTTCAATCCCTTCATTCTCATCATTGATGAATACAATGTTGTTACATATATATATATATATATATATATATATATATATATATATATATATATATATATATATATATATATATATATATATATATATATATATATATATATATATATAAATATATATATATATATATATATATATATATATATATATATATATATATATATATATATATATATTTAAATTAAACCAATGCAATTCAAGCAATTTGTGATGAAATATAATGATTATAGAGCATGCATTGTGTATTGGTTCACTCGTGGATATTATGTGATTGAGGCTATGGACTCGATTTTAAATGGTACAGGCGCGTGAGTGATGCATTCAATATATTGGTCACAATGGCTTCCGATGCATTCGAATGGGGTACATCCTATATACTGAATATGAAATCAAAGTTCCAAGAATGAAGAAACAACATGATATTGGTTATTGTTCTAAGAATATGAAATACTGATTCACGTTGTTGATGCTAAGGGTGCCGTGAGGAGAAAAAATTAAATTAGTTGACTGTCTTTCTGGAGAATGAGATATAGTGCTCAAGGACTTACTGTCCTATTCGAAGCGATGCGTCATGATAGGCGATGTCAGAACTCAACGCGAAGACGTGAAAGGAAGAAAACTCACTGCATTGCAAGAATCAGGGATAATCACCCGTATGGTCAAGAAACAATGATCATTGTTGTTTCGCTATCGATGAAACGGCCCAACTCAGCCACACTTGGACTAGATAAGAACTTCTGCATTCGTGCCTTCATGCACTGAATAGAAACTGTACTGAATACAGTCTACGAGTGAGATAGCATTCCGCAAACTGGAGTCAGCAGTTAGAAATATCTGAGCTCAGACAAGCATACACGTGGTCTGCCTCGTTTAACGAGGTAATATGAACAAACGAACGAAATACCGCATCACAACCGAATGGTCGCGACCAGTCGAGAGAAGACATTGACTGAGGTGTCTGTCTGAATGAATGGGAAAATAATTACCACCACCATGAATCACTGAACACGTGGTTGTGGTCAAAACGCGATGTGATGATACCAGCTTCACTGGTACTACTGTTGAGAATTAGAACATTGAACTAGCTTGAAGAAAAAAATGTCGCCAACATATTCGATTGGGAGGAGGAAATGGGACGATTCAACAATTCCATGGATCTGTGATGCTTTGTGAGAAATACTGAGATCTTTCTGAAACAACAATTATTCCAATGTTATTGGTATTTGAACTACAACTAGAGGTTCATGGTTCAGAACCTTGTCCAAGTGTGGATGCGCGGCGGTAACAGACCATGTGATATATTATGGAGTCTTTCAAAACCCTACCAATTGCTAGCTCGTTCGTGAATACGAAGATGCGGAAAATCAATTGTATTCATATGACTCCTCCATTCAGCATGCCTCTTGCCTACGGCTGACGCTGGAAGTATCGGAAATTTTCGCCTCATTAGTGTACATACCCATGCAACTGACTGTACAGCATCCCTTCCCGGTAGAACCATAGTTGGTTAGGAGTGCCTTTGAATTCGTAAACGATCACTTCAGTATATGGGAGAATGGAGGAATCACCCACGTCCAAAACAAGTCTCGAACTTCTGTGCTGAATGATGAAAGAACATTGCTTCTGAGTTACTGGAATAATCAAAACAAAACCATCAGTCGAGATCTGTGATAATTAGAGCGTCTGAATCCTTAGCTCATACACGAATATGTTTTCCCTGATATCAGTTGGTCATCAACATTCCAGTACGAGAGAGTTCGAATTTCCTGAAAGCTGACCCATCTATGAGTGGATGGAGAAGTCCTACCGACTTCCGATGAACCAGGAAAAAATAGTCAAGGAATTTGATAACACAATTCTACTCATATGGATAGTTAGTTCCGGATAGAGAATTTGGTTTGAAATTTGAATTTCTAGAGTTCGTGATTTTTCATCAAGTCATTCATTTCTACAAGTATTTTGAAACATGTGGTGAATTATATTAGACCCTAACTGTTGGACGTGTACGTGGTACTTGTCAATGAAATAAAAATAAAACAGACTAAAAATATTAACAATATTTCCAGAGCACTTCAGCTCTCGTCCTCAGGTTGTTGAATAATGACAAACCGGCAGGCTAGTCACCGGCCAAGTAACCTCGGGAAACGCCCCCCAAAACAACGTGGGGACAACCTAGTTTCTCACGTGGCACGGGTGAGTAAACCAATCGACCGAAAACCAACATCAACCAATGACTAGCTAGCCTAAAGACAGGGATTTAATGTAAATGACGCTTAAAACAAAAGAAATTAAACATTGTGATGACGTACAAGTATATTTTTCACGACAGGTTGTAAAATAGTACGCCAAGCCTCAGCAAAGCTCAGACTACTTTGACTTAAATTATTAGAGGCGCAGGCAATGAAAATAGACTCCACGTATTTCCTTTTCATCAAGTTGCTCTCTTTATATATCCCCTTCGCTAAATGCCATTGGAAATGGTGACATTTCTCCCATGCATGTTCAGCGACCAAAGATCTTCCGATATCCATTTGTTTCACTTTGTTGCGGTGTTCCTCCATTCTGACAGAGATTGGCCTGCCTGTTTCACCGATATAAAATTGGTCACATTGGTAAGGGTGGAGATATACGGAGTTTTTAGAATCCTGTTCTTCGTCTAATGGCTTGGTTTTGCAGAGGAGGGTTCTGAGAGTATTGGATGATTCAAAAACAGTTCTAATGTTTGCACTGGATAAAATACGTTTAAGCTTGTCTGAAAAGTTTGGGACATATTCCAATGTGATGGTAGCTATAGGTTTCCCCTGGGTGTTGCTACCATCCAGATTCACATTGGAAGAAGAAACAGAGGAGGTGGAGGTTTGTTTCTTTCCAAAGCTAGAAAATATGGTGTTTAGTATAGAACTGGGGTAACCATTCCTCAAGAAGGCCTGGTGCAAAGACTTGCGTTCCTTAACAAACTCTTCGGTATTCGATGACACTTCCTTAGCTCTAGCCAGAAGACAAGTAACTATACCCTTCTTTACATAGAGCGGGTGGTTCGATTCAAAGCCCAGATATTGGTTAGTGTGGGTGGGTTTCCGGTAAACCGACGTTTCGAGACCCTGGCCGCACCTCTCAACTCGAACGTCAAGGAAAGGGAGACAGCCATCGTTCTCTTTCTCCACCGTGAACTGCACGTCTTTGTGATAAGAGTTTAGATCCGTCAGTAGATCTTCCAAAATGGAATCCCCGTAGTCCGGTATCACAGCAAACACATCGTCAACGTAGCGCTTCCAAATAGTGGGCCTATGGTTGGACCTGTTAAGAACTGTTTCTTCAAGCTCAGCCATGAAAATATTGGCTAAAAGTGGAGAAAGGCAACTTCCCATCGCCAGACCTTCGGTCTGCATATAGAAATTCTCGCCAAACCGGAAATAGCTCGAGCCAACGCAGATAGACAAGAGCTCCATTATAGCCTCAATGGAAAGAGGTGTTCTGTCAACAAGGAAAAGGTCGTCCTCCAACTTCTTCCTGATTATGATCAGAGTGTCATTGACCGGGACGCTAGGAATACCTACCATTACATTGGAATATGTCCCAAACTTTTCAGAAAAGCTTGAACGTATTTTATCCAGTGCGAACATTAGAACTGTTTTTGAATCATCCAATACCCTCAGAACCCTCCTCTGCAAAACCAAGCCATTAGACGAAGAACAGGATTCTAAAAACTCCGTATATCTCCTCCCTTGCCAATGTGACCAATTTTATATCGGTGAAACAGGCAGGCCAATCTCTGTCAGAATGGAGGAACACCGCAACAAAGTGAAACAAATGGATATCGAAAGATCTTTGGTCGCTGAACATGCATGGGAGAAATGTCACCATTTCCAATGGCATTTAGCGAAGGGGATATATAAAGAGAGCAACTTGACGAAAAGGAAATACGTGAAGTCTATTTTCATTGCCTGCGCCTCTAATAATTTAAGTCAAAGTAGTCTGAGCTTTGCTGAGGCTTGGCGTACTATTTTACAACCTGTCGTGAAAAATATACTTGTACGTCATCACAATGTTTAATTTCTTTTGTTTTATGCGTCATTTACATTAAATCCCTGTCTTTAGGCTAGCTAGTCATTGGTTGATGTTGGTTTTCGGTCGATTGGTTTACTCACCCGCGCCACGTGAGAAACTAGGTTGTCCCCACGTTGTTTTGGGGGGCGTTTCCCGAGGTTACTTGGCCGGTGACTAGCCTGCCGGTTTGTCATTATTCAACAACCTGAGTACGAGAGCTGAAGTGCTCTGGAAATATTGGTAATATTTTTAGTCTGTTTTATTTTTATTTCATTGACAAGTACCACGTACACGTCCAACAGTTAGGGTCTAATATAGTTCTCGTGGTACACTACTTCGTTATTTATTATTTATGTGGTGAATTGATGATAACATCAGTACGATTCACACTTGAGACTAAATAAAACTGATCCAACATTTTAAATAATGCATCAGAATAATCAGATGAGAATAAAATGGGAGATGGAATCTTCTCTTATTATGCTGCCCAATCTTCAATTGTTCTCTCTGATCTTTCTCCAAAAAATTTCCATCTCATCTCTTCCTCATTCTCATGGACTATTATTCCATCTAAATGATCTCACTCCCTTCCGGTTCTGTTTCAAAAAGCGAACTTCCCCATGTCCCTCCTCACAATTTTACCTTTTACTCTATTTTCATGCGATGTTCTGTAATTGTAATGTTTCGGCTTCAAATAATCTACCATGCATTTCTTCCCACCCATATTGACCTTGCCAAGCTCTGTGAAAATTACGAAGTCTCTCAATCCTTCCTCTTTCTTCCAACTTTTTCCATCTTAATTCTCTGATCATTTCTGAAGGTCTTTTTAATATTCGCTTATATTTTCCATTTCTGCTACGATCTGACTTCCACTTCCGTACTCTTCCCGTCACTCTCCTTGCTGCCAGCCTCTGTACTTTTTCGGTTTCCCTTATTTCTCCTATCTCATCTATAGGTCTCAATGAAAATATTTATGCCCTTTTACTCACTACTTTTGAGGCCCTCTCAATTGTCCCATGAAACAATTTGAGCTATTCATCCCTCTCATAGATACTCTCATAACTTGGTCTCCCAATCCTGATTCATTGTTGAACATAATACCCAGATATTCATTATTCCTCACGTTTTCGAGATTTTCAGTTCCAATTGTGTTTTCCATCTGATCATTACTTCTTTCCTCATTGAAACTGGCTAACTTGCACTCACTGACGTTCAATTGTAAATTATTATCAATAACTCATTTTTCACTCATATCCAGATCCTCTTGCGATTTTGCTTCATCGTCTTTCATCCCAATCTCACGATAAATTACACAATCATCAGCAAGATGCCTCAATTCAGAAAAATATCTACCCTCATATCCTCAACAGATAGGTTGAACATAATAGGTCACAGTGAACTTCCTTGCGGAATTCCAGATGTTACATATGTTCGATGTGATTCCACACCATTGACATTCACACCCTGAACTCTATTTCTCGAAAAATCTCAAATTCAGTTCAGTGAGTCTTGAAAGGAATTCGCTCGAAGACGATTTGAGCAGTCCACTTCTCAAGACTTTGCTCTTTGAACAGAATATGTATTTCATTCATCCAGGAATTATTCCTCATCCATTTATTCCTCTCCAACAATTATATCGGTATATTGTTCTGTATCAATAGGTGAGAATATCATTCCATACCTGTTCCGGGATTCGAATCGCAATTCCTGGCTTTACCAACCGAGAGTGTTGCGATTTTCTGAAATGAGATAATACATCGTGAGTGTTGATGGCATCTCATTAGGTTGAAATATGTCTGTATTTGTATTCGTATCCATGAACATCCAAGATTTTGTTTTACGGTGATATCACGAGAACCAGGTCAGTTATTGTCTTGAGTACAAGCGACTGCACATGCGGGACTACAAAGGCGATCCCGTCAGAGAGAGCGTCGAAAAGTGATTCTTGGTGAGATTTGATGTTTGGAGTGGTTCATATATGGAAGGTAATGATAAGAGCATAATCATTATTACCAGATCACACATTAGAACATTCATTTGATGAAACTCTAGGAGAACTGGATATTGAATCACAGTCGAGAGTGGAATAATACAAGTCAGTTCACAAGAAATGTATGAAAATTGAGAAGACTTAATAAATCGGTCGAACAAGGCATACTTTATTGCGGATGCCGTGGTATTTCTTTCTAGGATTTCACCCCGGGTAAGTCGCACCCTGTCGAATAATATTCCGTTACATTACCCTAGTCGGAATATCAGTAACTACTGACCTTACTGATATCAGTGAAGAATCGTTACTAATTGAGTTGAACTGGTTGAACCAGTTTCTCGGACACTAATATCATTCTTTCCGATACTACTATCATTACATGGCATACTGGTATCAGTATATCAAGCTGGTTCATACCATCACCTTTGGTTGTTGGGTGGTAATTATTTCGTAATGGGGATGGGTGAACTATATACAAAGGCATGTCAAGAACGGTCACCGGTTCAAGGAAACTGAACGTGCTTCCATCTATCGCCAGAAGTTGTACATGTCTACAATCGTTCTGGAGTAGGCCTACTGCGTCAAATTATTTCACAAGAAAGCGTATCGAACGAGTAAAAAAATGAGGATATTAATTTCCTATCAGGTTCGAGCATTTAGATGGCAAAGTGGTTCCTAATTGGTAATCGAAGGATTTGCATGGGAATGGATATGTGGGAGGAAATCAAGTCGACCTAAAACAAAGTATAATACTCACAGGCCCACTGATGAACAGACTTTATTGATCATTGTTGAGCACTACAAATGAAATAGTTGATGTGTGTTGATTGAAAAGTTGATGTGTAAATGGTGGAACTCATTTAACTACATATAGGGTCTAGAATAAAAATCTTTCATGTAACTTGGAAATGAATCTTGAAACACTACGCGAACATGTTGAAGTATTCTACGAGAAGATCACACATCCACTGCCTGGAACAAAAATGAAAATGTTTTGTGTGAGGATTGATACATTTGAAATTGACAACATGTGAGGGAACAAATATGATATACCGATAGGCCTACCCTACATTCAGAAATATATCAGCTTCCATTCTGAATACAGAACCAAACTGTTGTCTGAGCTCATCTCCATTCTGCACACAATATTCCCAAGAGTATAGGCCCACTGTATATGAAATAATTCCAGCGTGAGTTACTATTACTTTTGCCGATCAATATTTCGATATTTTTGGACTTCGATTGAATATTAAACTGGAATATCGGTATTCAATACTGTACTTGATCGATTCAGATGATTGAATTCAGATGAATGTAATATTTGGAACAATGAATTACGATACGCTGGAGCCAAGAATTTCGTACTGCATGCGAGAAACTCACACTTGGTTCAAAGATGGAAGATGAAGAGCAGTGAATTCGTCCCTATATACGATTCAAATAACATCCATGCTAAATTCATTCTACCATTTTTTTGTTTCATGATAATAATTGATTTCTTTCCAATTCCATATTTTCGATAGATTTTAATAAATTTTTGATACAGTACCAACACTTTGGTTTATTTGAGAACTTGGGTCAAGAGTAAAGAAAATATCATAGAAAATGCCTTATATTGTGGTATATCCGCGCGTGCAATCGCCCTACCCGTGGTCGAAGGGACCGTGCCGAGCGCACGTTAAACACAACGAGGTGATATGGAACTAACTATGCTCAGTAAACTACATTTCCGTCTACTAAGTCCACACTTACAATGAATGATCTGAAGTTTTTCGGACGTAAGTTGAGACTTCGGAGTCAACCTCTTGATTGCCACGCAGCGTTGGCCCGTGAAGCTTCGGCTGAGTAGTCGAGTGGACCCCCAAGTCATCATTGCATAGTACTTGATAAATAATGAATCTCCATCAGTTCCTTTTTGTTCCGAGCTATCGAGTTGTTTCAGAAATTCACGTCAGTGATTCCAGCACCCAATTTGACTTAGTCTGGAACAAACAAATCACATTTCGTTGAATTATCATATTCAATTAGTTTTCCAAAGTTTTCTTCTACCACCACAAAAAAAATAACCACCATCAGGAACTGTTGGACGCTAACAGTATTGGGAAGCAATCGAGACAAGAGGTGAAGCCTTTACTAAAGAAAGCGGGAGCAGAATAAACGTAAACGTGATAATGTATACTAAGAATAGACAATAAATAAAAATGAACGTAACAATATAATAGATGTGGACATAGTTATGAACACACTCTTGAATGACGGTTTTACACATTTAGCAGGTGATGGTCAACTATGCTGGAATTGAACCCTGGTCTCCTAAATAACGGTTTTACACACTAGCAGATTATGGCCAACCATGCTGGAACTGAATCCTGGTCTCCTGAATTACCGTTTCACACACCAGCAGATGATGACCATGCTGGAATTGAACCCTGGTCTCCTGAATGACAGCTCGGTACACATGCAGATGATGGTCGACCATGCTGGAATTGAACCCTGGTCTCCTGAATGACAGCTCGGTACACATGCAGATGATGGTCGACCATGCTGGAATTGAACCCTGATCTCCTGAGTGACAGCTCGGTACACATGCAGATGATGGTCGACCATGCTGGAATTGAACCCTGATCTCCTGAGTGACGGTTTTACACACTAGTGGAAGATGGTCGACCATGCTGGAATTGAACCCTGGTCTCCTGAATGACGGTTTCACACATTTAGCAGGTGATGGTCAACTATGCTGGAATTGAACCCTGGTCTCCTAAATAACGGTTTTACACACTAGCAGATTATGGCCAACCATGCTGGAACTGAATCCTGGTCTCCTGAATTACCGTTTCACACACCAGCAGATGATGACCATGCTGGAATTGAACCCTGGTCTCCTGAATGACAGCTCGGTACACATGCAGATGATGGTCGACCATGCTGGAATTGAACCCTGGTCTCCTGAATGACAGCTCGGTACACATGCAGATGATGGTCGACCATGCTGGAATTGAACCCTGATCTCCTGAGTGACGGTTTTACACACTAGTGGAAGATGGTCGACCATGCTGGAATTGAACCCTGGTCTCCTGAATGACGGTTTCACACACCAGCAGATGATGACCATGCTGGAATTGAACCCTGGTCTCCTGAGTGACGGTTTTACACACTAGTGGAAGATGGTCGACCATGCTGGAATTGAACCCTGATCTCCTGAGTGACGGTTTTACACACTAGTAGAAGATGGTCGACCATGCTGGTATTGAACCCTGGTCTCCTGAATGACGGTTTTACACACCAGCAGATGATGACCATGCTGGAATTGAACCCTGATCTCCTGAATGACAGCTCAGTACACATGCAGATGATGGTCGACCATGCTGGAATTGAACCCTGATCTCCAGAGTGACGGTTTCACACACCAGCAATGATGGTCGACCATGCTGGAATTGAACCCTGGTCTCCTGAGTGACGGTTTTACACACTAGCAATGATGGTCGACCATGCTGGAATTGAACCCTGATCTCCAGAGTGACGGTTTTACACACTAGCAATGATGGTCGACCATGCTGGAATTGAACCCTGGTCTCCTGAGTGACGGTTTCACACACTAGCAATGATGGTCGACCATGCTGGAATTGAACCCTGGTCTCCTGAGTGACGGTTTCACACACTTGTAATGATGGTCGACCATGCTGGAATTGAACCCTGGTCTCCTGAGTGACGGTTTCACACACTAGCAATGATGGTCGACCATGCTGGAATTGAACCCTGGTCTCCTGAGTGACGGTTTCACACACTAGCAATGATGGTCGACCATGCTGGAATTGAACCCTGGTCTCCTGAGTGACGGTTTCACACACTTGTAATGATGGTCGACCATGCTGGAATTGAACCCTGGTCTCCTGAGTGACGGTTTCACACACTAGCAATGATGGTCGACCATGCTGGAATTGAACCCTGATCTCCTGAATGACGGTTTTACACACTAGCAATGATGGTCGACCATGCTGGAATTGAACCCTGGTCTCCTGAGTGACGGTTTCACACACTAGCAATGATGGTCGACCATGCTGGAATTGAACCCTGATCTCCAGAGTGACGGTTTTACACACTAGCAATGATGGTCGACCATGCTGGAATTGAACCCTGATCTCTAGAGTGACGGTTTTACACACTAGCAATGATGGTCGACCATGCTGGAATTGAACCCTGGTCTCCTGATTGACGGTTTCACACACTAGCAATGATGGTCGACCATGCTGGAATTGAACCCTGATCTACAGAGTGACGGTTTTACACACTAGCAATGATGGTCGACCATGCTGGAATTGAACCCTGGTTTCCTGAATGTATATAATGTGATGCGTTAGATTCCGATGAACCTGTCTCAGTCAGGATGGTCGACCGAGGCGAGAATCAAACCAGAGTCTCCTGAATGTGGGTTCAGCGCTTAGTTGACTGATTTACGGGCTTCTGTCAACAATGACAGGTATCGAACCTCGATACCCGGAACGAACCCTCGTCTCCTAAACGATGGAACAAGCGTGATGGCGAGCAACTCTTCTTTTCTTTTCTTTCAAAATGGTCGACCATAGCGGTATTCAAATTGCGGTTCCCTGAAATACAGTTAGGCGTGATAGCTAGCGATTGTTCTATCTGTCTGTGACGATGGTCCAATCATGGCGGAAATCAAATCCTGGTCTCCCAACTGACGATTCATGCATGCTAGCAACTGATCCACCCGTTTCAATTATCCGATGATATATCTATGTCTGATTAACAAAACATCGGCAGATACGAAATACTTACCGGCAAAAAAAAAATAATGATACAAAAGTAACTAAACACGGGATCTGGTTACAAAACTTTCACCAATGCTTTGGGCATAGGCAACATGGATGATGAAAATGGTTGCGATAAGCGAGGGGTGAACAACTAGAAAAATTGGGTGTAGGCCTACATTTCAATTTGTTTTCATCATGGGATCCCAAAAAAATCACGCGTATAAAAAAAACGCGATCGAATTCCAAAAAAAAAAAAAAATTAATAAAGCGAATAAAAATAATCAAGCGGATGAAGAAATCACACGAATCAAGCAAGAATCAATTGTTAATAAAAAAAATCACGATGATACAGACAAATCTTGTGGATCAAGCAAAAATCACGCAGATAAAAAAAATCAAGTGAATCCAGTAAAATCGAGCAAATGAAAGAAAAAACGGAATCCAAAAAATCACCCGAATCAAGCAAGAATCATGCGAATCAAGAACAATCAATTGAATGAAAAAAAATCACAAGAATACAAAAAATCACGCGAATAAAAAAGTGACATGAGTTAAAAAAATCATGTGGTTCCAAAAATATCACGAAAATAAAAAAAAACAAGAATCAAGTGTAGGCCTACACAAAATATTAGTTGTTCACCCCTCGGCAATAAGTATCAAATTATCTCAGATGTTCCCTTCTGAATGAATATAGGCCTACGTAGGCCTATACTTAACAAGCTTACCAGAATTGGTTCGTTGATTGAACAGATCAGATGTCGATTCCATATCTGCATTCCGCTTCAATCTGTTCTTTCGTCATCTTTTACGACTGAATCCTTGATCAACCTCATGTCAATGACTCGATGTAGATTCCGGGGCAGCTGAGTTAGGCTCTTGTTGACTCATCCGATCACTAATAGCCAGAAATAATTTGTATTTAATTGATTCAAAGATGAAGATGAAGGTCGAGAGGCTAGTGAAGAACAGGCAATGATGATGTGATGAGACAAGATCCTCCACTAAAATAGGTAAAGTAGGCCCAGGCCTATTGGTCAGGCTAGAGGGCCTACTAATGGATTGATGGTCATCAAACCCATAACAACAAGCGCTTACATTGGAGAAACATAGGCCTACACTCACGTTACACCGGAAATAGGCTTGGTTGTACATTTGCCGCAGGCTAGGTTCTCTAGGCCCATGCTCGAACGACCTTTGTTTTAGAATCAGGTAGGGTTAGGTCAGACATTAATTCTTTAAACTTGTGAATTCAAATGGTCAGGTGTTTTGTGAGGTTGGTGTTGACTGGATATGAAAGAGACTTTAATTTCACGGTTTAAACCTTACCTAACCTTAACAAACACCCAGCCCAGAGAGATAACCTCAAAAAAGGTCAGTCCACAGTCGACATACAATCAAACAAACAATCATGGGCCTGAAATGGGCAATAGTCCTAGGCCTATTCAAGATTCTGTCGGGGTAAAATACGATTCACAAAACACCAACATATAGCAATACTTGAGTATTTACGAGTATTTACTTACCATGGGCATTAGCTACGCTTTAGGCTCAGAGCGAGACGGCCACAACAATGGCCCATGGATTATTCAAATGAATTCTTCCAGACTCGTCTTGTGTAACGTCACAGAAATAACTTCGGACATCACACCAGGACTACTATCACTTTTGATTATAGGCTGTTAGATTATAATGTTACTTTTGAATCACACGTGTTCACAATTAATATAACGACGCAAATACGTCAACGAGGACGATGATTGAAGTTTCAGTGATACCAATGCAAAAAATTCCGAAATCGCTAAGCATTGCCGGTTGCCATACCAACATAACAGAAGAAGTAGCTATCTATGGTGCGCCAGACAAAACCTCTAATCGCTCCAACTGATTGTATGGTGTCTAACATCAATATAGTTTTCGACTATGTGTAAATATATATATAAATATATATATATATATATATATATATATATATATATATATATATATATATATATATATATATATATATAGGGTACCGCTCTTGTGGACCACAGTATTGTGAACTCCGATATTCTCTACCCCAAGAAAAGGATGAGTGGACCCCAGTATTGTGGCCCACACGTTTAAACCAGAAAATTGTACAAATACTTTGGTTTCGTGGTCCCCAATATAGTGGGCCACAAAACTAGAACATGGGGGTCCAGAATATCTTTTCCAAACGACCGAAGTGGTATTGTGGACCCCAATAAACTGATACGCATAGATTTGTCATTGTTGACCCCAATAAACTGAACCCCGATATTGTGGGCCACAAAAGTGTGTTAAATGTCGTGTGGATATAGTGGACCACAAACTAGATATACTGTACCCCAAATCTCGTTAGACATACTGCACCCCGGTATTCTGGTCCCCAATATAGTGGGCCACAAAACTAGAACACGGGGTGTCCAGAATATCTTTTCCAAACGACCGAAGTGGTATTGTGGACCCCAATAAAATGATACACAAAGATTTGTCATTGTTAACCCCAATAAACTGATGACAAATCTTTGTGTATCAGTTTATTGGGGTCCACAATACCACTACGGGCTTCCATATATATATACATATATATATATATATATATATATATATATATATATATATATATATATATATATATATATATATATATATATTCATATTTATATATATATTATATATATATATATATATATATATATATATATATATATATATATATATATATATATATATATATATATATATATATATATATATATATATATATATATATATATATGTATATATATATATATATATATATATATATATATATATATATATATATATATATATATATATATATATATATATATATATATATATATATATATGAATATATGATAGATAGATATATATATATATATATATATATATATATATATATATATATATATATATATATATATATATATATATATATATATATATATATATATATATATATATATATATATATATATATATATATATATATATATATATATATATATATATATATATATATATATATATATATATATATATATGTATATATATATATATATATATATATATATATATATATATATATAGATATATATATATATATATATATATATATATATATATATATATATATATATATATATATATATATATATATATATATATATATATATATTAAATGTTCTAGATAATACATAACATTTGATAACAATCGACCACAAGCAATTGACACAATTGTTTCAGTTATTCAAATCATTTGATAGAGATTTGATATTTAAATCAAATGTTCCAGGTAACTCATAACATTTGAGAATAATTGACCATGAGCAATTGAAATATCAATCAAAAGTTCTACTTATTCAAAACATTTCAAAACATCTCAAAACAATTGATTGCAATCATTAAACATATTGAAAACATTTGAGAACAAGTGATAACAATTGGAAACATCTCTTATTCCATTTATTGATCGATTGATTCTTCTACTAGGGTTATCCAATAAATATATTTCCGATTTATTTTTTGAATTTTTTTTCTCAAGACTTCTCAAGTGAGCTCATGGTAGGTTCTAGCATCGCCTGCCGGACGGCACAAAACCCAATGGACGTTGAATCCGTTCGACAAAACAAGTGAGAACACAAAATTACTTCTCGGATATCGTTTTTAGCGTGTTCACCACACTGTGGAAACACACCTATACGTTTGATTCAAAAGGGACCGAAAAAACCTATTCGTTGCGTAGAATCGCTGAATTTCTACGTAAATTGAAAATTATCGAGCTTGGATTATGCATTTTTTTACAATCTCCGACTACGTAGTAATGAAACTTGTCCACTTAGCCTGTATATTCTCAAATCAACGAAATAAAGAGAAAAACTCCATCGGCCTTGGAATGGCGTGGACTTTTATACCATTTTTTGCGCGTTAATAGAATCGCTGGTTTTCCACGTAAATTAGAAATTTAAGCGCTTCCAAGTTGTAATTGGTTATAATCTACCGCGTCACGATAATAGCTTCTGTCCAAGTAGCCCAAATATTTTATAATTGAATAAAAACCGAAAAAAAATTGAGTATACCCCATTTTTGATCAAGGAGGTTAAAATACTGACCTCTTCGGTTTTGGCCCTCTGATAACCATGGTAACATTTTATAAACAACGGATGTGTTTATATTATCTTCTGGGCTCAAATTCACAAAAGGTCATAACTTTGATTTGGCTCAAAGTTACGAACTTCTTTCGAGATAATACCATATTTTGTCCTAATCCACACTCATAAAGAAATATTTGATCTTCCCTCCAATCCCTAGCAAGTGTCTGAGATTCTCATAGTTCTTTCATCGAGAGAAGTAACGAAGAAATCATCATAGGTCTAACTTTGAGACCAGTCCAGACTGGTAGGCCTAGGCCCTAGTAAGTGATCACCTCTTGACTTTGAATATCAATCCACAATGATTTCATGGCTGGATTAGAGAGAAAATGTAAATTCTAGCCACCAAAACACGGCAAGGTTATTTTTAAATACCGCGCAATTTGATTTACGTATTTTATCATTCCGGTTCTACATCTAACCTCACTTTGACTTGTTCTCGACTAGGCGTAGGCCCTAGCGTATGTCACTGTTCGCCAGGCACCTTGTCTGTCAAGCCCTTTGGTCTAGCCCAAGCTGTCAAACAGTTGTGTTGTGTCGTTGCCATTACCACTAATAACTACCACTAACTAGACTACTACTATACCTAGCTGAAATATAACTTATGGTAACTAATATAACCACTTAAACATTAACACTAGGCCAAATTATATATACATAATTATATTAGGCATATATAACTAGGCCTAGGCTATATCCTACTAATTATATTACAATGTTCAACGCTAGGCGTTTCCTAATTCTGGATGAGGCTAGGCCATTGAGTTTCAGGAGAGGCCTGTCATTGTTAGCTGGTAGAGTATTCAAAGATGGGCTGGATCCATCAAATGTGTCGGATGACAATCTGATCAAACGGTACAGGTTTCCCAAGACATACCGTCTTGGAACTGTGCAACATATTGAAACGCGATTTGACCAGACCGACGGCAAGGTCCCATGCCTTGCCTATTGCAAGGCAAGTTCTTACTGCGTTGCGATTCTATGCATCTGCAACGTTCCAGTTTGTCATGGGCACAGCCTTCTTTAATCAGATCATTCTTCTCTGATACTGCCCTTTCACTCGGGGTATGCTTCCCGTGTTAAACGATGTCCAATTATTTTAGTTTACAAAATAGCCGATGGTGCCGTTGTTTCCAGACAATGACGTCACTTTCCAAAGATATTCACGTATATCCATGTCATATCTGCGAAGATACGAACAACTTTGGGAATTTCTTACGAGAATTTGAATCACGCGCGCATTCAATTAGGCCGTGACTGTGAGTTTGCTAACTTTGTTATGACAATAATATGAAGGATTTTATTCAATAATACTACGGAATATCATCGGGATAAGTTCTTGAATGATGTTTATTGCTTGGGATAACATACATATCGTTCAAGTTTGAACCTCGGTAAGCCTGAAAGCCTTAGTCGAAATGTAAATATGACATAACCTCAATAACGTAACAGGAAATTGAAAAATTATGAGTGAATGACATTTGTTCAAAGTAGAAACTTTAGATACCAGGGTGCAGTACATACCAGACAATAACGTCATTTTTCCCTGCGCGAGCAAATATGCGCGAACCCGTCAAAATAGCCCTAGTGAAAGGGCAGTATAAGAAAAGAATGAATAAAGAAGGCTGTGGTCATGGGCAATGCAACAGGCATAAGACCAGCCAGTTGCTCGCGAGTTTTGTGTGACATTAGCAATGCATTGGTTGAACTCTCCTCCCAGTTCATATCCTTCCCACTTGAAAATGAGGAATACGTGGCCAGAGTTAAAGCAGGTACGTTGCCGAGGTCATTAGTTGCTAGTACACAAAACTGTCACACACAGACTGGGATCCGATGTCAGAGTCAAGTTGAGCTAACCTTAACCGAAAATCTTGAACACTGCAAAACGATATTTTCATGCATGATGGCTAGGCCTAATCTATTATTTTGGGAAGAAGGGGGTAGGCCCAGTCTCACACTATTCAAATGCAATATCGTAGCCTTCCTATTCAGTCATCATCTGAAATAATGCTTACGGTGTACTGGATTTTCAGTGTAGGCCTACGTTTTTCTCGATGCACCATATTTTCGGTTTATCAGTTATGCAACCCAAGGGTGGTACGGTACCCTACATGTACAGGCCTATGGTGGACCATCCTGACAGAGTTTTTTTTTGGTTATCCTCTGTCATTCAGGTCAATACTGGGATGGTTCCTTGAGAGGCGGCAGGAAGCTTGCTTGCTCTCCGAGTTGAGTTTTCGCATGCCGGTGACGTATGGTGCGGGGAGGGTAGTAGGCGTGTCGCTAATGTATAGGCCTCGCTCAAGGTTAATATAACCTTGGGCCTCGCTGTTATTTCTTTGACGGTTTTATTTGTTTGAGATTTGATAAATATATAAATTGACGGGTACAATTATTGTACATGGATTGGATTGTTTTATTGCAATCAATCACTTATTCTCTGATTAGGCTACAAATGAAAATCACAAAACTAGCCCATCATCAGAAAATACTGATGAATAATACATACATGAGACATTTAACATAGGCCTACATAGTAATTTGATCACACTATCGAGTGATTTAATCATTTGAATATCTTTTGCTTTCTTTTACTTTTTGATTGTGAACACTTTGTTTCATCATCCAATCTTATGTCATTTTTTGTAACCATGTATGTAGGCCTATGTAAAAAAAATAGCATTCAGTGCTGGACTTAAAATCTGATACATTACCACTACACTGATTGTTGTGGAGTACGACAAATTCTTATGAAAAATTAAAGATTTCAGTCTAGGCATTTCCGAATTCAATTATTGGATGAGCGATGTCACTCTCATGCATATTGAGGCAGTAATTGCGAATACGCTACCAAACTTTCACAATCAGTTGTCACATGATGAGAAAAATACATTTTTGTGTATAGATCGCTCTTCTTACATGCAACAAACACATAGTTCATCATGTTGAGTATTCCTAGTTTTTAGTGACAATGAGTTGCAAGTGAGTCATGACAAAATGAAATGATACATTCAAGCATACTGATTGATTGATTATTGCTTGTTGAATGCCCCACCAATAGATTATTGTTGTCGATTTTTTCATTCCATGGGGCCAAGACTTCATTTCACTTGACGAACAAAATGGGGCTTCGTTTTTATGTTCTCTTTTGTACGTGGGAATGTGGTATACAAATAAGAGAGTGTGTAACCAATCAAAACTTTTTCCAAACGTTGGTGTAATAACAGAATTGAAGCGGACTATTAAAATAAACCGGACAAGAAATGTTGAATTAATTTTTGATGAGTTCATAATCAATCAAGTTTGAAACTATCATATTGATTTGACAGAAGTAGTTCTTCTCATTTTTCGATGGCCTTGAGAATAAATTCCAACTATTTATTAAACTCGAAGATTACAGTGAATCATACATGGGAAAATACTCTTGAGCAGGGTTTCCAGTAGGCCTACCAACTTTTTCTTGTTGTCCGACACAATTTTCCCAACGGACAATCACAAGCCAGTATTCACCTGAAAACATGCCGGTTTACGACATCGTTTCGGTCCCGTGATTATTGACTCAACTTCCAACTTTTGTCGGCCGAAATTACTATCACCGTAAGTTACACTGCGATTGCGATCCATCTGGCTCCGGTTATTTGGATTCATATCGAGCGACCAAAAAAAGAATCGATCCACATATCCTAACTGCAATTTCAAACATCACCACACTTTTAGAATCACGTTCTTAGATTTCGTATCAAGAATTGCTATGCCATATATGTAGAAGAATATAAGAAATATAATGGAAATATATAAAGGTGCGAGTGAAATTTAGATGGGAACACCTCAATATATGAAACTAAGACTAAACCATTCACTAAGTCATTATACACTAATTTGTTAAAACCGAACATGTGTGTGCTGTAAAGGGTCACACCCATGGTACTGGAAAGAGAACGTTTGATTACTTGTTCTCAGTTCAACCTCACACTCAAATAGAAGTGGAGGAACGACAAACCATAATGAATATTGTTAAAATATGGTTCTATTAAAATATTCCTGATGTCTATCACAAGAGATCGACATCAGGGACGGAGCATGTAAAGTTAAGACACAAATTAAGAATGACAAACACAACATATTAAAACAATGAGTCCGGCGGAATGGCCGGGACTCGTCGGACAGGGGCCTAACTAGATGAGATCATATAGGCCAGACTCTCTGAGGAACTGGAGAAGTCTATCCATCGCTATCTGAGAGTCCTCAAGAATTTGTGATAGAACAGGTGGCATTCGTAGACGACGTCGGAAATCACTGTACTTATCACACTCTGTTAATATATGCTTCACAGATAGCGGCGCATCACAGATATCACAGAGCGGAGGATCTTCACGCCTCAGAAGGAACCCATGGGTGAGGGGACTATGTCCTATTCTAATTTTAGCAATGACGACCTCTTCTCTCCGAGATCGACGAGACGAAGAGGTCCATACCAGACAATTGTATTTTATCTCTCTCAGCTTGTTATTTGTAATTGCTTCCCATGATGATTCCCATCGACTGATTAGTATCCGTTTGAACATGTTCTTTGCATCTGTTGACGGTATTTGCGTTTTGTCGATATGATCCTTATTTGTGACTTCTTTTGCAGATTTGTCCGCTCTCTCATTACCAGCGATGCCAGCGTGACCTGGCACCCAACAGAACAGCACCTAGGTACCTCTGGCATTCAGCTTTGTGAGTATTTGCTGGGTGCATTGCGTAAGTTTATCCATTGGGAAGAACCCTCAAAGATTTTAGTGAGCTGAGCGAGTCGGAGCAAATTATAAATTTATCATGATCCACGGTTAAGATAAACTTGAGAGCTTCTAGGATTGCATAGAGCTCAGATGTAAAAACACTAGCGACTCAGTATAAAACCTAGACTGGTATTTCTAAGGGTGAAAGCACAACCGACAGAATCGTCCTGTTTGGAGCCATCTGTGTATAAAAATATGTGGTGTTTCAAATGATTCCGGATAAGATTGAAGTTCTGCTGGTATACAACTGGTGGGGTGGTTGCCTTGGAAAGCTGAGTCAATTACCTCAAACAGACTATTTCAGGTGTGACCCAAGGAGCTGTTTTCGGAAACTCAATCTCCGATATATCAGGTAGATGCGTTGCTAGGTCGATCAGCAGTTCACTTGTTCTTATGCCAAGATGCCCTGTTGCTTCATCCCTTGTCTCATATATTGCACTGAGAGATGGTTGGAACACCGTTTCAAACGCTGTGTGGTTGGGCGTACTGCGTAACTTGCATATATAGCTGCAAATGAGGTAATTACAACGCATGTCGAGGGGTGGTTTCTCCTGCTTCACAGTAGAGGCTCACCACAAGACTCGTGCGAAACGCCCCGGTAGCCAGCTTCAAACCTGCGTTATGAACTATCTCCGTACATTTGAAATAGGATTTCCTTGCCGAAGCGTACACAATAGATCCATAGTCGAGACGTGACCGTATGAGAGCTCTGTATAATCTTGAGCATAACCACCCTGTCAGCACCTCAGCTTGTACCAGAAAGGATTTTTAATATGTTCAATGTTTTTGTACTCGTCGTCTTTAATTTCTGCAGGTGTGGTCTCCAACTGAGCTTATTATCTAGAATGAGGCCGAGAAATTTGACTGTATTGCTACAAACCAATGGCGTTCCCGCTAACTCGAGAGTTGGAGAAAGTTGGAAGCCTCTAAGACGATTAAAATTGATGCATGTTGTTTTGGTTGGCGAGAACTTGAAACCCGTTGTATCTGCCCAACGAGTGAGGCGATTCATCGTCATCTGAATTTGCCTTTCTGCCATACCGAGTCTGGGGAATTCACTAAATATGGCTGGGTCGTCAACGAAGAGTGAATAGCTTACAGGTCGCCGTATGCATGAACTTATTCCGTTAATCGCAATGAGGAAGAGTGTACAGCTGAGAACGGAGCCTTGGGGAACTCCATTCTCGAGATTAAAAGTTGTCGACTCGATAGAGCCAAGTCGAACACGAAATCGTCTATTCGAGAGGAAATTTGTAATAAACGCTGGTAAGTGCCCTTTAAAACCCCAATTGCTCAATGTTCGCAGAATCCCATAACTCCAGGTCGTGTCATACGCCTTTTCCAAGTCAAAAAACACAGCAAGGAGTTGTTGCTTAGAAAGGAACGTATCTTGGATGATGGACTCCAAATTGATGAGGTGGTCGAGAGTTGATCTGTTCTTATGGAAACCAGATTGTCCTACTGTTATTAGGTTCAATTTCTCCATCACCCAAATTAATCGTTTATTGAGCATCCTTTCCATGATCTTACAGAGACAGCTTGTAAGGGATATTGGTCTGTAATTAATGGCATACTTTCTGTCTTTCCCAGGTTTGGGTATCGCTACTATAATCGATTCAAGCCATGTGCTAGGAAGTTGCTCCTCACACCAGATGCGATTATAAAGATTTAAATGTACTGTACGGATATATCTGATAAGTTTTTGAGCATTCTGTTATGTATATTGTCGGGACCTGGAGCGCCGTCTCTCGATTCTGAAATCGCAGACTTCAACTCCCACAGACTAAGAGGTCGATCATATATTTCGCCATTATTGGAATTAAAATTGAGCGTATTCAGCTCTTCTCTATTTTTAATTGTTAAAAACTTGTCCGAATAGTGCTTAGAGCTCGACACTTTCTCAAAGTGGGCTCCCAGAGCATCAGCAATTTCAAGAGGCTCTGTTATGAGATCATCGTTGACAAGAATCCCAGATATCCCTGTATTTACGGATTTGCCAGAAATCTGTTTTACTTTATCCCATACTTTAGACGCTGGGGTGTAGTGATTGATAGATGACAAATAGTTTTGTCATGATTTTCTCCTAGCTTGTCTGATTGTATAACGTGCCTTCGCACGGACTTGACGGAAGGAGCACAGGTTCTCTTGGGTGGGATATTTCTTGAATACAACTAGTGATCGTCGCCTATTTTGGATTCCTTCTTCGCACTCCTTGTTCCACAACGGAACAGGGGTACGTCGAGGTTTCCCAGTTGTCCGAGGTATTGATTCTTGAGCGGCTGTGATGAGAATAGCAGTAACATACTGAACTTGACTATCAATGTCAGGGAAATTATGTTCTCGAAATACAGCGAGTGTCTGAAAGCGTGCCCAATCAGCTTGAGGAAGTATCCATTTCCTATGTCTGAGCTGTACATTGGTGGGTGTAGTAGGACGAAGAATAATAGGATAGTGGTCACTACTGTATAAGTCAGAGTGAACACTCCATTCATAGTTCAGAGCGATAGAAGGACTACAAAAGGTGAGATCGATAGCTGAAAAAGAGCCCGGGCCGGAAATAAAATGTGTCGGGGTGCCACTGTTCAAAATAACAAGGTTAAAATCCGCACATATCTTTTCTAAAATCCTGCCTCTACTATCAACATGATCGCCACCCCATAAAATATTCTTAGCATTGAAATTACCATAAACAATGAAAGGACGAGTGGGTTGCGTTAAAAGGTCGACTGGGACAAGTTCGGTGACGACTTCCGAAGGAGGTAAATAAATATTGCACAGAGTTGTGCGTCGAGGGAGGTATGTCTCCACCACCACTGCCTGCAGTGGGGTATGGACGGAAACCTCTTCGCCGTAAAGATCGTTGCGTACAGCGATTGTGAGTGACGCCTCCACAAGCTCTGTCCCCCGTATCATTATCCTTACGGTAAAATATGTAGTTTCTAAAATTCGGATTGTCAGTTATTTTAAAACGCGTCTCTTGTAAACAAAAAACCGCAGGGTTACATTCCGAAGTTAAAAGTCGAATCTCTTCTCGATGCGCATCAAAACCATTGCAATTCCATTGGATAAAAGCCATTTTTTGGATAGATTAGTTGAACAAAATAATAGTCAACAATTCAAGATATCACAAGGTTAAATCACAGACGAGTTCAATCAGCTCTTTTTTCCCTCCATATTTTTTTTTTGCACCAACCTCGGGTCTATGCAGGTTGGTGTCGACCTCCATGTTTGAGGTAGAGTCGGTTTGGGGTAAGGATTTCTTGAACTTGGCCGATCTCTTATCCTCCACACGCACGTTGGACGACGATCGGCTCAGTTTTGAAGTCGCTTGTGGAGCGCTTGTCAACGGTAAAACATGAGTAACAGATGTTGGAATGCTCTTGACAGTAGTACACTCAGCCTCCCTGAATGAATGAATATTAGAGTTTTAAGGCGCATCGACAGCGAGGTCATTTAGCGCCTGTCGAAATAAGTTGCAACAAAAGGTGAAAAGTGTGATATAAAGGTGGAAGTGAAATTTAGATGAGAACACCCTTATACATTAAACTAAGACTAAGACTAAACTATGTATAAAGTGTCTAAAGACGTTAAAAACTAATTTGTTAAAACCGAACATGTGTGTGCTGTAAAGGGTCACACCCATGGGACTAGGATGAGAACGTTTTATTACTTGTTCTCAGTTCAAACTCCCCCTCAAATAGGAGTGGAGGAACGACAAACCATAACAGATATATGTTGGGATATGGTTTGATCTAAAATATTCCTGATGTCTATCCCAAAAGATCGGCATCAAGAATAAGTATCAAATGTCAAAAGCAGTACACTGGTAAAAGATGATTGCACAAGCCACGTCATCTTGAACGGACATGGAAATGTCCTAATTCGGGCAGTTTGAAAAATGATACTGGTAATAAGACGACTTTATCGTCTAACGCAGATCCACGAGCATGTCAAATGAAATCCAAAAGCTTCGATAATTTTAGAAAGCTGAATATGGTATCTATCGATTTTGAA